>PVHX01002028.1:27591-181444 GCA_004024805.1 Geosciurus inauris
TGTGGTACTGGGGATTGAACTCAGGACTCGACCACTGAGCCACATCCCCAGCCCTATTTTGTGTTTTATGTAGAGACAGGGTCTCACTGAGTTGCTTAGCGCCTCGCCATTGCTGAGGCTGGCTTTGAACTTGCGATTCTCCTGTCTCAGCCTCCCTAAGTGCTGGGATTACAGGCTTGAGCCACCGCGCCCGGCTTGGTAATGTTCTTTTAATATTCAGAACTATAGCACATTGTGGGAGTAAATGAAACTGATTTTGGAAGAAGGGCAGAAAATGGTGGGAAAGGAACGAGGCATTTCAAAGTAAACGTGGTTCTAGATGAATCCAAGATGCTTATGCTCCAGTTCCAGGGATGGAGGACAATGTTGGAAATACTCTCTTGAGTTTGGCGTCTAGAAGCTTCTAAACCCCTTCACAGTCTTTCTCTCTTTCCCCACTTCCCCCCATAATCTTTGTCTGGGCCATGCGTCAGTATCATCCTTCTGTGAAAATTTCTTCGTTCTCTACATCCACTAAGCTCAGTTTCTGTGTCTTGGTTCACATTGTAGATGGAGAATTCTATTAGGTCATCTTGAGTCATGGGACATTCTTAGTCCACTCACCGGGGGCCAAAAATCAGTCTACCTCCACCACATCACTAGGGGTTTTAAGGGGGCCACTGATGCACTTCTAATACCACTAAACACATCCAAAACACTCCACCAGACCAGGAACTAGACAGAATGGATGGTGTGACATGATCCTTCTTGTTATCCCTAGGATGGCTGTTAAAAGAAGTATCTTAAATCAAAAGATTATCCTAAAAAGGGAATGGATGATCATTTCTAAACTGTACTGCAGGCTTTGAAGGCCACCAAAGCAAAAGCCAAATGCAAGTATGGTCTCTGAACACTCGATTTTTCTCCATGGCCCTACATTTGCAGTAATGTTAAGTGACTAACATGGGACACAAGCTTCTGAAGGCCACTAACAGAAGAGAGAGCATTATTTGTTACCTAAAAAGATAGATTATCTAAAGGACTTTCTTTCCCCTAATTAAAACTAATAGAGAAGTAGAATAAAGATAAAGAAAGATGAAGGATAGTGAAAAAAGCATACCATACTTTCTAGCCAATTACTTACTAAGTGGTTCCATTTTTCTTATCTTTTGATCGCTCTCCAGGCTCTTCCTGTTGAATTACTGAAGAATTTCTTTGGGTTGAACTTCCTGCCAGTAATCTTTCCCACTTCTGAGTCATTCTCCATACTCCAGACTTTAAATCCTTCAATGGCTGCCCAGTACCCTCAGAGTAAAACCAGTCTTAAAAATCTCACAAGTCTTTTTATGGTCTGGCTCCTCATGGCTTCCCAGCCTCCCCTTTCTCTACATACTTCAGCCATACTCTTTTAATCATCACATATGACATTGTCTCTCCTAACTGGTAAAAGCTATTTTCTCATTTCCCTCCTTTATGGCTAGCTCTGGCTTAACCCAGAATTTACTTAATTTACTTCCTGAGCCTTTTGTTAGTCTCTGGGTCTGCATTAGCTTCTCCCATATGTATTATTCTCCTATATTGTGGCATTTATCATGGTGCTCTGCATTGCAATTGCCTTTTGATTCCATTATACCTTCCACCATCATTATTTAGACCCTACCATGTACCAGGAAGTGTGGTTAGCACTTGACAGAGGCGATCTCATTTAATTTTCACTGTATCTCAGTGATACAGGTTCTTTGATGATATCTGTTCCATGAATGATGAAATAAATAAGAGAAGCTAAATAACTTGTTTAAGCTATACAGCTAGTGAGGGACTGAGTGAGGCCTCTGTTTCTGGGTAAGCAGCCAGGCTTTCCTAACACCCTACTCTCTCAACCCCTCCAGGAGAGCACAAACTGTTTCTATCTTGTTCACTATTATACCCCCTGGGTCTACCACAGTCTAGTCCACAGCAAGTGTTCAGAAATAGTTGCCTAATAAAGTATGATTTTTGCTCATTGCTACATCTATCATCCATGCATTTTTAAAAAAATTTCTACTCAAGTTAGACATCTTAAAATCCAAGAAAAAGACTGCCCAAAATAAATCCCAACAGGCGTCTATAAAACCTGCAACTATACGATGTATACACCATCTCCCTTGTCTCCTAAAGCTTTCTTTTAGACCATGTCTGTGTTGCTCATTCTCTGTAAGGAATATCTCTCTTGTGTGAGATATTGTCAACCAGAAGTAGGCATCCATTTTCAAAGCTATGTACATTCTTGAACTTTAAGAGCTAGAAAGTTAAAAACTACATTTTCAGATTCCCTTGAAGCTAGATTTCTGGATACCAATTAGATTCTACCAAGATGCACTTGTGTGAGATTTAGAAGGCAGTGAGGAAGAAGTTGTGTTCCTATTGCTCTTGCCACACTGTGATGTGTGTTTGAGGCTAGTACCCACCTTCCAGTGGTAAGCAAATTCTAGTCACAACAGTCATGGCATTGACAGGCAGTTTTGGCAGCTGACTTCTTGATTGTAGCTATTGTATTGTGCCCTTGAAACTTAGAGTTCAGTTTTTTTAGCTCTTCTAATGAATTCCATGAGCACTTAATTTCTTATTTTTAATCACTTTCTGCTTGAAATACCTAGAATTGTTTCTGTTTCCTGAACTGAAGCCTGACTGACACACCCCCTTAATTGCTGTATCTAGCTGTACCCACTTTTTGTGTAGGGCAAGAACAAATTACATGTAAATGTAGTTATTTTGGAAATGTAAATGTGTGGTTCATAAGAAATTGATTGACAGGAATTAGAATAATGGATGAAAGAATTATAGGGTGTGTGTGTGTGTTTCATGAGTGTGTGTGTTGGAAAGGATGAATCAAGAAGAATGATGGAAATGACTGGGAAGCGAGAGAAGGAGGGATGAGTAAAGAAGCCTACAGTTGTATACGAGAATAGCAGAGTAAATTAGGAATTAATAATAGATATTATTATTCCAACCTAGTAATTATTTACATTAGTGGAGCTATTTAGAGCTCACAGTGCTCCCTCACACGTTATGTTTTTTAGTCTTTGCAAATGACTGATCCCATGGGCTAAGTGTTGGCAGGCGCTGTCACAGATGTTGCATGTGAGGAGACACAATGCTCAGGAAGTTTAAGTGACTTATTCAAGGTTTTAACTGCATCCGAATGTTGATTCCAAGTCCCGTTATCCTACTCCAGGCAGCTGGCAAGACTGCTGGTTTAAGAACGAGGGAGAGTTGGGGAATTCAGGCTGACAAGGACAATAGGCACACAAAAACTGTAGGTCCCAGTTACCAAGGTCCTTGCCTTTATCAAGACTAAGAGCTGCCTTTCTTTGTGCTTCCTCAGTGGCTAGTCCCATAGAGGTAGAACCTGGGTGACTGACCTTGGAGCTGATCAGCGTAGTCAGTCTCTATGCTGAATGGACAAAATCTGGCATTGTGTAAATAGTTTTGGCGAAATGTTCCCATGTTGTCAATGTCATGATTGAAAGGCTGGTTAAATACATATTTACTCAGCTTAGAGAAAGGCCCTAGGGTGAAGTGAGAGACTGAACTGTGGTTCCAAGGCCACATTGATCTAAAGAGAGAGCTCCCGAGGCGTCGGGTGGTGACGCAGGGGGAAGGTGTTTGCCGAGGGCTCCTGGTGTTTATGTTCTGCCTTGCACAGGTTCCCTCACAGCGTCACACTTTCTTTCACCCCCATCACTCCTATTTTAAAGTGTGGCAACAAGGGGTCTCGCTTGGGGGAAAAGACAGATCTTTCCCCACTAGTGTCGTGTCATGTACAAATAGCTATTCAAAAGAGGCTTGGGGGAGATGGACCAATAGTCATTTAGGGGAACCAAAAAGAGTTGGCTCTACTATTTATTTCCTCTGTCTGGGGGACACTGTAGGATCAGGCAAAAGGAAGGCAGTCTTCTGTCCCTTGAGTGACAGGCATGATGATAAGGACTCATGTATCCAGCCCTGGCCTCAGAATTACAGAGAAGAATAAAATATTTCCATAGGGACACAATAGAGCAAGGGCTTCCCCAATTCTGTCAGGTCTGGTGGCATTTGCCCTGAGTGGCCCCTATCCCAGCAAATACAACTCATAGTAACCCAAGGGTTATTTGGGATGGAGCTGCCTTGGTTAGAAAAGAAAAGGCAAGAAGGAAAGGAGGAGCTCACCTTGTCAGCAACTGTCACTGAGGAAAGAGGACCTAAAGGGGACTCAAGGAAGGAGAGGGGAATCCGGAACTGAATGCTATTGTATGTGTGTGTATATGCGTATATGGAAATTGTAAAAGTTACCAGCTGACTTATGCTAGAAAGACACGTGCAGAGGACATTCTTCACAGTGAACATCCATAATAATACATATGGACATTCTCAGTCTTAAGACTAACCGATGGCCGTGTGAAGCTGAAGGTGAAAAGGTGCACTTAGAGTTTCCAAGTCCTGGAAGTTCTGAGATTTCATCATGCAAGTGGGTGTGGAGGGTATGTGACATGACTCACCTTTCCAGCTGCTTTTTTAGTCACATTGCTCTCCTAACCTGCCCCGCTGCACACGTCTACCAGCCTGCATAAGCAAGGTGTCCACAAAGTTTTCCCCTGCCATCCCTCTAGAAGGAAGTGCCTCTCACTCTCCACAACAGTACAGGAAAGGTATTTTCAATGGAATGAAGGGAAGAAACCCATTAGGAGTCTTCAAAGTCAGATGCCTTCTGACTTTTTTTCTCTACCCTTGTGTATGTCATAGAAGGGTTTAAAGGTTGGCAGAAATCACTTGTGCCATTTGCCAAATGAGAAGAATCAGAGGTCAGATAATTTGCCCAACACCATCCAACTACTTCTAATGGCAAAGCCCGGATTTGAACCAGGCCTTCCTGAGTTCAGGGCTTATTATAAAGTCCCGTGCTGCCATTTTGAAGAAAGCATTGTGGATCAGAGTACACAGCTGCCTCTTTCAACAGTGGCACTGTAAATTTAGTGAGGGTTTTCAACTCTCTTTGGAGCTCTCTTGACCCTCAAATATGGTAACTAGCCTTGGTGAGGACAGAAAGCATAGCTGCACTTCTGGCTTTGAAGCCTAATGACATTTTTAGACAAAGGCTGAGGACACCAGCTTATCCAGAAGTGACTGCTGCCAGAGTCCTACCAGGTAAAATTCCAGTGACTGTGGGAGAGATAAGGCAGAACTAACTGGTGATCATCAGTGCCTTTCTCTACTTCCCTCCACGTCTCGCCTGCCGCTACCAGGTGACCCTGGCTCCTCAGCAATGAGGCTCTCTAGCATAACATATTTCTTCAAGGAAGATTCTTGACAGAAGGTAAGCACAGACCATTTGTGATGAAATGCTTTAAAATCTTCTTTAGGCCCTATAAATATTTCCAAGACAATTTGAGCAAATTCATCACATAGAGGAGGCATCAGTAATGTCTCACAGAGGGTTCATTTTCTTATATCAATGACACTGAAAGGGTACTTTGAAGTAATCAAACTTTGTATAATTAGGAATGGCAGGCCTTTTGCTTTGTCAGCCTCTCTGGGAAAAGTGCAGGAGCCATAATGTGAATTAGAATTAAATATGCTACCAAAAAGGAGGCAATTCCACAATGCAGTTCTAAGTGACTATCTTAGTGGCTGACACACTATTCTCTAGTCTCTTACTATTATACTCTTTAGCAAATCCAGATACTGAAGGAAAAGGAGGTACTTTTCCCATGAGAATGAGCCAGATCAGATTTAAGTGTTAGTCCTGGAAATGGGGTTCAGCTGGGAGGGAGATGAAGCTCACTCATACCTTTTCCTAAAAGCTTCACTGAAAAAAAAAAGAAAGGCAAGTTTATACAGGATGGGGTTTTTCTAAACGTCAAGTGGGGTTTGGGGTGTGTGCGTGGAGTGCTCATGTATGTGTGTATATGAGAGAGAGAGAGAGAAGTGTATCTGGATGCATTAAAAAAAAAAGAGCTTGAAATTTTACCAGGAAATTTTGTTATGAGATAGGTAAATGATATTAAAATAATACAACTAAGGACAACCAAGATAGAAAAGTATACCTTATATTAGTAAAACTTCATATATATAAATCAATGTTTACAAAAGAGATAATTCAGATTGTTTATTTGATTTAGTAGTGGAATTTTTGGTTTTAGACAAAGACTCACAAATAGGATTTCTCTAAATACTAAGTTCCTGATTAGACATCCATACTTGGAGATTTAGGAAAGTTTAATTTAACCACTTAAATTTTCAGACACATATACCTTTTGAGTAGAAAAAGACACCAGAACTAAGATAGAATGAATCAAAATGAATTTTAAACAGAAAGAGCCTTTCTATATAAACAAAAAAAATTAAGTTATGGATATTTTAAGAAGGCAATATAGGCTAATTTGCCTGTTTCTTTTCACTTCGCCTTGATTGACATCTCTGCTTCCCTCTGTACACAAAAGACACACATCTTAAACAGAGTTGTGAAGGGGTCGGGGTTCAGGGCAAAAATGCTTAAGAAGCTTCATAGAAGCTGGACGTCATGGCGCATGCCTGTAATCCCAGCACTTTGGGAGGCTGATACAGGAGAATCGCAAGTTCAAAGCCAGCCTCAGCAAGGGCCAGGCACTAAGCAACTCAGTGAGACCCTGTCTCTACATAAAACACAAAATAGGGCTGGGGATGTAGCTCAGTGGCTGAGTACCCCTGAGTTCAATCCCTGGTACCAAAAAAAAAAAAGAAGCTTCATAGATGGATTTGTATACATAGGGTGTGTTCATCCCAGGGGTTAGCATTTATTCATCAAAGCTTTCTCTAGTAATTAGTTCTTGGCCTTCCCTGTTCAGTCCAGTCCTTACTGATAAGCTGCAATATAAAGTGGTAGATATGCAAGTTCCTAAAATTACTCTATAATTTGTTATATTAAACTAAGACTGACCTTCTCAATTAGGCTGAATAAGTAAGATATTGATATAGAGATTATGAAGCTTTTGAAGGAAGAAATTCCAGAGTCCAAGAGAAGGGTGGTTGAGAGGTTATTTGCTCATAAGACTAGAAGGTTGTTTTTGAAACAGAAAGAAAACAGACTCTTCTTTCATGGGTATGGTTTCCAACACTGTTGGTTGCCATCTTTATTGTCCTTGAGGACTGTATAGCTATATGACCCAGTCCTGGCCAATGATATATGAAGGGAAATCCACTGGAGTGGGAAGAAGGATTTACTTTTGGGAATAATTTTTATGCCCAATAAAAACAGATAGAGATTCAATATAATTGCATGAGGATGTGATGTTGGAGCTGCAGCAGCAATTTTGTTACTGTGAGATGAGCGTTCAATACTCTGAGATGTCAATTTAGAAAAAAACAACTGATTTTTAATAAACCATGGAGCTACCTTCCAACCCTGAAACCATCTACTGCTAGATAAATGTATGAATTTCTTCAGCCATTGTTTGTTATATGTCCTGTGACCTAAAGATAGGTGTATATATATATATATATATATCCTGACTGATACAACTGATCTGGCATAGGAAAGGATTCTTGAAATGAGATTGCTGTACCCCATGTGATACCTCTGTGCAAATTATAAATAGTGCTCTTTCCTCATGAATGTCAGATCCCATTTTTCCCCTTTGGCACTTATATTAAGGCTCCAGTTCCTGAAAGGGTGGGAGAAGGCAATGAGAGTTCCTTTTGCTTTTGGTCACCTGTTGACTTAATTTGTTTGTTTGGCTAAAATGTGGGTCATTGTTACTATTACTACTTTTCATTTGGAATGACAAATTTGTTTTTGAGCCCAAATCCAATGTTGGATTGTTCATTATTCAATAATGCACCCCACAAATAAGTATGGGAAATTATTATTTAGACAAATTCCTTTTTGAGTTTGTATTGCTATATTTATGCTAATCATCTGTTAAAACTGAGCTGACAAAGATAATAAATCCAAGCACTATGTCCACTTGCAATATGAAACTGGCTATTACAATACAGATTAATTTTTCCACTCTCTTCTCTATTGAAACTATGAGAGGATTTCAAATGCTGATGACATCAGTGAGCCTTCAGTTAATGCAAATAAGAAATTTATGGATTACGTTGGTCATAATTCATTAGGTGGCACTATGTCATTTCCATCGTGTTTAATAAAATTTTCAAGTTATTAAATATGAAAGTATTTTTATGAGAGTATTTTTCTGATTATTAATCACTGCAAAACTTAGGTTTGTCTCCATAACTGGCAAAATTAATCACATGAGCACAGTAATATATGTAGGACAATTATTACAATTTTGACTCAAAGACATGCAAAGTTAACAGAAATCTATTGCGTTGTTCCATTGATAAAATGTCAAGTGCTGTTACTTTAGGTATTCACTGATATAAACTCAGCTGGAAACAAACATGGGGACTAACACTATATGACAAGATCTAGAATGATTTTATATTAGATAATCACAAAGTGTAAACACACACTAAAAATCCTCTCGGAACTTTTAGACACATTTGAAAACTTGAAGATAATGCATTTAAAGCCTCTAGGCTGAAAGCAAAGTAATCATCATACATGTTGGATACAGCATTCATGATAGACCTCAACGGAAAGTATTATATATGATAATGTACATTATATAATAATTATAAGATAATATAATATTAACATATAAAAGATAGACTAATATATAAGACCAAAGGAATAAATGGGATCCCAGAAGAAAATTCCCTCAAATATATTCAACTGAGATTTTGGCAAGCTGCAGTTAGTTCAACAGAGAAAAACATATTCTTCTCAACAAATGGTACTGGAATAATTTGATATCCACACGCCACTCCCAGAAAAAGAGAGGGAAAGGAAGAAATAAGTGAAAGACTAGAAATGGACCCACCATTTCACCCAGTTATCCCACTCCTCAGCATATATCCAAAGCGTTTAAAATCAGCATACTACAATGATGCAGCTACATCCACGTTTATAGCAGCTCAATTCACAATAGCTAAGCTATGGAACCAACCTGGATGTCCATCAACAGATGAATGGATAAAAAAATTGTGGTATATCTACACAAAGGAATCTTACTCAGCCATAAAGAAGAATGACTTTATGATATTTGCTAGTAAATGGATGGATCTGGAAGCTGTCATGCTAAGTGAAATCACCCAATCCCCAAACACCACAGGTTGAATGTTTCTGCTGATATGTGGAAGCTAAACCACAATAAGGGGGAATGGGAAGGGGAAGAAGAGCACGTCAGTAGATTAGACAAAGAGGAATGAAAGGAAGGGAAGAGGTATACAAATAGGAAATAGTAGAATAAATCTGACATAATTTTCCTATATACACATATGAAAGTATCTAAGTGAATCCCACCATTGTGTCCACCCACAAGAATGGGGTCCTAATTAGAAGATATATCCCATGCTTGCATAATTTTATCAAAATGGATTATACTGTCATGTATAACTAAGGAGAACCAATAAAAATTAATTAATTAATTATTAATTATGAAAGAACCAGATGTATACCTCACACTTATACAAAAACTAAATCAAAGTGGATCATACATCCCAATGTAAAACATAGAAATATGTCTAGAAGAGAACACAGACTTCTGTGTGAACTTGAGCTTATAGATGTGACACCAAATGCATGATACACAAAGGAAAAAATTGATAAACTCGGATTTTCAAAATTAAAAACTTTGACCTTGCCAAAACAAAAGCAAAATAAAAAACCTGACAAACTATAGACTGGGAGAAATATTTGAAAGTCACCTATTCAACTTGTAGCCAAAATATTAAAAAACCTCATAACTCAACAACAACAAAAAATAAACAATCCAATGAAAAGAAAAGAAAACAAAATACAAGTGATCTGGATCTTGGGGTGTTTTCCAAAGATAGACAAACAAGTAAGCATTTGAAAAGACACTCAAAATTGTTAGACTTTAGGGAAATGTAAATGAAAACCACAATAAGATGCTTCAACAGAAATCAGAATGGCTATATTTTCTAAAATTGGTAGTTCCAATGCTGGTTATGACTACAAGCACACTCATTCAATGCTTATGGGAATATAAAATGGTACAACTGGTAACAGTTTCTTACAAAGTTCAACATATATGACTTAACAATACCACTCCTAGTTAATTACCAAACAGATATGAAAACTTGTACATATAGGAACCTACGAATGAGTATTTATAGCAGTTTTATCCATAATCACCAGAAACTCGAACAAAATGAGATGTTTTCAAAAGGTGAACAGATTAACAACATACAACACACCCATACAATGGAATACTACCCAGCAACAAAAAGAAATGAACTATTAAATCTTACAACAACATAAATGAAACTTAAATGCATTTTTGCTAACTGTAAGAGGTCACAGATTCTATTTATGTAACATTCTGCAAAAGGCAAAGCTATAGAGATAGAAAACAGATCATGGTTTCTAGGGGTAGAGAAGAGAATGGCTGCAAAGGGAATACCTGAGACAATTTTTAGGGTAACAAAACTTTTCGGGTATAATATTGTAGTAGTGAATAATGATTTTATTCACTTGACAATATCCATAGAACATTGCACCTATTCAAATTAAGTTTAATAATAAGTTTAATTAAGTTTTAACTTATTTTAAAAAGTGAAGTTTATTGTATGTGATTTAAAAATTCAACCAGGATGTGGGGGATCCCAGGATAGAATGCAGGCTGACAAATCTGTTACAAATCTATGACATCACTTGGCTGAAATGGTTGGAAAAAATGGAGCTGTTCTTAGTAGCTTTGGAAATGTGTTTGACTGATACTGTAAGGCTAAAATAAAAGCAACTGTAGATAACTTTTCTGTATTTAGAACTCGCTTTCACACAAGGGTATGAGTTAGTAATTCTGAAGCTATTTTACATATATGCTGGGGCTGAACAAATAAGAAAATACGTTATAGCCACTGGAGACCAGGTTTCTCACCATCAAGAAAGAAGTTATATAAGCAAATAGAGAAGAATAAACCCTGTGGTTCCAGATTAAAGATGGCAATATCAGCTGATTACACACCTATAATCGCAGGGGCTTGGGAGGCTGATGAAGGAGGATTATGAGTTCAAAGCCAGCCTAGGCAATTTAGGGAGGCCCTAAGCAACTCAGTGAGATACTGTCTCTCAGTAAAATATATATATATATATATTTTGGTACCAGGGATTGAACTCAGGGGTACTAGGCCACTGAGCCACATCCCCAGCCCTATTTTGTGTTTTATGTAGAGACAAGGTCTCACTGAATTACTTAGTGCCTCACTGTTGCTGAGGCTGGCTTTGAACTCATGATTCTCCTGTCTCAGCCTCCCAAAGTACTGGGATTACAAGTGTGCACCACCACGCCTGGCTCAGTAAAATATTTTTTAAAAGGGCTGGGAATGTGGTTCAGTTGTTAAGTGTCCCTGGGTCCAGTTCTTGGTACTAAAAAATAAAAGCCAGTATCAGTATGAATTCAAAATGTGTGTATATGTGAACATATGTTTGTATGTGTGGTATGTGTAGATGTGTGTGGTGTGTGTACAAAGGTAGAAAGACATGGAAATAAAATTTTAAAATTATATATATAATGATATGTACATATGGGTTAATAAGCACACATGCATACTCTATCTGCTGAAAATGCCTAGATGCAATGACAGCCCAATAGCAATGAGCACCCACATCTTGGTTTCTAAGTATCATCCTCCAATAAAAGAAACCAAAGCTCCTTGAAGAAACGGCTGCTTTTATGGTTGAGACAAGGAAAATACAAGATGATTCTGGAGCAAAGAAATAAATAAAGGATGGGGCATGTTTTGGGGTATCCAAGATCACCAACACATTCTATGATTTGCTAGAAGAACTCAAAGGACTCAGCATAAAATTGCACAAATGGCTGGAGTTTATTACAGTGACACAGTAAGGTTAACTAGCACATTGTTGGGGGGGAAACTAGCATCTGGAGAAATACTCAGATGGGTTTTCTATACCTTCCCTCCCAGCCCAGGAAAGCACACGTCAGGCATGGTCCCTTTTCCACCAGTGAAAATGTAGCAGCTTGTGGTTAATATTTCCCCCAGGGAAGTCCATTTAAGACTCAGCGTTTAGAAATTATCTTGGGGACTAGTCACATAGGCTTTCTTTGCCTGACAACAACCAAAGGAATGTCCTTACATGGTAGATGGGGTGAAAGAACTTTCTTGGGCTTGTTTTATAGGGTCACTGATTCCATTGGTGAAGGCCCATGATCTAATCACCTCCTCACAGGCCCACCTCCTGACACCATCACTTTACAGGCTAGAATTTTTTTTTTTTTTGGTACTGGGGATTGAACTCAGGGGTACTCGACCACTGAGCTATATCCCCAGCCCTATTTCGTGTTTTATGTAGAGACAGGGTCTCACTGAGTTGCTTAGCACCTCACCCTAGCTGAGGCTGGCTTTGAACTAGCGATTCTCCTGTCTCAGCCTCCCAAAGTGCTGGGATTACAGGCATATGCCACTGTACCTGGCTCAGGCTAGAATTTTAATAAATGAGTTTTGAAGGGACACAAACATTCAGTACATAGCAATAGGCTTTGGAAATTTATTCACCCTTTACATGAACAAAATCGTTGTGGAAAGATACCAGGCTGACAATTTTCAAGGTTGGTACTTTTGATCAATGTCAATATTGAGTAGATGGAGATACCTTAGACTTATTGCCACTGACTTATTGCCCTATCAGTGGAGACTGGTTTCCATGACTGGAGAATTTGGTCTGGCAATCTGACCACTCAGGAGCAAGATGAGTAAGCTATATGCCCCTGAGTTTACTGTGCAGTCTCTAAACTTACCAACCCAACTGTAAGTTCAAGCCCAAGCTTGTACTTTGAGGCTGTCAAACTAACACTGAAAACAAATAAAATGTTAAAAATGTGGCAGCATGAAAAGTATGGCACATGTGGACCTCACTGGTGTCCCTAAGCATTCAAGATATTACTAAACTCAGTAGTGGTCAGATATAGTGAGAGGTGGGGGAGGGTGGAGAAGCATCTTTGGAATATGGACTTACTGTAGGCTGTTTTGTTTTCTTACCTGTGCTTCCCCCTAAGCTAAATGTTTGGTTATTTTCTCTTATCGGAAAGAGCTCTGTATTACCCTGGCTAAGCTTTCTTGCTCAGTGACTTCTGTAAAGCTCTAATGACTAGGTTTTGCTTATTATTTATTTCCACCCACTACCAAAAAGGATCTAAGATGGCTTACTCCTCAAACAATTGTGCTAACCCCTAGGCCTTCATTCTTTTCCAGACCATCTGTTTCTCTTCACCATGAAGTCATAGTACTAAATTTGTGACAGCACAATTATTTCCATGGCAACAGGATGTGGTCCTCACCACTGAATCCTGATTTTACTCTGACCAACATCAGGCAGTAGGAAGATTAGGGAGTATATGCTGACATTTTCTCTTCTTTTTCAAGTTTGGTTTCTTTCTGAAGAAGTTCTTACTTTTGATTCTATACTTTCATACTCAGCCTGAACATATATTTACCTATTTTACACATATTTGTTCAGCAAATAATTAGACATATTTGTTCAGCAAATAATTAGACATGTAAGTCAAAAATAATAATTTGAGAAAAATCACACACACACACACACACACACAAAATGATGTATAAACCTACTTGAAAGCATAAATCTTCTGGTTTGGATAAAAGAAAAGAGAACAAGGAATCCATTTAAAAGACACTAAACTTCTAAGCCTAAGAAATTTGCTTTGATAACTGTGATAAGCAGTGGAAGGCAGCTGACCTAGTTCCTACTCAATGGTCCTCTTATCTTGCTTAGCACAAGCAAGACACAAAGGACTTCCCACGTGAGCTCAAATTATCTGACCAGAGGAAGATAAATGGGCAGCTTTATTCACATAAATGACCAATACCTGAGTATTTTGTCCATTTGCTTTACTCACACACAGCTTAATTACACAGTCTTTGGAGAAACTCCTTAGAACACTATTTGCCATGCTGCAGGACTGAGTAAAGGGTATGAATGAGCTAGTCACTAGAGCATCAGAAGAAACGACCTAATTAGTCCATTAATTTGGCAATCTTATAGAACAGATGACAAACACTGTTAAATTGACATTCTGCTCCACATATGGTATAACAATGTGTATTTCCTATATTGAATGTGACATATTATATAGGATATAATATATATTGTACAACATTTTTAGGTCAGAGACAAAGTATACCTGTAAAAATTGTCCATCTTCACTTTGCTTATATATATGAATTACCCACAGTGGAAAAGATCTGAAAGGAAAAGGGAAGGGACAGAGAAAGTAGGGCAATAAAAAGTAAAGGTAGGATTGAAAAGAAGAGCAGGGGTATATGGAAGCAGATGCTCTGTGGGGCTACATTTAAATGAATACTAAAGGAGGATTTTAAGTTCTACTGTTTGTTACGTGATGTGATCAATCTGTTAACTTTTTAAAGGACTTTGGTGAAGACAAATTATTTTTCAAAGTTCTTTAAAGATGGATTTGTGATTCTTTTGAATGAGACAAAATACTCAGATGAATATTAAGGCTGGAGAAAGCTCTGGTTTTACAAATATATATGTAATCAGAGGGCCAGGGATGTAGCTCAGTGGTGGAATGCTTGCCTAGCATATGCAGGGCCCTGAGTTTAATCCCTAGCACTGAAAAACAAGCAAACAAAAACAAGAACAAATGTATATGTAATCAGAACCTCCCAACCTCTATTGTTTTTGCCAGAGCTGGGGATAAACCTGGGTCCAGCACATAAGGAAAATGACAGGGGGAGGCCCCATTGATTTTCGTCTCTTACCCTTGGAGATGTTGGCCAGAATTGCTCTACTTTCAAATCTGGCAATATTTTGAGAGAGGTGGCATTCCATTGTCTGGAGTGTCTAATTAATTTTAGACTTAAAAGATTTCTGGTTTTTGTTTGTTTTACCATTTACATCATTCAGTAGATAAAATCATGTGGATTTTAGGAATTTAGGTGAATCAAACAAGGAAGGATGGATTGTAGCCCAGTGGTAGAGCATTTGCCTAGCATGTATGAGGCCCCCGGTTAAATCTCCAGCACTGCAAAAATCAAAACCAAACAAACAAAAAAATGAAGGGTGGAAAAAGACACTGCTTCAGGGAGGCCAAAGCCCAGGCCATGGCCCCAGCCTTTGAGGCCTAAGAGAAAGGAAGACAAGGTTATAGACAGCATTGTGACACCTAAAGGACAGGCCTCATAGGCAGTGAGACGTGGATTCAGGCCCACTCCAATGTGACACTGATCTCTGAGTCTCATTACAGATTAGATAAGCTTCAGAAAATGTACAGCCTCTTTCTTGTACTCATGCCTTGGAGGATGGTAATAATGCTAAGGAAGACCTCCTATGAAGGTCTTAGCATCACATCTGATGTCATCAATATTTTTCAGGTCTGAACATCATAATAAAGAATATGTAGTGACTCAGGGGAATAAAGGTAAGACAAGACAAAAATGATTATCAAGATAGAAGTAGGAGGCCAGGGCAAGAGTAGGAAGGATCAGCAACTCCCAATGTCCTATACAACATGAGTCCATAAGATGCACTGTGGGAAGATAAATTTGGGGACACTTTTGGGGGATATATTTTCCCTCTGAGAAATATACACATATCCCACATTATAGGCTCTGAGAAATCCTACCAAAACAAAAATAAAACCCTACTTAAACTACTATTATACAGACTTATTTGATCATGAAACATTATTTTAGCAATATTTTATAACACCTAAAGATACTAATATCCAGAACATGCATCAATTAATATTGGGGTAAATGCTATATACAAAACCATTTTATAACAGGCTATATCATTATTACAGGGGGAAAAAAAGCTGCCATACTGAAGGCTATAAGCCTACTGTCAACCTGTATTCAGTAACTGTGGATTTTTTTTTGTTTTTAATTTTTTGGTACTGGGGATTGAACCCAGGGGCACTTTACCACTGAGCTATATCCTTGGCCCTTTTTAAATTTTTTTTTTTGTACCAGGGATTGAACTCAGGGGTACTCGGCCACTGAGCCACATCCCCAGCCCTGTTTTGTGTTTTATGTAGAGACAGGGTCTCACTGAGTTGCTTAGTGCTTGGCCCTTGCTGAGGCTGGCTTTGAACTTGCGATTCTCCTGTCTCAGCCTCCCAAAGTGCTGGGATTACAAGCGTGAGCCACTGCGCTTAAATTTTTTATTTTGAGACAGCATCTCACTAAATTGCTGAGGTTGGCCTTAAACTTGCAATCCTCTTGTCTCAGGTTCCCAGTCACTGGGATTACAAGTGTGTACCACTATACCCAGCAAAACTGTGGATTTTGATCTTGTAATTCCAGTGTAGGACTTCACCCTAGTCTACAGTCAGGGGTTGCTTGTAAGTTTGCATTTGATATTCTTAACAAAATTTCATTCTTCTCCCAGTAGGAACTCTCATATGGTAAATCTCCAAGATGTAAACTCTCTTTTGCAGGGTTTCATGCAACAGACTTTTTAAACTCCCTCCCACCAAACCAGCTTCGTTCCTATGCAAAGAGATGTTAGGCAACCTACAAAGAAACCCCCTCTTACTGTTACCAGGTTAGCCAGGGTTATAACTGCAGCATAACAGGGATTTCCTGAAAACATAAAGTCCTTATCCAAAAAAAAAAGTTCAAGGTAGGGATTTCCAGAACTGGTACAAGTTAACAAGACAAAACATTTTAGGTAAGATGGTTTCTCAATGATCCATAGAGATACCACTTGAGAAGTCGCTTTTTTTTTTTTTTTTAAATGAAGGAGACTGAATCTGCAGGATCACACTCTTTTGGAGGAGTCAAGCTTGATTGTGTGGTATAAAGTTCTTCAATAGTCCAAGAATTGCAGGTGCAGTGTTCCATGAGTAACTAAAGTGTGTGGGGTTGTGTCTATTTGCATTGAATGACTAAATAAATGGCTATCTCTGCCTTAAATGGTTATTTTGTTTTTTAGTTTTGTTTATTTTTGACTAGGTAGCTGTTCTAGTCAGCTTTTTTGCCAGTATGACCAAAAGATCTGACAAGAACAATTAGAGGAGGAAAAGTTTATTTTGGGATTTACAGTTCCAGAGGTCTCAGTCCATAGATGGCAGACTGTTCCTCCGGGCCTGAGGTAAGGCAGAACATCATGGCAGAAGTGTGTGGCAAAGGAAACCAGTTAGGGACATGGCACAAGGAAGCAGACAGATACTACTCTGCTTAACAAGGACACAATATAAACCCCAAAGGCAGGCTAGGGGTGTAGCTCACTGGTAGAATGCTTGCCTGGCATGTGCAAGGTAGTTAGTTCAACCGCCAATACCACCAAAAAGAAAAAGAAAGAAAACCCCAAGGGCATGCCCACTGTGACCCAACTCAGTTAGCCACACATCTTCCTGCCTACAGTTACCTTATTGATAGGTTAATGCACTGATTAGGTTAACACTCTTATAACCCGATCATTTCACTCTAAACTTTCTTGCATTGTCTCATACATGAGTTTTTGAGGAACACCTCATATCTAAACCATAACAGTAGTGTATGTATACAA
The DNA here is from genome assembly GCA_004024805.1 of Geosciurus inauris. Lineage (NCBI taxonomy): Eukaryota > Metazoa > Chordata > Mammalia > Rodentia > Sciuridae > Geosciurus > Geosciurus inauris. Next base: position 45,173 of record PVHX01002028.1, read on the forward strand.
AACCAAAAGGCACAAACAGCATATCATGAAATGTATATTTCATTCCTTACTCTATCCCTTAGCAATCCTCTCCAAATAGAACTACTCTTACCAATTCCTTAAATTTCCTTTCACCTATACTTTGTGTATTTATAAATATACACTTTCTCTTTATTTCACACAGATGATGGCATGATATACATATGGCTCTATACTTTGATTTTCTTGATTTATCAATATATCTTGGATATTCTTCAGTGTTAGTACAGTACATGGAGAGCTAGCAAGTGGCTTGGTTATTTTAATAGCTGCTTGGCATTCACTGAATGTCTGTGCCATTTTTTCACCACTCTATTGAAGAATATTATTGCCAAGAGTTCACATTATTACCACTATTGCATTTATCACTGGATAAACACCTAGAAAAGAAATTTGTGCTCATGGGTTTTCATTTTTACTTTTGAAAGATATTTCTAAATTGTTCTTTATCCTTTACACAGCCATCACCTATATGTGAGTGGCCATTTCCCTAAACCTTTATCAAACCAGCATAAAGAGTTTTGATCTTTGAAAGTTATGCAAATTAGATCAATAATATCTCTACACAAAACTCTTCAATGGCTTCTTATTCCACTAAGAAAGTCCAAACTCCCTGCCTATGTTTAAAGGTCTCTGACCCAGCCCTTGCCCACCCTGCAGATTTCTCTCTCCTATTTGCCACTCAGTATTTCCACCTCACTTCATTGGTCTTCTTTCTTCTTTTCAATGTTTCAAGCTTATTTCTACCTCAGAGCATTAACACTGCTTTTCCTTCTTGCCTGAAAGGCACTTTCCTAAGAATTTAAGCACAGATCTTACTCCTTTACTTCTCTAAGTTTCCTCAAATTCACTCTCATAGAAAGGCTTTCCCTGTTTGTCCATCCTACCTAAAATAGTATTTCTGGCTCCCATCACTTCACCCTGATAAACCTGGTACTCACCACTGCCTGAAACTGATATATGTGCTTACCCATAACTCTGTTTCTTTTCATGAGAGCAGTCTTGTTCGTCATTTTATTCCCATGGTCTAGTATAATACTTGGTTTAGATGGTAACTCGATAAACATTTATTCACTAAATAAATGAATCAATGTTTTCCTTATGCATATTTTCAACATTTTTCTAAAATTAGAGATATTTCTGGATCACAGAATGTATACGTTTTCAACAAGGCAAAGTATTTCCAAATTGCTCTCCTAAGTATTTGTACCAATTTATACTTTTACTAGCAATATAGGTTAAGATTTGTTATTTCTCTAGATCCTTGCCAACACATGAGATTGTCAGACTTAGAAATTTTTACTGTCTGATGGACGTCTTGCTTCACATTTTTCTGATTACATATTTTCTCTTACTTATTTTTTTATTGGGTTGTCTTCTTGTTTATAAAAGTATCATCTGAATACTAATGCTTTGTTTGATATATATGTTACAATTAACTTTTCCCAGACTATGGCTTCTCTTTGAATTTTGTTTATGGAATATTTTATCAAGCAGAAGTACTAAATATGGAGGGTTCAAATTTATTAAGCTTTTCCTTTGTAATTTGTTGATGTCACATTTAAGTAATCCTTCCTCTGTGATAATAAATATGTTCTCCTATACTTCTAAGACAATACAGTTTTTATTTTGTTCCAGGTTTAGATCTTTTTCATCTGGAATTTAATTTATAAAAGTGGTTCTCAAATTATAGAATGAGGAAAGTGGGAGTCTCTAACGACTTTCAGGAGATCTGCAAGGTCAAAACCATTTCTGTGATATTAGTAAGATGTTATTTGCCTTTTTTAGTCATTCTCTCATGAGCGGGGGCGGGGGGTCTTGCAGAAGTTTAAGAATATGTAATGATGTCATCACTCTGATGATTAATGAAAAATGTGTGTTATTTGTTCATGTGTTCTATAAATTTCTTAGTTTTAATTTCTAATATGGTAGAGATTAATGTATATAATGTGTATACAAACAAAAAAGCTATAAGGTCTTCAATAAGTTTTAAGAGTGTAAAAGAGTATAAAAGATCCCTGAAACAAAAACAAACAAACAAACAAACAAACAAAAACTGGTGGTGTAAGGCATAAGACAGGGATTTAGCTGTACTTTTTTTTCAGTACAGAAAGTTAACATTCTCAAAACCCACTAGGCTTTTAATGCTTCCTCTATCAGATGTCAAGCTCCCACATATACTTGTATCTACCTTTTTGCTTTTTTTTCCGTATTATAACACTGCATTATCTAATTAATGCAGTTTTACAAGGAGTCTTCCTTTCAGGGAGGACAAATTACACTTCCTTCACTTTTTAGAATTATCTTGGCTCTTTTTAGACCTTTTCTCTATATAAGTAACTTTAGAATCAGGTTGTCAAGTTCCACAAAAATACCTTGTTGGGATTTTGATTGAAACTGTAATGAATTATGGAGAATCATAATCCTTACACTATTGATTTCCTGTTCTGTGAATTTACTATTATGTACTTTTTATTACAATCTTCTTTTTTGCCCTTTGGTATTTATAACATTCTTTATAATGGTTTTGCACATTTTTGTAAGATTTATTCCAAAGTATTTTATTGTTCCTGTTGCAATTGTGATCTATTCCCCCTTTATTACATAGGTGTATGGATTTTCTACTTTTAGGTATATAAATTGCTATTGCTTTTTCATAACGATCATGTATTTAGCAACATTGCTATTTATTCTAATTTTTTCTTATAGAGCTTCTTGGAGTTTCTAGCTAAGAAATGTATTATTTATAAATATTTTTTGCTTTTCCCTGCTAATCAACTAGTACCTTTTCCCCTTGTCTTAAATACAAGGATTAGAATTTGTAGTTTAATGTTAATTGTAGAAGTTACAGCAGGCCTGTCATGTCCTTGACTCTAATAGGAATTCTTCTATAATCTCATTATTATATATATGTTTGAAGAGTCTACTTTTTTTATACCCATATCAAATTAATAGCCTAGTTAGCTAGGGGATTTGGTTTTCAATTATGGTTCTTGGCTTTTTAATGCTTTATTTGTATCCAGTGGAAGGAGACTATGGGTCTTCTTCTTAATGGAATAATGAAGTAGATTCTAAATTGTTGCACCATTTTTACATTTGTGGTAAACTATTTGTCCTCAGTGTATTGTTTTATGTTATTTGATGGTGGACAGGATACTGAGACTTCTGAGGCTAGACAACACAGATCCATGCAGCTTCAGCTCTGTTTGCTGCAAGACTCACTGCTGGAGTCCTGAGCTGCCATGGAAGAAGTCTGATACCCCCTGGCCACTGTGATGTGAGGAAATCGAAACCACAGGGAGAAGACATGTGCAAGTACCCCAAGCTATTATCCTAGCCAAGCTCACCCTTTGTTCCTCTAGATATGTGAGTAAAAAAATCTGCCAGCAGTTTCAAGTGACCATCTGTTGTTCAAGTCCTCTCATCTGGCACTCTGGACATTGTGAAGCAGAGCCAAGTTTTATCTGATGTGCCTAACCAAATGGTTATTGTTTCTTGCCAGTATGTTTTGAAGTGGTTTCTTATACAGCAATACATAGAACACATGAAGGACGTATCTGATAGTTTCAGAAAGAAAGAAGAGGAGGAATGGTGGGAGTACTACTTGGAGAGATGATGCTGGGAATTTCCTAAGGTTCTTGAAATGAAATTACATATGAAGTGCAAAATACTGAAAGTAAAATTCCCACTTAGATGAACTGTAATGAAGATTATTAACGTTAAGGATAAAAAGAAAATTGCAAAAGCCATCGAAGAGAAAACACAGATGAACCATAGAGAATAATTAGATACCAAACTTGTCAGTAGCAAGAAAACCAGAAGCCAATTCAATAATATCTCCAAAGCACTGAGGGGGAAATATTTGGCAACACTGATCTCTACATCTCACTAAGCTGTAACTCAAGAATAATGAGAGAACTTGTATCAAAATTGAGTTTACCAATCATAAGTTTTCCCTGAAAAAAACTACTAAAGGACATATTGTAACAAGAGGAAAAGTGAAACTGGGCATGGTGGTGCACACCTGTAATCCCAGCGGTTCTGGAGACTAAGGCTAGAATATTGCAAGTTCAAAGCCAGCCTCAGCAATTTAGCTAGATCCAAGCAACTTAGCAAGACTGCATCTCAAAATAAAATATAAAAAGGGTTGGGGATGTGATTCAATGTTTAAGCACCCTCAGGTTCAATCCCTGGTATCAAAAAAAAAAAAAAAGAAAGAAAAGAAAAAAAGGTGAATTCAGAATGAAATTGTGGTATTAAATAAACAAATGGTAAACACAAAATTTAACAAATTAGGTTGAAAAATATAATTATCAGTTGACTGTATGGCAGTAGTTCCATGTTCTCATAAATATGAAACTAAAATTCCAGATAAAAATAACCACCCAATGCATCAAGTAGCTAAAACACAGTCTTGTTGGAGCAAAATGAGAGTTGTATTTTTAAAACTTTAGAAATTGTTAGGAAAGTAAATGGTTGGATTTGCACATCAAAGTTTCAAGAGTAGCTTCTAAAAAATAGACAAAATATAATCTACAGAGTCCAAATCAGCAGAGATAAAAGAGGAAAATTTTAAGTTATCAATTCAATGAAGACATAAAGGGCAAATAAATAAGCAACAAAAACCAACTCATAAAATACTGTAAACAGAAAATTAAAAGTACATCACAGAGAATAGTAGAGATAATTCCAAGTGATTATACTCATGTGAATTGAAATTTTCAGTTAGAAAACATGAACTGTAAAGAATTTTTTAAAAAGCAGCTATATGCTATTTACAGAACATGTGGTCATAATAAAATAATATAGAAAGGCTAAGAATAAAGAAAGGAAGAAGTTATAGCAAGCAAATGCTAACCAAAACAAAGTCGAAGTTTAATATTAGTATCAAAATAGTATAGAGCAAAAAATGAATAAGTAGAAATTACATAATGATAAAGATTAAAAAGTAAAAGAAATTCTGTGTAGCTAACTATATAACCATGGTATGAAACAAAAATAACAAAATTATAAGGAAAAATTAGTCCAACAACTACATCAGATATTTTAAATATGATCTTAATTAGAAACTCACAGATTATATAAAAACTAACTTGAAAGGTTGGCTGATTTTTAAAAATTTTTCTTGCATGCAAATTGTAATTTGCAGCTCATCTGTAAATGGTAGTTTTTCTTTACTCTTCTACTTACTCCACCCATTTCCTATTTTAGAATTGCTTCCGTGTACACTTGAGAAGCCCTAGTGCAAAAGTAGCTCAAGACTCTGTCTCTCAGAGATACTGGAGACATGGTAGGTCTGTTTACTGAGCTGGGAAAGATTGGCTCAACTTGTGTCCACTGATTTCTCTGCTTTCTTCCACCACCCCAGCCAAGCAATTGTTTGTTTTATATTGTTTTTGTTACTGGGGATTGGTCCCAGGGGTGCTTTACCGTTGAGCAACATCCCCAATCCTTTTTATTTTTATTTTGAGAAAGGGTCTTGCTAAGTTGCCCAGACTGGCCTCAAACTTGCAATCTTCCTGCCTCAGCCTCCCAAGCCACTGTTCTGGTTTTTTAACGCAGCCCAGGGTAGAAGTCGCATTTTTCCCCAATCCCAGTTTCACACTGAAACTGATGAAGGCACTATACCTGTATGGGATGCCTTTGATTGCTACCACTCTGAAAGATTCAAACTCCCAACCAGCTTCTACCTGCTTCCAGACACAGAAGACAACCAGAGCCATAACGTAGCCCCACTATCCCAGTGGTGTGTTGCTCTTTTGTTTCTGATACCCAGAGATGATTATTAGAAGAATGAACCCAGAGATATCTTGTCATTTTTTCCTTATTGAAATTCTTGGAGAAGATATAGAAATTCAAAGTGTGAGCTCATAATATCATTTTGACTATTTTCCTGTGACATTCTGGAACTCTGTGATCTTGCTAACTTTGGCTTCACTTAGTAATGGGGATTCAGATTTCTTCTCTTCTCAAATGCCAGAAATCTATTTAGAATCTCCATAAATTTCCTTAGGGCTTCTGGCTTGGGCTGGGAGGCAGTGTATATAGTCTCTTCCCTGACTATCTTGTTATACACCAATCAAGAGAAATTAAAATATATATACATTCTGGTGCTGAAAGTCTTGCTCTAAAGTCATCAATCTTTATCCTAAATTTCTTCAATCTATACATTTTTAAGCTTAATTTTTGATATTCAAGACAGCAGGAGTATAAGGAAATATGGATGGAGGAATCATCTTGTTATTCTACCAGAAAAGATTTCCCTTTCTTCACTTGTGTTCTGGAATCTATCTTCTCCCATTTCCTCAGAGGCCTCACTCCAGTCTACTTAACCTCTCATATCTCTTGTTTTTCTATATTGGATCCTTCTGCTGAAGTCTCTCACCTCCCTATAAGACAAAATCTTTCCTCTCTTTCATTCACTTTGGAGGCAAGATTTCTGAAAACTTCTCTGATACAATCCACATACTGCTGACTACCAAATCCACCACACTAGAACTTGAGATTTCTTTCAAGTTCTCCAGATATAAAAGCTCTCTCGATACCAGACAAATGCAGTTCAACATGCCCCTAATGAATCATTATTGCCACATGCCATATACTTCTCTCAACCTGTCCCTTCTCCTATGCTTTCTATTTTCACTCAGTTTCCCAAATAGAAACCTGGGATCTTTTTGATTCCTTCTTCTTCTTCCTTCCTAACCAGCAAATCATCAGTCCTGTCATTATATTTCCATTTAATGAAGTTTATAGCTATACATTAAGTACTGTTAACCTAAACTAAATTTGACCTGAGAGTGCCTCCCTATGTGAGTCCTCACTTAACTACAACATAGTCTGCAAACTCACCGAAAGCCTGGCTTAGCAGCAGTACACAATTATAACAAGTAGATGCATCTGGGCCCATCATGGTGGCCATGCCTCAGGCAATGCAGGTGTTCAAGCATTCCACCATGTTCAAGTTAATCAAAGCCCAAGCTGTAACCGGTGGAATAATCTGTACCTCACTTCCGTTTTCTGTCCATACAAACTGTCTAACCATTGTAGCTCATAGTGCTTTGAACCTGTTCTGGTCACAAGGGGTACATAATTCTAGAATTATGAATAAAAACCAATTAAGATCTTTAAACTAAATGTGCTGTAATTTTGTCTTTGGACAGTACAAGGTGAATATCCCTGAACCAAAAAATACAAAATCTGAAATACTCTTAAATTCAAAACTTTTTGAGCTCTGTCATGTTGCCACAAGTGGAAAATTCCATACCTCACCTCATGTTATGGGTTGTAGTAAAAATGCAGATGCGCTAAAAATATTGTATAAAATTACTTTCAGGCTATGGGTATAAGGTGTACATGAAACATAAGTGAATTTAGTGTTTAGACTTGGGTCCTATCCTAAAGATATCTCATTATGTACATGTAAATATTCCAAAATCAGAAAAATATGAAATCTACAATACTTCTAGTTCCAATAATTCAGATAAAGGACACTTAATAGGACTAGAGTCACAGCAGTATAATGAATTAAAGATGAGGTTAGGGTGGTAGAATGAAAAAGAAAATGTCATTAGATTCAAGGTAAAAGGTAGCTGCAGTAGAACAAACATAAAACATGATTAATATTTCAAATAGATCAAAAAGTTTGAAAGAGCTGGGCGTGGTGGAGCACGCCTGTAATCCCAGCAATTTGGGAGGCTGAGGAAGAAGGATTGCAAGTTTGAGTCCAGCCTTAGCAAGTCAGTGAGGCCCAAAGCAACTTAGTAAGAACCTATGTCATTATAAACAATAAAGGGGCTGGAGTGTAGCTAAGTGGTAAAGTGACTTGAGGTATAAACCCTAGTACAATAAATAAAATTTTTTTTAAAGAATAAAAATTTACAAGACATTGCTATATTTAAAGATTTTTAAACTTATCCCAAGATTCTATCTCTGTCTATAAAGTATAGAGTAGTTTAACAACTGTCTGGACTTCGCTGTGCACTGTTCTTTGTTTTTTTGTTGTTTTTGTTTTTGTTCTGTTTTGTGGTGCTGGGGATCAACTCCAGTACCTCAAGTATGTACATGTTTTGCCACTGAACCACAATCCCAACCAGTTTTTTGTTTTGTTTTTAAATGATGTTTTCATTCTTACTAAATATATAAGAGTAAGGTGACATTCCACTTTATATCCAAAGGCCAAATTCATTTATTTATTGTGAAAAGAGTTCTCATTATGTTGCCCAGGCTGGCCTAGAACTCTCGTTCCTCCTGCCTCAGCCCTCCTCACCCAGTATCTGGGATTACAATGCACCTGCCTCCAAAGATCAAATTCAAATGATACATTTTGTTTTGAGAATGTTGGTCTTTAAAATGGCAAAGTTTCTCATGGTGCATTGCAGGCTCCTTGAACTGGATCTTAAATGGAATCATCATTGATACAGACCGTAACAGCAAAACTGGGGATGCCTCATTCAAAGGTTAAAGATGGCCGAGTTGGAAAATATATTTCCAGCAATCACAAAGTCACTTTTCTTGCTTTTAAAATGGGTTGGAGATCTCAATTCTTCTTTAAATCCCTTCTGGAAAGTAGGATGAATGAATGTATAACAATATTATTACCACCAGGCAGTGTTCTTCTTTGCTCATCCATCTCTTCTCTTCCTCCAGATTTCAGGGTTTTCTTTTTTCTTTTCCTGCCTTTTTACTTGAAAGAAAAAAAAGAAAGGAAAAAAAAAAGAGGAAGGGGGGAAGGAGAGAAAGAAGAAAGGAGGTGGGGAAGGGAAGGGCTGTGGTTCCTGACTAGTCACATTCCAGACAATTGAGGAAATGCAGGTTGTTACATAACTGGGAGGGACCAGGGTGTGCCTTAAAGTTGAGGGAGAAGAGAATTATTACAAAGGTAAGAAAAGGCAAAAAATGTTAAATAAAGGTTTAGCTTTAGACTTTTCTGACTTCACATGGTTCTCAGGTTAATCCCATCCAGGTTTTACCATCTTTCTCAGACGGTGATAGCTCCTAAAAGTAGATTAAAAACAACCAACGAGAAGCTGGGTGCGGTGGCACATGCCTGTTATCCCAGCACTTTGGGCGCTGAGACTGGAGAATCCTGAGTTCAAAGCCAGCCTCAGCCAGGGCGAGGCGCTAAGCAACTCAGAGACCCTGTCTCTAAATAAAACACAAAATAGGCCTGGGCATGTGGCTTTGTAGTCGAGTATCCCTCAGTTCAATCCCTGGTACCAAAAAATAAATAAATAAATAACCAAAGAGAGTTGGTCTGTAATGTTAAAGTAGGTAGAGAGGCCCACATGAGCAAGGCGATGAGGAGATGAAGAACAGGGCTCACTCCACCTCCAGTGATGACAGCTCACTCTACCTTGAGTGATGGAGAACCCCACTCATAAACCACCTCTTTCATGGCCAGATACTACCTTCTTAAAACTAAAAAGAACTGGGTGTGACAAGTGTTAGGGACTTTCCAACTTTGGAGCATGTGGAGAGCACTGTACCACTGTCCGAAGGTGAACCTGGGCCCAGTGTAATATCATTTACACCCTGGTTCTGACACCCACTGTGGGTTTCCTATGGGAAATTTTCCATCATGGCGAAATCAGCGCAGGCACACCAAGCTATGGTGGGAAGCCACAGTAACTGCCCTGGATACACAATACATGAGGAAGAGTTTCCAAACCAAATATAAAAACCAACCACATGGAACACCTCAGGTGGCTTCCTCTCTTGGGATTGCCTGCTCCATGCTCTCTGGAGTATCCTTTTATTTTGTTACATAAATCCTTTATGATTATTTTATCTGTTCTCTCAACGAAATCTTTCTTTAGGGAAGACAAGAGCCAAGGAGCTCATCACTGGGTAATAAGTAACAGTGCATTCAAAAAACAATTATGCTCCTCAATTTTTGTTTGTACATAGTATCATTATCAGATGCTATATTAGAATCACAGGAATTGCCTGTAAAAAGATTTTTTTCAAGCATCAGGTTATAAAAAACTATTACACTTATTTTTAATCTGACTTTAAATTTCCAGTGTTAGTTTCAGGCTCCTGTAAAATAGTACATAGTAGCCGGGCGCAGTGGCTCAAGCCTGTAATCCCAGCACTTAGGGAGGCTGACACAGGAGAATCGCGAGTTCAAAGCCAGCCTCAGCAACGGCGAGGTGCTAAGCAACTCAGTGAGACCCTGTCTCTACATAAAACACAAAATAGGGCTGGGGATGTGGCTCAGTGGTCGAGTACCCCTGAGTTCAATCTCCAGTACCAAAAAAAAAAAAAAAAAAATAGTACATAGTTCAAGCATTCTTTTAAAAAAACAGGGCTAGGGATGTAGTTCAGTGGTAGACAGTGTGCCAAACATGCGCAAACCCCTAGATCCCCAGCACCACAAAACAACAACACACCAACTCCTAACTACAGCAGCAAGAATAATAAAATTGGCTTTACTTGTTGTGGGAGATATTGAAAAATATGAGATACCACAGAAATAACTGCTATTAACATTCTGTTATATTTCTGGCCATTTTTCTATGCAATTCTATTTCACAGTTATACTTTATATGTAGTTTCACATCCTTCGGGTATATTTTAATGGACAACACTTTTGGCCATGGTTTTCCATTACTTTTCTGGCAGGATGAACCACATGTATTCCTATTCCTGCTAGAAAAAGATTTTTCCAGATTTTGAAAAAGTGAACTATCAAAAGTCTCATCATGAAGAACTTTTAAGTTGACTGGGATGCTAATGTGGATTATCTGATTGCATGTCTGCACTCCATCTCAAGGTGAAATGGTTCCAAATACGTCTACCACAGCATTTATCACTTACAATAGAATTACCTCTTAGCTTAATTCTCCTCTAAACATTAAACTCTGGGAGCAAGACTGTATTATCCACCCTTACAATGAATTCTCAATATATTTTTGATGTGTGAATGAAAGAATGAATACATACTGAAATTCTAGAGGATCCATAACTCATCAAAGTTTTCTTTAGTATTAGGATACACCAGATTAAGGTTCCCAGATGTAAGATTTTGGTTGAGATATGATAGATTTGTCTTGAAAAAGCAGAAAAAGATAGGAATTGATCAACTGAACACTCTCTGTAGACCCTAAACTTTTCACTCTACATAATAGTCCTATTGTGTTTCAATGCTAAACTTTGACTATCCTCCCCTAAATACTTGTAGAAAATTAATTTCACTTTCTTTCTGTAGCTAAAAATCTGTGACCTCTAGGTCCACTGCTGCCTCCATTTTGGAAATGTTGCATTTTAATATTTGGCAAACCCTATAGAGTTGGTCCCACAAAAAGAAACTTGTTAAAGAAGAACTAAAACCATGCATGTCCTTCTCAGCCAATGCGTGTGTGTATTGCGGGGGGTGGGGGTGGGGTGGCAAATGAGCAAGGAAGTGAAAGGGTGACCACATTCAAACTCAAGCCGTTCCAGAGATGTTAGTTTGAAAGAACGCAGGGGGTGATAAAGGCGGCCAGCTTTGTTCTTTATGAGCCTCCTTATCCTCTTTAGTTTTGAGACAGACCTTCAATCTCATCTCATTCAAACATAAAATAGCTAATGAATGAGATGGCCTCCAGAAGGTGAAAGCTGTTCTCTTTATGGAAATTATACTTGGTTTTAGGACATAAGTGATTTTGAGGCAGCATGCGCTGTACCTCTCCTTCTACAAATGCAATTCTATAGTATTTTGTTTTTTGTTTTTTTAAAAAAGCAAGTGTAACCTACATTAATTTGAGTGTGTTAAGAAATTCTTATTCACTCTCTGTGTAAAATAAGAGCAGCACCATTTGTTGGGTTTCTATTAAGTGCCAAGCACTGCTAGGTGTATTATATATGTTATCTCATGTACTTTGAAATTGGATATGGCTCTTTAAAAATCTTACTATTTATTGACCCCTATCCCATTACAGGAGAAAATAATACTAATGCTAGAATTTATAAACGTGTTTCTGGTGAGAAGTAGAGACCACTGAGATTTGCATTCTATATCATGATCCAATATCCTTTCTGAATTTTAAAATTTAATTTTTCTGTTCTATTTTCTGATTAGCTGATGATATCCTTTGTCTCTTGCTATCTTCCCCCAGCAGTGTCTTTTTTCTGCCACGTAATGAAAGGTTTAACTGCTTCATCTAATCCTATATTAGGAAACATAAAGCTAAAAATAATTTGGATGTTGAAGACTTTTTTTTCCACATTGAAGTTTGAGACTTTGCTATAATGGATGAGCTATCCTTAATTTTGTATTTGTGTACTTTACTCATTGCCTAAATAAGTGGCATTTAACTAAAACTTTCAGTTTTGCTAAATATGAGAACAAAGTTCAATTACCCAGATTGGTTGAAGGCCCAGTAAAGTTCTTTTCTTATTGCTTAGGGATTATTTTTAGCGAATATTCCTCAGGAAAGTAGTCAAAAATTTTTATTTTATATTTTTGGATACTGGGGATTGAACCCAGGGGGACTTAACTACTGAACTACATCCCCGGCCCTTTTTATGTTTTATTTAGAGACAGGGTCTCATTAAGTTGCTTGGGGCCTTGCTAAGTTGCTGAGATTGGCCTTGAACTTGCGATCCTCCTGCCTCAGCCTCCTGAGCCACTGGGATTACAGGCATGTGCTACCATACCCAGCGGTATTAGTTCTTTTTAAACTCACTGATTGAACATTTATTGAACACCATTTGTACCAGGCACTTTGCTAGGGGAAGGATAATACAGTAGTGAGCAAAATAACACAGTGCCACTACAGAGCTTATAATGGAAGGTAACACTGAACAAAGAATTATATCCATGAAAGGTGCCATGAAGAAGGGCCCAGTGCTATGGGCACAGTACTGGTATAGTTTCTTAGCTTGTTGTGGAAGGTATGGAAGTAGAGGAAGTTTTCAAAGAAGTTCAGGTATAGGCTTTCCGCAAAAGAGAAAAGTAATCTAGAAAGACAAGTTACCTATTTAGAGGTAACAATTTGTCTGAAGTCTCCGAGAAGAAAAGAACACTGCCTGTTCAAAGATCTAAGAGATCACTATAGGTGGAGTGGTAAGGGTGGTGCGTGGGTGGGTAGGTAGGGGTTGGAGAAGAGTCAGACAGTGGCCAGAATGTTTAGATCATCCAAAGGATTGGGAATTTCATCCTAAGGGTAATGGAAAACCAGTAGAGGTGTTAATCTAGCCGGGGGGGAGGGGACAAAAGAAAATGTTTTAAAAGTTTTAAAGCAAAGTGAAATTGTACTTGGGTACGTATCATTGGTGTGCTTCAGAGCAATGAACCTCCTTCAAGTTTCTTTGCTTTTTCAGCTGGATAGACAGTGGCACCATCTGTAATCCAAGCAATTATGGAGGCTAAGGCAGGTGAATCCCATTCAGGTTCAGACTCAGTAAGTAAGTTTATTTGTTTTTCATCTTTATCACATTTTAAGTTGAATTGCAAGTAACAATGGCAGTGAAAGGAAGATGTGTGTTCATGTACATATGGTTTCCTGTGATTTTGAAGAAGAGAGGTATGACAATATCAGTAACACATTCTTTATGCTCAAAAATAGTATCTACAAAGTAGAAATTAGGAAAGATTAAAAGACATTAAAAATTATGTTCTTTTAGTTGAATGTTTTTTAAAAAATTGGCAGCCACGGATAACACAAATACAACAGACTTTGACATGGAATATATTGATTCTAGATTTGGGACCAGTGTGGCTTTGATTAGTATTGTTTGGGTAGTAAAGTGCAGCACTAAGACTAAGGTCCTCGGATAATAGAGCATGAGAGGCTACGGTATTTGTTTTATATTTAAATACTCTTCCATCTTCCCTATCAGCATCTCTTCTTGTCTTCTTCTGATTGTCTGTGTCCATTAAATTATCAGGTGTTCAGGTATGGTAATTTCTCAGAGGTGTTTGCTTATTGTTTAGGTAATTCTTGAAAATTAATAAAGTTTCCCTTAGTAAACACTAGGAAAATGGAGGAGAGACAGACAAAAAGCACTCTTGACTACTGTTTCTTTTTCCTTTCTTTTTTTTTTTTTTTTTTTTGGTACCAGGGATTGAACTCAGGGGTACTTGACCACTGAGCAACATCTCCAGCCCATTTTGTTTTATTTAGAGACAGGATCTCACTGAGTTGCTTAGCCCCTCGCAGTTGCTGAGGCTGGCTTTGAACTGGCGATTCTCCTGTCTCAACCTCCCATAGTGCTGGGATTACAGGCGTGTGCCAGTGTGCCAGGCTTTGACTACCATTTCTTAACTGGCAACCTATTGCCTCCCAAACCAGAAGTGGTTTTCCTTGGATCTAGGACTATAATGCTTTCTATTTTTCAGGCTAAGCAACTCCCTCTTAGGAATAAATAAATGAATACACACTTGGTAAACTCTTTGAAGATGCTACCAACCCTTGATCTAACAAATCTTGGCCAACTGAAGACCTGAGTTTAAATGTCAATTTGTATGACTCACTATTTGAAGAGAATGAATCATTCACTTGATTGAATTACTTAGCTCCATGGTCTCAGGTGTGGTACTGAGAACACTCAGCTTCATATACATTGCATGCTCAAGTGTGTGATTGATGAATCATTCTCATCAAAATAGAAATACATCTATTAAGTGCCTAATTGTGCACATGACTTGGAAACATTCAGAATATGTAGGTTAAATATTAAAATGAGTACTTATTAAGGTTTCATGGAACAGGTGGGATCTATTATAAAAAGGGAGGAGGCTTGCTATGTATTAATTGTCAGGTTAATAAAGCTCTGGATATACTTGGTGAGAATGTTAAGAGTAACTTCTCAGCAAGTTCTCAATATTTGGTTGAAAAGTGGCTACTATATTTACTTGAGCAGAAATATGGTTATATTGGGCTGTTTGGCAGTGATAAAGGTTTTTGAAAAGTTTCAAACTTCTAGGATCTGATTCATAATGTCCTAATATAGTGTTCTTTTCTGTAATCGAAATCATGGATAAAGCAATTGATCTCCTACCACCAAAATATGATAGCTTTGGAAATGTGCTCAGATCTATAAGTATTATGAACAAAGACTAGAGTATTATTTAAAAATTATTTTTAAAAAGAATTTTATTTAAAAGATAATTTTATGCTGCAGTAGTTCTACATTATTCATTTTAGCTGGATATCAAAGGGCAATGAAAATGAGTGTTTATTATGTGCTAGTGTTATATGTTATAAATTCAGCCAATATGTATCTTTTTTTTTGGTACTAAGGAGGGAACCCAGGGTCACTTAACAACTCAGCCACATCCCTAGCCCTTTTTATTTTTATTTTGAAACAGGGTCTAAGTTGCTTAGGGCCTCGCTAAGTTGCTGAGGCTAGCTTTGAGCTTGCAATCCTCCTGCCTCAACCTCACAAGTTGCTGGCACAGTCAATATATATATCATCATCAAACTTCACAAGAAGCCTGTAATAATGTCCTCAGCAAACTGAAGTTTAGATGCTGAGATGACAGAGCTGGGACGTACGCAGGCCTGTTACTTATGAACTTTCCTCAAAATCATTTAAGTCAGAAGGATAAACCAAAAAATTTAAAATCAGGTAGGATTAATGGAAAAAAGGCAGTTTCTTTTAAATTTATTTTGGTTTAGATTTAATTTACATCTGTGGGGGAAATGGTGAATAAAACCTATTGCAAAAAATATCTGCATTCTACGAATTTGTTGATTTTTGCTTTACAAGTCTGTTAAATGGGACAGGAGGAGATGAGACAAGAAAATGTACATTAGCAATATGTAAATTTCAGGTATTTTTTTCTGAACTATTTTTAAAAATTATTTTTAAGATTAGCATCAATGCTTTATAATCTAAAATGTAAATGTTACTATTGTTCTATCTAGTGTGTAGGGATATTGTAAAGTGTTAATGAACTTTGTAAAAGTATTATTATTTCTGACCTCAGCGGTGTTCCTATTTTGTTCTTACCTCAATTGCTACACCTATCATTCTGCCTCCTAATCATTTCTCTACTAAAATGTGTCTACCAGAAGAATTCTTGAGAACTGGGTACATGTCTCTTTCATCATGGTATTCCTAATAACCCAGACAGTCCCTGAAATATAATAAATGCTCAGTAAATGTTTATTGAACATCAACCAGCAAACTATTACAAAAGGTTTCATCTTTCTGATCCCATTGTTTCCAAAATATTTAATAGTAATATTTTCATAAATTTTATATCATAAGTGTATCAGATCTGCTCATACACTGTTCACTGGAGTTATGTTCCCCATCAGGTATGGTAGTACGGGACTAATTATTTTACACAAACATAAAAGCTTCATTCTACGGGAATCTAACCCACACATTTAGGGAAAGAAACTAGTACCAATCTCCATTTTTGGGCTCTCACGACTGAAGGAAAAGCAAAATGCTACACCGGAGATATGACCAGTCTCTCACTAGGTGGCTCTCTTTCCCAGGAGTGGGCGGCGCTTGGGTGCCAGGCGGGATGATTGGCGGCAATGTACTGCCGCAATCATCGCGCGTCATCGCGCATCATACTAGGCGCTTGTTTGCAGCACGAGGGGCACAGGTCACTTTCTATTTCGTTAATGACAATCTGTCCTTGGGATTCATTTCAAAGTAGGCTGTGCTTTTCTTTCCTCCAAACTTACACATGACATTCCAAACAAACATTGGTCTGGTCTTTTAGTGGGTGCGGTCTCAGGGAAGGATTTCAAAGTGCCGCTTCAGCTAGCTTGGAAAGATGGCAGGAATCAGATACTCAAATCAAACCAAACAAAAACAGCCCATTCAAATCCTGGTTTTAACTATCCAGTGAGGGGTGCGTTCCTAAAGGTTGCATACCATTATTTATTCTAAAGTATTCTGGGATACCTGCTTACATGACTCCATAAGATGGACTGAAAATAAAATTTGGAAAATGTCAATTTATTCAAACTGTCAGAATGATGATTACTCCAGTAATGCTCATACACTCTATATTATTCTTTGCCTGAGTTTCAGCCCCATGCTGACACAAAATGCACATAATAGACAAAGAGTTGTTCATAAGAATTGAAAATTCTTTTGCTAGACTCCTTTCATTGGACCTTCGTGTCAATATATTTATACTAGTTTAGTCAATATTTTCTAACCCCCAAATTACAAGGCGTCAAGTTCTAAAATACTGCGACTCCTGGGAGAGGAGAAAGATTGCAGAGGTTGTTACTTGAAAATCGGCCTTTAATAATCAGGCGAGATCCCCACTGGGGACCCCACTAAGAGGGAGGGCAGTAGTAAGCCTCTCCGATCGTTCTGGATTCTCAATGCTTGAATACCACTAGTCAGCTTTCTAGGATGTTTCCACCCTCACCGGGTCTCGTCCCGCAGGCTCTCGGGTGCTCCGTCGCCGAGGGTGTCCTGTGGGGTAGGGCGGAGGGGATTTCGGGAAGGGGTCGGCTAGCAGGAAAAGTCGGATGTGCTTGTCTGTGGGAGAATGGATCGCGACTGTCGTGTGCCGCTTCCCTCCCTCAGGGACCCCGTCCTGGCGGGATCCCGCCTCCCTGAGCCCAAGGCAGTTGTGGGGAAACCCCTCGCCCTTCCGCGCAATCCGGCGCTGCCGCCTCGCCTTCGCCCTCCCCGCTCCAGCCCGCCACCCGCCAGGCTTCAGGCCCTGCATCTTCTTCGCAGGCCCGGCCCTCTCTCCACGCTCTGCTCAGAGAGGAAACTATGGAGGTGGTTCCCGCCCGCAACCGGGTGGAAATGCCCACGGTGAATGCCTCGGGGTCTCCCCACAATTGCTAAAAGGGAAGGGAGGAGGAAATTGACTTCACTGCCTGGGAAAACTACCACGATTCCCACCCCGGGGTGGCCTTGACATGGAAGGGAAGTCAAGGGGGAATCCTGGGCGGTTTCCCGGGAATCCTTTCGCCAAGGGAAGGGTCACCCTGTCCGCACACACCGGTTACTATGACGATACAACCACAGCCTCCAGTTGCCATGACAGCTGTTTATCCAATCCGATTGGTTTCCTTTCTCTTCCACCCTACCTCCTCCAAAAGTCTCCCAGTATGCATGGGGAGGGGCAGCAGAGAAGAAGGAGGCCTTCGCGTCACTCGCGCGCGAGGGAAGACAAGAATCGAGGGATTGGCGGGCGGAACTGTAGGAGGAAGGAGCGGCGTTTCCGGCGGGCAAGAGTGGAGGAGTGGAAAAAGGAAGAGAAAAATCGGGTGGAGTGGAAAGACGGGGGAAGACTTTGAGTGTAACTCCCGGTCGATTTGGGCTCGATGTTCCTGGTGAGGCTGGGGTTGCCTCCTCGCGCGGGAGAAGAGGGGTGGATCCGCAGGAAGCCGCCAAGCGCTACCAGCAGATCCCGCAGCAGCCGCAGAGGTGCCTTACGCCTAGTCGATCCCAAGAGGGAGCGGTACAGAGAGGCGGAAGTCACCCTGAAGGGCCAGCGCAGTTGAAATATCGCGAGAGAGGCCCCACTTCCTTCCTTTCTCCCTCCTCTTTCCCCCGCCCCCTTCCTTCTCCCTCCCTTTTCCCCCTCCCGGGTCGGAGTGTCCCTGCGCCCCACGGGCCAAGAGCAGCAGCTAGAGCAGCTTTCCCCGCTCCCTCCCCCGCGCCTCACTCACCCCCCCGCCCCGAGTGAGGAGGAGCCGGAGGAGAGGAAGATGGCGGCGGCCGCCAGCACCCGCGGTGCCGCGGGGCCGCTCCGAGGAGCCTGAGAGACCCACGGAGGCTTCGCGGGAAGACGCGGCGGCGGAGGATGAGCCTGCAGAGCGCGCAGTACCTCCGGTGAGTGCTTAGGCCGGCCCAGATTGTGGTGGGAACGGGCGGAGGGTTAGGGCAAGAGGCAACAGACACAGAGGTGGTATGTCCGGGGTGGTGGGGGAGTAGCAGCGTCCTCTTCTTCCCGGGCTGGGAGGCGGGGGCTCCGAGGGGATCTGCGGGAGGGGGCGGAGCGGGCACACATGCCTGCAAGGGTGCCTAGCTCCTGCTGGCCGGGCTGAGCTCCAGCGAAGCCGGCCGGTCCCGGTGCGAGGAGGGAGGTTGGGGAAGCGTGAGAATGTGTGTTCGCGCGCGCCCGGGCTCTCGAGCTCGCCGGCGAGTGGTGGGGAGCGGCGCCCGGGAAGGCGACCCCGAGTGGAGGTGGGTGTGGAGGAGTCTGATCCCTGTGGCCGGGTAAACGTGGTGCGGTGTGGGATTGGTTGGAGGGGTGCACGCGGAGAGAACTAGGTGGAAGTCGGCACACCTGGGGTGCTCGGAGGAGGCCGACCGGAGGGGGTAGACCGCAGGAAACTGGAGCTCGATCTTCACTCGCGGGTTGGGAGTACTGAGAATTAATGTCATCTGTAGTTAGTTGGCCAGGTGGGGGGAATAAGAAGAAGGGGAATGAATGGGGAAGTGAGGAAAGAGAGAGGCACTCTTGCGAACAAGGTTGTCTTCCCTAGAAGAAACTGGGTTAGAATCAGTGTAGTTGGAAGATACCATTCTGAGAGTCGTGTGGCATTCATTAAGTGTGGTGTAAGGAACTTGTATGTCCGAGGTACAGTGACGCATGGATACAGTGTGTGTGTATGTGAGATGTGTGTCTAGGGTGGGCGGATGGCAGCGATTGATGCACATTTCAGGAAGAAGATACAGATACAATGGAACTTAGTACCTGATAGCGAAAGCATATTAAATATGAAGACATCAGCTATCGTGCAGCAAGAAAGGTACCATGGAAGCTGAATAAGAACTTGGAGGTCGAGCTAAAAGAGGGTCAAAAATCTTGATGGTAGACAGAAATAAGGTTGTTAAAGCCTGAGATTAATTTGGGTGTTGCTTGGCTATTGATTAGAAAAAGGGAAGATCTTAAAACTGGTCCTTTTTGTCTTTCAGGAGCAGAACTAAGAAAGGCAGGCCTTATGGGAAGATGTTTAAAAAAGTGATCTCCTACCTTTTGGAGGAGGGGACTGGATGGGGTGGAAGCCTGAAATTAGCAGAAAAGTCAGTTTAGCTGTTTAGTGAAGTGAAATTATTGATTGTGGACCCCTATATACATTGTAAGAAAAGGTGGTAGTTAGGTGATACAAAGGGTGGCTATTCTACTTTGAAATTAGTCTTATTAAGCACAGAATGGAGAGGAGAGAATGATGAGATCTTTGGACTATGCTTAAATGCCTATGTTTAAAACAACATATGCTCAGTGACCATAGGACACTTGGAATGGTATCTGTATATTGAGGCCTTTTCCCTTTATTGTTTAATATATCACTTAAAAAGTACAGCTGTGGCAAAGAACAGTGGTAGGTGCTGTAGAGGGATGGAAAACATCATGACAGCCCTTAATCTTATGTAATTTGCATTTTAGCATCTATTAGGCAAGTAAATTAATAATAGTACAGAGTATAATATGGAAGTACCCTGAAAGATACCAAATGTAGAGCATTTGAGCACTAGAGCATTCTTAGAGCATTCTAAGACCAAAGGCAGGAGATTACCTACCTGGGCATTTGGAAGAATCAGGAAAAGCTTTCTGTATTTATTCACTCTTTCATATACTCATGATTCATCAGTTGTTTAGTTGATCACCTGTATGAGAGGCAGTATACCAGCTGCTAAGAATAGAAAGTTACAACTCCGCCCTCCTTTTACAGGCTTACAATTTGCTAGGCTTTAAGAAAAAATACCACTTGTAATGAACTTTAAGGATGAACAGTATTCTGACAGGTGTGGATTAAGGAGTTTCCAAATGCAATGAAACTGAGCAAAGATAAATAGGGGGAGAGAGCGAGTTGTTCAGTTAGACTAGAGTGTAGGGGTGGAAAGGCTTAAGTAGAATTTTATCAAGTGTGACCCCTTCCTTTTTCAGGTTAGGAGAGTTAAAGCCAATTAAGTTAAAATGGTTGAGGATTGTATAGCTTGTATGTTGAAACTGTAATTCAAATGTAGGTTTTCTAACTTCAAGTCAGCTGTACTGTGCTGCATGTCTGGTTATTCTTTCCGCAAATATGTATTGAGAGCTTCCTATTTTCTAAGTGCAGAAGATACACTGGTGAACACAAGGATAAACATGAAAGGGTTTAGTCTAGTAGGACAGTAAACATGAACAGAACAATATATGTCAGATAGTTACAAGTGCAAGGAAGAAAAATAAAATTGGGATGTATTTTTAATATATACAGTGTGTTCAGTGAAAGTCTATTTAATAGAGTGACCATATTTAAGAGGATCTCAAATATTATGATCTGTAGTTTATAGCTAAAATGAGTAGAGAATCTGCAATTATTTGTTAGAAGGGAACCACATGTTTATAGCTGTATATTAGGAAAAGTACTCTGTACTACGATAGTGGACTCTTAGGTTCAGAAATAAGGTCTTGGCAGGAAGATTTTATAATAAGGTGTGATGAAGTGGGGTTGTACTTAGAATGGGAAGAGCATTCTAAGGGCTTTGGGAGGCTTCTGTGCTAATGTATCTTCTTTATCTTCTTTTTTTTTTTTTTTTTTTTTTTGGTACTGGGGATTGAACTCAGGGGCACTCGACCACTGAGTCACATCCCCAGCCCTATTTTGTGTTTTATGTAGAGACAGGGTCTCACTGAGTTGCTTAGCGCCTCGCCATTGCTGAGGCTGGCTTTGAACTCGCGATTCTCCTGTCTCAGCCTCCCAAAGTGCAGGGATTATAAGCGTGAGCCACCATGCCCTGCTTCTTCTATTTTATAAGTCAACAGAGTAGGAAGAACTTACCTTTAGGTTGTGGAATCCATGGTAGATAGCTTGTGGTGAATTTAGTTCTTTGAAGAAGGGAGAAAAGAAAAAGAATGAACATAATGTTTAAGCTACATATTTCCAGCCAAAAATCAAAACAAGCAAAAAGGTCATAGGACCTGGTGTCCCTTTAAGATTCCGCAGAGAAAATCTTGTCCCAATGTTGTCAGTCTTTCCCAGGTAAATAAAGCAAGTATTAGAGTTCATAATACTTAGAGCCAGGGACTGAGAGGTGTGTGTGTCTTGGAGGGGGAGAGGTGGTAATTAAGAAAGACTTCACTAGCCTCAATTTCCCTCTTACTCCTTTAGATAATCATTTATTTCATTTAAAATCTGCTGTGGGGAGACTGGAGAATGACTTCAAGGAAGCAGTATGTTCACTTTCTTTGAAAATAGAACTGTTAGTTTTCATAGAAACTCAGGGAGGCTGCTGGGTATTGCTGAATGAGTGTGGTTGGGAGTATAGCAGTTATTTGTGACCTTGACATTAGGAAGAGCTTCTTGTCTACCTTTGTTGGTGGTAGAAGACCATGACAGAGCAGTTTTTAAAATGCATAGCTACAGATCTTTTCTCATGTAGATGAAAATTAGTTTTCTCTTAGCTGAATTTTAATTTCTCAGAAAAAATGAGCCAGGGTGTCTTAGCATTGAAATGGTGGTGTGGTGGGAGCAATATGGCAGTTTCAAAAGAGTAAGAAATGAGGATATGAAGTAAGAAACCTCAGTAAGAACAAGAAAAGGGGAATTCAACATCAAGGAGACTGAATTAGTCTTAAGTTGTAGAAATATAACAGACGAGAGGGAGAATCTCTGTATAGGAAAGGGGATGTTTTGAACAAGAAAAGATAGGTGTTTTTTGTTATTAGAAGGAAGATGTCATTTTTTTCTAATAGTAAATTGACATGACTCCTATCCAAGTGAAAAAATTGAAAATAGGGGCTGGGGTCGTGGCTCAGTGGTAGAGCGCTTGCCTTGCACGCGTGAGGCACTGGGTTCGATCCTCAGTACCACATACAAAATACATACATAAATAAAATAAAGGTTGTTTAAAAAAAAAATGAAAATACTTCCTTAAATTTAAAAAAAAAATTTTTTTGGTTGTTTGTTGGACACACTGCCTTTGTTTATTTTTATGTGGTGCTGAGGTTCAAACTCAGTGCCTTACACATGCTAGACTAGTGCTCTACTGCTGACCCACAACCCCAGCCCCACTTTCTTAAATTTTCACAAAAATGAGGATTGAACTTAAATATGGAGGTTTTAGGCTGAATAGCATTGGGAATTTACCACTAAATTTGAAGAAAAATTGGATTTAAAAAATTTGATTTATGACAAAATGAAAGATTTTGAAAAACTTTAACACGTGCAGTAAAAGGAAAAGGATGAGTTGAATATATTTGCTTTGGTAAGGGAGCGGGAGAGAGAGGATAAGCTATACATGAGATGGTGATGGGGTTTAATATCATACTTCAAAAAATGGTGCTTTGGAAGATTAGAAATATGAATTAACAACAGAATTAGAAAAGTAGGGTAGGAGAAGTATTAAAGTACCAGACAGAGAAGACATCATCAGAGTTGTTTTGGAAGATGAGAAAGTAGAATAATCATAGCCATAGGGAATACCAGTCAAACAGGTCAAATCCTATTATAAAGAGGTGGCGCAGGTGCCACCAAATGACATCTGTTGCTGTTATGGGAGATGCTGTTCATACTCTGTACTCTCTCCAACTTTCATCCTTTCCTTCTTCACTATTTTTGTCGTTAATTTCCTGTGCTGTGAGTGTTTCAGTTAAATCCACTTAGTTGATCCGTGGTATTAGACTCCTTTTCAAGAAAGGTCCACAAATTGTCCATTTTATTGAATTTTTTTTTCCTGTGATACCTCTATAGAAACTAAGGAGCATTCTGGTGGAACACTTCTTTCAGAAACTTTGTTACCAGAGGTGGAAATAATGTAACAGCCACAGAATTGTTTTCGGACATTGCAGAAAAATGATTTTAATTTAAATAGTAGTGAAAATATCCAATGTATTGTAAGATAAAATGTGTGGTTGTGGGGCTGGGGTTGTAACTCAGTGGTACAGTGCTAGCCTAGCATGTGAGAGGCACTGGTTCAATCACCAGCACCACATAAAATTGATAAAAGTATTGTCTCCATCTACAATTAAAAAAAATAAAAAATGTATCATTGTAAATTATTATAAATCTTGAGATGAAGCTGGATAAAGTAGCAGGCAGTGCCTTATCCTAGCTTGTGGAGAGGAACAGGTAGGAGAGTGGGAGAATTGGGAGGCTTATGTAACTAAATAGGGTGGGCTTCGGGTTATTCACTGTCTGCGGAGGCTTCAGAAATCCTGTAGTACATGCTGATTTTAATCCATGTGGTCTACCCACCACTTCCCAACATGCGTGTCCTTTGTAGGATATAAAGTAGCTTTGGTTCCAGAAAATCAGTAAAACATGATCTACCAATATGGTAAAGTTATTTGAAATAAATGACAGCCTCTTGAGGATCATGTCTTTGTTATACTGGTGGATAGTGCATTGCCTATTTGGATATTGACTGGTTAAATTATTTTGGTATTAATTTCTGCTTCCCTTGTAGTTTCAGTTGGATTCAAAAAATACATTTTCTGCCTTAGCCTATGTTTCATTTCTGTGCTAACAGTTGCTCTTTTCTACCTTTGTGATAGAAGAAGCAATTGTTGAGCTTTTTGTTGTTGTTTTTAATGGGTAAGTAAGATCTGGACCCACCAGTATAGCAAGTTTCCCAGGAGGCAGTTTTAGGGTGGAGAGTGGTTCAGACTTTAAAAGGGATAGTCTGTTTTATACTGTAGTAAAATTGTTGGCAATCTTCAACAACATCTCTAACTGCTAAATTTTTAGATTTTTGTTATTAGGTGCACAAATGGGTGCCTGAAAGTTTAGATGGGTTAGTTTAACTGGTTGTCTTGTTTAGAGCAAAAATTATTAAGCAAATGTCTTACAGACAGTGGATTGTTCAAATGTATGTAGATATATTGGCAGTTGATCATCACATATTGCCATGTAAGTTTTGCAATCAAGCTGTATTTACATTTAGTTGCTGTATTGTTGTGCATAGACTTATCAGTGGTCTGGGAGATTGTAACTAAGAAGGGCTAATTAACAGTTACAGGAAAATACAGGGATGGAGTCTTGGCAAATATGTTAAATGGTAAGTGAGAACTTGTAACCAACTCTTTTCTTATTAAAATGTAATTGAAGCTGCTTAGGAAAGTTTTTACTCTCCCTTGGACCCAATTTTTAGTCAGTGAGAAGAGAAAGTGATTACTAATTGTTTAAGAAAACTTTGGGAATCTCAGGTAGACTAAGTAGCAACTTTGGATCTTTTTCTTGTTGGCTCCATTGAGAACAGGATTTCTCAACCTTGGTACTTAGTGACATTTTGGGCTAGATGATTCTTCATTGTGTCCTGTGCATTGTAGAATGTTAGCAGCCTCCTTGGCTTTTATCCTTAAGATTGCTAATATCATTCTTCCCCATTTATGACAACCAAAATATCTCCACACATTGCCAGATGTTTCCCCAGGTGTGCCAAATGTACATCCTCAATGAGAACCACCAATTTAGAAAATATATATAGGAAAGATATATCACGTATGATTAATGTTTGTCAGCTTTCCTTCACTATAACAAATAACCTGAGATAATCAGCTTACAAAAGGAAAGGTTTTATGTTTGCTCACAGTTTTGGAGGGTTCAGTTCATGTATTTGGCCCTATTGCTCTTGGGCTTGTGGTGAGGCAAGTACATCATGGCAGAGAATGTGTGGTGAAACAAGCTGCTCACCTCATGGCAGAAGTAGAGAGTGCAAGACACTTGTGTCCCAGTCTCCTTTGAGGGCACACCCTCAATGACCTAAAACCTTCCATGAACCTTTCCCATTTCCCTCTCTTAAAGATTCCACAACTTTGCAATTGTACCACTGTAAGGACTAAGCCAAGCCTTTAATTCGTGGGCCTTTGGGGGACATTGTGGAACCTAACTATAGTGCATAATATGTGTGGGTCTGTTTTCTTATGTTCTGTTTCTGTAAGCCATGAATTATCTCTTAAATTTTACTGCTTATTTTTCTCTTAGATAGTAGTGGGTTAATTTCCATGTTCAAACTTTATCCAAAACGCTTGTACGTATGTTTTTTTTTAATCTTAGTTTTATTTTGCTGGCAATTATTGAATACTAATGTATAGAACACAATTATAGGGGTTTTACCTATGGCCAATTCAAAGATATTGGAAAAAGACATGTAAGTAACTATAACTGCTGGTACACCATTAAGTGCTATGATAAACAAAGTTACTGTGTGAGTTTGGGGAAGATTTTTATTCCAGCAGAGGTGGAGGTAAGGTGAGGAGGGCATCTTGGAGGAGGTGAGATGTGATCTAAGATTTGATCTAAGTATTGAGAGATGGGTGGAAATTTTAAAGTGGATATTGGGACAAATTGACATTTCGGGCAGGAAAAATACCTCTTTTATTCCAAATTAATTTTTTAATTTAATACATGACATTAGTATTTTCATTTAATACATGACAATAGTATTTTGACTAGGCCTTTCTAGATTTTTCTAAGATGAGATAGGTTTATGGACAGAGAAGTGGAAATGTGGAAATAGTAGTTCTGAAGGTCTGTTGACTGGTAAAGGCCTAAAAAAAAGGAAAAGCAATTTGGTCAGGTAGGTTCCTGCAAAACCCTTTCTTTTACCTGTGCTTTTGAATGTACAGTAATCCTCTAGAATCTATTGCAGTTGTGTTGCTCTCTTCTTTTTTTTTCAATTTTTTTTTTTTTTTTTTAAGCTGTAGATGGACATAATGTCTTTATTTTATTACTTTGTATGTGGAGCTGAGGATCGAACCCAGGGCCTCACGCATGCGAGGCAAGCGCTCTACCGCTGAGCTACAATCCCAGCCCCTGACTTTGGGCTTTAAATGGTGCCTTTTACTCTGTTTTTAGTCCAGTAGCTTACTATCTGTGGGTCTTGATTTCTTTATCTGTGAAATGAAATATCAATCTCACGAGATGTCATTGTTAAAATAACAGGTTTATGTGTGTTTAGTAAATGCTGGCTCTCCTGTGGACTTCCCATACCTTTCCCACTGCAAATCAACCTTTCACATTGCTACTGTCTTAATATTCCTGGAAAATTATTTGTATGTGGCTTTCCCTTCCTTAAATCCCTTAATCTGGCATTGTTGGCCATCCAAAATTGACCCTCACCTACTTCTGCCACATGGTACCTCTTTACCCTTTAATAGGAACCACCTATCAAAGACTATGGTCTGAGTCATTTGCTCATTGTTTTCTAGACATGATGTCTATTCCTGCTTAAATCTCTCTTCCTATCCTTTTTCCCTTGTAGAAAGTGCCATATTCCATTAGTTTATCTTAACAAACTTCACCATTTTTATGAAGATTCTCTTAGCTACTTTGGTGATTTTTTTTCATGCTTTGAGTACTAAAGCATTTCCAGTCTTTTTGTCACTGGGTACTTATAATTTCTTTTTTTGTGTGTGGCGGAGGAGGGGTTGCTAGGGGTTGAACCTAGGGGTGCTTGTTCACGGCCAGCCTTAGCAACTCAGTGAGACCCTGTCTCAAAAGAAAAAGGGCTGGGGATATAGCTCAGTGCTAAAGTGCCTCTGGGTTCAATCACCAGTACCTGAAGAAAAAAAGAAGTGAATGCAGTGTGTTTAAGGAATTCTTTAAAAAGGTTTAATGTTGGGAATGACTGAGAGTTTGAAGTAAATATGATCAGATGAGTTTAGCAGTCAGATTATGTCTTGTAAATTAAAGGGAGTTTGATTAGTCCTCATCTCATTGTGAGTTTCCTAGGGAGTCCAAGGTTCTCTTTCAAGGAACCTGGCCATTAATCTTAAGGGGACAATTTATATTTCAACGGCTGATATTTGTTGTACAGATTCCTGTTAGATTAGGAAGACATCAGAGAAAGCTATTTATGTAATGCATACAGTACTTTCTTGAAATACACAGGTTTTAGATTTCTTCCCCCTACTTTTATAAAATGTTTTATCTTAGGTAAAAATTATTTATTTAGAACATTTTTAAATATGAGGGAGATAATGAGAGTTTTAGTAATACATGTGCTTCTGAGGACAATTTTGGAATAGTAGGGTTTATATTTTAGAATCCTCATCTCTTGAGATAAAGAAGGGAGGTAGAGCCGGCTGCAGTGGCACACAACTATAATCTCAGCAGCTAAGTAGGCTGAGGCTGGAGGATCGCGAGTTCAAAGCCAGGTTCAGAAGAAGTGAGGTACTAAGCACTCAGTGAGATCCTGTCTCTAAATAAGATACAAAATAGGGCTGGGGATGTGGCTCAGTGGTAGAGTACCTCTGAGTTCAATCCCTAGTACTCCCACCCACCAAAAAAAGAGGTGGAGATGAGTTCTGTAGCATTAAGGGGAAACAGCAGAAATATTTAGTTACTGACATTAAGTGAAGTCTCTTTGGATTTAACTGAAATCTGTCAAAACACTTTGCATACCATATTTTGGTGATTGAAGTTTTATTCTCCCAAATTTTGTGCATGCATGTGCGTGCTGGGAATTGAACCCAAGGCCTCATGCATGCTAGGCAAGTATTCTATCCCTAAGCTACACCCACGGTCTACTATCACAGTTCTTGATGCCATTTTAATTCCATGGTATCTATCATAAGTGTTTCTAATTCTGTTATATTTAAGTAACTGCCATAATAATGCATTAATTTCCTCAGTCTATTTCCTAAAACTATTCACAGACTACAAAAACTGAAACCTTTTTCCTTCCCTATTCTTCCCAAAGGCATAGTATTTCAGGGCTATGTAGGTTGGAATACAGCAAATTAGTATTTATTTTACTAATACTGCTTCTTAAGAAATGTCATAGATTATTAATTTTTATCAGCTGATAACTAAACATTTTTAAGATACTATATGAGATAAGCAATAGTGAGATAATCAAAATGCAACTAAAAGATGGTATTTGAAGAAAAAAACATTAAGACCTGCTATCTTGGAATTTTTCTATTAAGTGGTGAAAACAGATAAAAAGTATAGTGTTAAGAAAACCACCACAGAATAAGTTTAAATATTAAAAGAGCATCTTAAATCATCAGTAAAATTTTGTATGTAGGCACACAGACAGCTCGTGTAATGTATTTTGAAGTGTAATTTTTAAATGTTAATATTATTATTTGTGACACCAGGGATTGAATCCAGGGATATGCTACCACTGAGTGATATTCTCAGCCTGTTTTTTTATTTTTTATTTTGAGATAGGGTCTTGCTAAGTTACTGACACTGGCCTAGAGCTTGTGATCCTCCTGTCTTAGCCTGCCCAGTAGCTAGGATTATAAGCATGGGCTACCACACGAGGTGATTTTTTTTTACATACCTTATTTTATACAATTTTTTTATTTTTTCAAATTTACTTAATTTAAATAACTAAATGATGTTGTTTGGCTGAAATCTTTTTTAATGAAAAAATATTAGAACATTTTAAGAAGCACAACTTATCTGGGTGTGGTGGCACACGCCTATAATTCCAGCACTCTGGGAGGCTGAGACAGGAGAATCTCAAGTTCAAAGCCAGCCTCAGCAATGGCAAGGTGCTAAGCAACTCAGTGAGACCCTGTAGCTAAATAAAACAAAATAGTGCTGGGGATGTTGGTCAGTGGTTGAGTGCCCCTGAGGCCAATCCCTGGTACCAAAAAAAAAAAAAAAGAAGCAGCACAACTTAAATGATAAGGCATATTGTTTGTAAATTCTGTTTTCTAAAAGGTAAGGAAAAGAAAATGTGACATATTAATGGTATTTGAACTTTAAAAGTAATTTGTTAATTTGGTCATCTATAAACCCATACACTAGCATCTTTTCGGCTTTCTAAAATAGCATCATGGTGTAGCAAATTGAATGAGTAAGGTCTTTGAATTAAGATTGTTCTAGTATGTCTTTAGGTTGTTCTGAGTTCAGATCCTGTGTCTGCTAGCTATTAGCAATATGAGCTTGAACCTCTAGTTTTAGTTTTGCTATCTGAAAAATGCTTATGATAGGGTTACCAGGAGGATTACACCAGAATATTTATATGTATAAAGTACAGCATAGTTTCAGATGGGTAAAGATCCTGATTTCTGCATTGATTTAATTTTCTGCATGTAAAAAATATATTGGTATTTAACTTATAAATTATAATACTCTTTAAATTTTTTAAAATTTATTTTTAAAACAGAAGAATGCATTTTAAGTCATAGTACATATGTGGAGCACAATTTTCCATCTCTGGTTGCAAACAAGATAGAGTCACACCATTTGTGTCTTCATATGTGTACCTAGGGTAGTGATGTCCATCTCATTCCACCATTTTTGCTACTCCCATTCCTCCTCCCCTCCCCCACTTCCCCTGCTCCATCCAAAGTTCCTCCATTTCTCCTGTGCTTCCCACCCCCAGCCCCATCCACTAATCAGAGAGAACATTCGGCCTTTGTTTTTTTGGGATTGGCTTATTTCACTTAGCATGATGTTCTCCAATTCCATCCATTTACCTGCAAATGCCATAGTTTTATTCTCTTTTATTGCTGAATAATATTCCATTGTGTATATATACACCAGTTTCTTTATCCATTTATCTATTGAAGGGCATCTAGGTTGCTTCCACCGTTTAGCAATTGTGAATTATGTTGCTATAAACATTGAAGTGGCTGCATTACTGTAGTATGCTGTTTTTAAGTCTTAGGGTATAGGCCGAGGAGTGGGATAGCTGGGTCAAATGCTATTCCAGGTTTTTTAAGGAATCTCCATACTGCTTTCCAGATAGGTTGCACCAATTTGCAGTCCCACCAGCAATGTTTGAGTGTGCCTTTTTCATCACAACCTTGCCAGCACTTATTGTTGCCTGTATTTTGGATAACTACCATTCTGACTGGGGTGAGATGAAATCTTAGTTTTGATTTGCATTTCTCTAATGGCTAGAGATGTGGAACATTTCTTCATACTTGTTTGTTGATTGTATATCATCTTCTGAGAGGTTTCTATTCAGCTCCTTAGCCCATTTATTGACTGAGTTGTTTGTTTTTTTGGTGTTAAGTTTTTTGAGTTCTTTTATATAATACTCTTCTTAAATATACATGGTAACCTTGTATAATTGAATGGGATTTTATAGAGAAGTAAGACTTAAGTCAAGGTACCTAATTAATAACAAGTTGGGATCAGTCTTGAACTAGTTTGACTTCTGTACACACTTGAATTTAAAAATGAAAAAAAGTATCCCTTTGAGTATTTACATTTACTATTGATGCTGTCAAATGGTATAGTATATTTAAATGATTCACAAATGATTGCAAATTTATGTATTAAAAAGGATTATTTCTTAAAAATTATTTAAAAAATTTTAAATGTTAGTATAGTTATTGTCCTTGCCACTTTTAGTATCTACTTCTTTTTGAAATAAAGCAAAAACCAGAAGACGGTAAGCATAACCATATATATGACAGAGTGCTAGCCACTGTTGGGACAATAGACCTAAGTCTGGATTCTTCAAGATTCATGGGAACTATGGTCACCTTGCCATCTAGGGATGTATAGCCTTCCAGTTATTTTCTTATATTTATATAAGCAAATCCACATACCTGTATATGCATAGGTATGTGTACACCTTGAAAATTGGGACAGTAGATCATGTGGTTTTGTGATCCTTTTTTCACTTGACATACTAAAAATGTATTCATAGTGGCATACCTATATCATTGAAAAACTGGCATACTGTTCTGTTGTATTGAAGTACTGTAATTTCTTGAACTGATTTTCTAACAATAAAAATTTACATTGTCTTCAATGCTTTATTATAAAAAATGCTATTATGAACATCTTTGTACATGTCTATCATTTTTGTACATCTGCTTAGGTGGAAAGTGTATTGACCTTAAAAGTATTTGTTAGACATATCCTCCTTACCCCAGTATGTCCATATCTGAACCTTTAGGACCTGTGAGTATTACTGCATATTACTTGGCAAGGGAGAATAAAGGTTGCAGAGGAAATTAAAATTGCTAATCAGTGGATTTTAAGGAATTATTATGGATTATTTGGTAGATCTGATGTAATCACAAGGAACCTTGAAGTGTAGAAGAGTGAGATAAAAGAGTCAAAACTATAGAGGTGGCATCCTTCTGGCTTTGAAGATAGAAGAGGGCCAGGAATCAAGGAATGCAAGCAGCCTCTAGAACTAGGAAAAGACAAAACCCAGAATTCTGTCTTAGAGCGTTCAGAAAACAGTTTAACTGTGGCAACACCTTAAATTTAGCCCATTACTCATTTTGAATTTCTGACCTTCACACCTGTAAGATAATAAATTTGTGTTGTTTTTATGTCACAAAGTTTGTGGTAATCAGTTACAGCAGCAGAAGGAAACTAAAGAAATAGATACAGTCATAAAGCATCACAAAGTTCAAACTGTTTATTCTGGCCTTAGCATTGTTTAAAAGTACCTGTTTCCATACATCCTCACCAGTACTGAGGGTCTCGTGCATTTTGCTTTTTTTAAAAAAGCAGACCCTTGGATGTCTTTATTTGTATTGCATGTGTACAAACCTATTCAGTACTCTAGCAATTCTCAAAATGTATTCTATTGAACATGAATTATCTGGCTTGTCAATATTTCTAAGGCAAAAATCTGAGAAAATTGCTTTAACATGGATTCTTTAATATAGGATTTTTTATATGCTGTATGCTAATATGTGTTGCAATGTGCTAATATGTGTTGTGAACCTCAGGAGAGATGTAGTTTATTGTTTCCCAAAGTGAAGTCGCATTTCATAGGATTGATATATTTTTTTTAAATGCTGCTCTCCATTTTTAGATCTTTCATCTCTTAACCATTTTGTTAATATACTCAACCTTCACGTATGCTCAAATCATACTTTAGAATTCATCATTCTTCAGAATTTTTCTGCCTCTAAAATCTTAAATTCAGCCATTCTGTTTTGACCACAGCTTCATCTCTGTTAAATTAACTGCTTCAGGTTAAGATTTCTAGTGTATTGATTTTTCTTCCTTTTTCCTCTATTAGTCAATCTTTACTTTTTCATTTTCTTCCTTCTCCTGGCTTTGCTCTCACTTCCTGCTCATCTTTAGACATCACTTTACTGTCTTACCAATGTCTTTCTTCCTTGCCCCATTGTCCTTCCACCTCACTTGTCTGGGAAAATTCAATACAAATGATGAAAGATTCTGACAGTGTCCTTCCCTGGGTACTACAGGTAGCTCCAGTGGGGGGGGGGGGGGCAATCTTACAGACTAGTTAATTGCTGTTTAAATGTATAGTATCTGTTAGTTGTTTTTCCCTCTCTGATTTGCCTTTACAGCAGTGGTTTTAAACTTTTACTATTTTCTTGAAGTCTTAATATTCTTAGCAGATGGCATTATATATAGCACAAAGCCTTTTGGTGGGACTTATCTTATTCCTGCTCCCTCCTTCACTAATCTGGCCTTTGTCCCTCTTCTCAGAATGGGAAGAAGTTGGCTTCCTCCATATTAAGGTTGTTGTCTCTCTGGATCTCACAGTGTTTCTTCTATCTCACCTCTTTCTCTTTATTGGAGCTCCATCATAAATATTTAAACAAGTTCTTAACCTATACATCTTTTCTAGCAATGTCCTATCATTCCTCTTCCTCAATTACCACCTTAAAAATGTGGTTTGTGCTGACTCTGCATCCTCACCTCATGCTCTTAGATTTCTGCCCCCACTGCTCCACTGAAACTATATTTGCCCTGGTTACCAAAGGCCTTACCTGTTTTTAAAGTTCATGGACTCTTTCCATTACTCCCTGTTTTCTCTACATCATCAATGATGTGTGGAAGAATGTAAGGACATGGGTTTGATAGGTGGTCACATGACAGATTATGAACTTAGAGTTTGGATTTGATCCTGAAAGCAACGGCACATCATAGTAGTGTTTTAAGCAGGAAGCAATAGAACCAGAGAGAGAAAGAACACAAAGGGAATTAGAAGAGGGGATCCAGGTAAGTGGTGCAGGGTTCAGACTGAGTGACTGTTATTTATTTCATCTTCACACAAGAACCCTGTTAAAGTAGGTGTATTTCTTGATGCTTGATGAAACACAAGTTTTCCTTGGTTTTAGACCCAGATGTGGACTTTTTTTTTTTTTTTAAATATGCCTCATTTTCAGATTCCTGGTTCCCATGTGAGGTAAGATGTAAACAAGAGGGCAATTTAGATTCTGGAAATTTCAACCATGTATTATAAAGTGAGTTTGAAAATGATATAATGTGATGCCAGCCTAATAAAATAACAGTAATTCTTCTAATCCCACTCACCATAGCACAGAACACTTCTGTGACCGGATGTGTGGAAAGTTTTCCCCACACAGCAAGCTATTTTCCAGTGGGCATTCTAATTTAGATCAGTTCTGAGGCTAGTTATCCTTAGATCTCACAGGTTGAGGACTTATCTCACAAGACTGTCTCCACTTCAGACACCAATCACAAATAGTAGGTTGTCACTTATATATACTTCTGACCAACAGGGCATAAATTGAGTTTCCATAGCTTTACTCCTTGGGTTCAATAATTTGTCAGGAGGCTCATGGAACTCAGGGAAACAATTTACTTACGTTATCTGTTTTTGTTTTTTTTTTTAAATGATACTATAAAGCATACAGATGAATAGCCACATTAATAAATGGTTAAAGGGCTGGGGTTGTGCCTCAGTGGTAGAGTGCTTGCCTCACGCACTTGAGGCACTGGGTTCGATCCTCAGTACCACATACAAAATACATAAATAAATAAATAAAAGGTTTAAAAAAACTTATTAAAAAAATAAAAAATAAATGGTTAGAGCAAGATATGAAGTGGAGAGGAAGCACAGGCATCCGTGCCCTCTCTGGGTACATTAACCTTCTAGCACTTCCATGTATTCAGTAATCTGGAAATCCATCAGATCCTTGTTCTGTAGTTTTTATAGTGCTTGATTTCCAGATTCTTCTCTCCTCTCCTTTCTTAAAGGTCATTGGGTGGGCATGAAATTTCTAACTCTCTAACCACTTGGTCTTCCTGGTGACCAGCCCTCTTCTTGAAGTTATCTCGGAGCCCTAGCCTCAGCCACCTCATTAGCATAAAACTTAGATGTTACCCAAAGGGATTCATTATGAATAATGAGACATTTCTATCACTTAGGAAATTCCAAGGGTTTTAGGTACTCTATGACAGGAAACAGAGACAAAGACCAAATATATTTCATATTATACCACAGTAACCATTAAGTTTTCTGCTTTCTGTTTGTTAGTGCCATTGTTTACTCGTACTGAATTAATGATTAGTTTTTCCTCTCTGCTATTTTTGGCAGCTACTGTAAAGCTACTAGTGATGGTGACTTTCAAAAATGTGTTACTATGAGTGATTCTCTGTTGTTTTAAATACTAACAGGGAATTGCTTTCCTTTGTGAGGATTTATTGTCATTGTGTTGGATTTGGGAGATGTTTGTAGTATACCTGATGTAGCCATATATGTATCTTTGTGAAACTTTGAAAGGGAATCCTGAGTTAATACCTTCATTTAAAATCTCTTGGCACATAGTTTTATGATTTTATAAATAATGTTTTTTTTTGGGTTTTTTTTTTTTGGTACCAGGGATTGAACTTGGGGGCACTCGACCACTGTGCCACACTCCCAGCCCTATTTTGTGTTCTATGTAGAGACAGGGTCTCACTGAGTGGCTTAGCACCTCGACGTTGCTGAGGCTGGCTTTGAACTCGGGATTCTCCTTCTCAGCCTCCCTAAGTGCTGGGATTACAGGCTTGCGCCACCGCACCCAGCTATAAATAATGTTTTTTAGGAATCATTTTGACTTGTTTGTTGCCAGAAAGCCGCCTTTGATGATTATGCTCTTAGATTCTGTCATGGGTCCTGGGTTAACTCCTGTTCACCTGTAATTTGGCAGACACTGATTTGCTTTTTCAGTTCTGACATTGAGGCCTGCGTAGGTTTGCAGTGAGGAATAACTTTATAGAAAAGAGAGGCTGTTTTTCTTTTGCCAAAATTAATTATAGTAATAGCACTTATTTTGTGCCAGGCATTATTCTAAACATTCATGTTTATTAATTCCTTGAATTGCAATAGGAATACTATGTGGCATGTACTAGTATTAATTACTCTGTTTTACAGATAAGCTAAGAGAGGCTCACAGTAGTTAAGGTTAGGGTCATACACAAAATGACAGAGCCAAGTTTTGAACCCAGAAATCAGGTTTCAGAATCTATGCTTTTAACTATACATTATGCCAAGTGTATTTCCACAGTTATATGCTTATTTGTTTAGGATTATGGGATTTTTATTTTTGTTTTATATGTTTATTATATAAAACATATAATCACATAATCTGAACAAATATTTCTCATCAGTCTCAACCTTTCCAATGCACTTATTTTCTGTGAACAGTAGAGAATGTGTGGGTAGTTTCATCAAGTTCCTTTATTTTGTGGTGCTGGGGATTTATTTATTTTGTGGTGCTGGTACCTTGTGCATGTGAGGCAAGCACCCTACCAACTGAGCTGTTTCCTCAGCCCTCAATAAGTTTATTGAGGACAACAGAAAGGGAAAATTTGTTTTCTTTACTATTTGAAATAAATTTATTTAGATTGCTTTAAGTCATCTTACTGATGTACTACTTCTCCCTTATTGTAGCTATTCTTTCTCCAGTATCTGCCTTTAGCATTGATAAGTCTATTTACCAGGATCCTTGGGAATATTGAAAAACAGTTGTTTATGGGAGCAAATAATTCTGACCCACCTGGGCTAATATGACAAGTAGAGAATAACCTCCAGGTTTTTTTTTTTTTAACTACAGAGAAGATTGGGATTCTCTTTTTTCCTTATTGAAGGTAGAATTATTATATAGAGATATTCATGTGCTGGCTTCTAATGCTTAAAGGGTATGGTTTTGTGTGCATGAAATTTAAATCTTAGTAAGTTGCTTCAGAAGGAAAAATTCAGTGTCATTTGCTTATTTATTTTTGTGATGCTGGTCCTCCTACATGTTGGGGAAGGGCTGTGCTGCTGAGCTACATCTTTAAGCCCCAAGTGTGACTTTTTTAAGTAACAAATTACTAAAGCTTTACTTCTGTATGTGGCCTGACAAGTTTGAATTTACTGTTTTCCTTCTTAAATATATTGTCGATTTAAATTGAGATGGCAAGACTATAGTTAATGCAAGAAAAAGGACAACTTTCTTTTACCTCAGTGTTCTTTTTTTTTTTGGTTGTGGTACCAGTGATTGAACCCAGGGGCACTACAGCACTGAGCTACACCCCTAGCCCTTTTTGTTTCGAGAAAGCTTGCTAAGTTATCGAAGCTGGCCTCAAACTTGGCATACTTCTGTTTTGGCCTCTCAAATAGCTGGAATTACAGGTGTGTGCCACCATGCCCAGCTCTTCTTTCTTTCATGTTGCCCTTTAAATATTCTTTCTTCCAGAAAATATTTCTTTGAGTCATTTTGACATTCTTTTCAGATAAATAAGTAGGTGTTTCTCTTTATTCTTACTCCTCTTTCATTGGTCACATTACTTTTGTGCATGTTCACCATTTTTTGTTGCCATTTTAGCATTTGAAGGGAGAAAACTTTCTCTTAAAAAAAGGGCCATACTGACATTCATTAAATATTGACTAGTAATATATGAGCTTGTACTTATTCAAACATTTTGAATTTCTCACATGAATTTCTCATATGAACTGACATCTTGTTCTTAAAGGAATGGTAGAGTCTAAATAATCAGTAATATTCTTCCTTGTGACATAAACACAGCTAAGTATACTTGATTGAAGCAATGGAGATAAGCAATAACTATATCATTGTCTTTTTAAGAAGTGCTAATACAGTATAGGGGTAAGAATGGAAGGATAAGGGGAGTTCATATTCTTAATTGTGAGGAACAGAAATATTTCTGGTTTATTTAAGCATGCAGGAGTTGGAGACCTAGGTTCAACATCTGTAGGAGTTTCCTATTAACACTATAACAAATTACCACCTACATTGTGAGTTAAAAATAGCACAAACATGTTATCTCACAGATCTGTAGGTCACAAGTTTGAAATGGGCCCCACTGGGCTAAATGAACTCATGAGGTTGTTCCTTCTGGAGTCTCTAGGGGAGTATCCTTTTACTTGCCCTTTCTAGCTTTTGAGGCTGCCTGCCTTCCTTGGCTCATAGCCCCCTTCCATCTTCAAAGCCAGTAATCCTATCACTTTACCTTCTGTTTCCCTTATCACATCTTTTTTGAATCTGTTGCCTCCCTCTTTCACTTTTTAGAATCCTTGTAATTATATTAGGCACACTCAGATCATCCAGGATAGTCTCCCTTTTGCAAAATTCTTGATTTAATCACATCTGGAAAGTTCTTTTTCCAGGTTTACATATAGAGTTTCTGGGAATTAGGCTGTGGACACCTTTGGGGATCATTCTGCCTCTCACAACAGCTATACAACCAGGAACAATGTCTCCAATGACACCTGTGAAGATACTGTACAAAACCTTGAATCTCTCCACCTTGACCTCATTCATCCCTGATATGATTCCATTGCTATTGGAAACTAAGTATAGTTTCTGCTGCTGTCTAGGGTGGAGCTTAGCCATAGTTCCTGCTTTCTCTCATTAGCACCCACTTATATGAAGTTGGTGTGTTTCTTGATGGAGCCTGAATCATCTGTCTGATGCTAGCTGCAAAGGAAGCTGGGGTAAATCTACACTAGGAAGCAAGTTCTGCATTTTATAAATTGAGGGATTCCTTAAAAATAGGAAGAAAAAGTCAGATATTAGGCTTCTAAAAGGAATGCCAACCAAAGTGAGCATAAAGTACTGTACAGTTCAGAGTTATTGATATGAGGATTCTGTTGACAGATGTATCAGAGATGAACAGGAGCAAGATACATTGCTGTTTCTGTTCTGGTGACAGCCAGCCAGAGCAGAAGTGGAAAGCCACATGCATATGCCAGTACTCGTAACATTAAAGTCAGTGCTATTTTTCTCAGACCCTAACTAATATGGAATGGAGCCAACTATGTAACATAAGGGATTTCAATTATTGTATACTCAGTCCTCTGAATTCATGGGTTCAACATCAATGGATTCAGCCAACTGCAGAAAATATATTTTAAACTTTTGTGTCTGTGTTAAACATGTGCAGATTTTTCCTTCTCGTCATTGCTTCTTAACACAGTATAAAAAATATTTACTTAGTAAATTCATTATATTAGGTATTACAAGTAATCTAAAGGATTTAAAGTGTACAGGAGGATGTGTATAGGTTATATGCAAACACTATACCATTTTGTATAAGGGACTTGAGCATGCATGGATTTGGTATTTGAGGTAGGTCTTGGAACCAGTTTCCTGTGGTTACCAAGAAACAACTATGTTTCTTACCTATTGACCAAAAGCTGCTCTTGATTTTATCTTTGCCTTTAGAATGATGGCAGGAGAACGATTGGAGGAAAGTGGGTGAGGTTTGAAGCTTTCCTTTCACTCTATTAGGGTATGAGTAATGGTGGTATTAATATGTAGTTGTGCTAAGCTATATGTGGCAGTTTAAAGTCATTTAAACTAAATGAAAGTTAAAATTCAGTTTCTCAGTCATGCTAAATATGTGAAGAGTTCATGTGTCTCATTGGACAGCCCAGGTGTATACTGGTGGTGTAATATGTTTATTATATGGAGGTCAATTCAGGACACATAAAATGTTTATGAGTCTTTTCTTCAACCAATACTTTTTTTTTTCATAAGTACTTTAGCATTAACAGTATCCATTCATGTGTTAAATGACAAATCTTGAAAAACAAGCCTTCACTTTTCATACAGGAAACTGAAACTCAGAGAGACCAAAGGTCAAACAGCAGAGTAGACAGGAATTGAATTATTTAGTTCTACTCATATAAAGTACCTAGAGTGCTAAGTGTTGTGTTAAATGGTAAGATAGAGAAAAGGCTTGGCTGCTCTGCCCAGGTCTGGGCTTCATGCTAAAGTTCATATAAGTCTTGGTGCTTGGACGGGCAAGGGAGGTCAAGTAATAACCCAGGAAGGGCCAGATGTTTCCCTGAGACTGGTTAAGGCTACTGTGGCTGTTATACATCTAACTCAGGTCCTGCTGCTTGGGTTGAGGCCCACCCTCTAAGGGTGGATCTGGTATTTCCTAGAGAGTCCTCATCAGCCTTATTTCCAGTCAAGTTCAGGCTGTAATCC
The DNA here is from genome assembly GCA_004024805.1 of Geosciurus inauris. Lineage (NCBI taxonomy): Eukaryota > Metazoa > Chordata > Mammalia > Rodentia > Sciuridae > Geosciurus > Geosciurus inauris. Next base: position 85,188 of record PVHX01002028.1, read on the forward strand.
CCATTAGATTATTTTATATGTTGATTTGCTAATTATCTAATTATCTGCTAATTATTTGCTAATTACTAATTATCTCCTACAACCCCTGGTCAACAATGTAAGTTCCCTGAAAGCTGGAACCTTCTGTACTTTTTCACTGCTATATATCCCTGGGCCTAGAATAATGTCTAAGATATAATAGGCCCTCAAATATTTGTTGACAGAATCAGTGGTAAATTATATAATGTAGCTGTTTCTATCAGTGTCTTAGTCCCTTTGTGTTGCTAATAAAATACCATAGACTGAATACTTTATAAAGAAATTTGGTACATACAGTATTTGAAGCTAGGAAGTACAGGAATCCACACGAGAGCTTCTTGCTGTCATCCTGTGGCAGAAGGCAGAGAAGGGCAGGAGAGAGCAAGTAGGGCAACTTTATGACAAACCCAGTCTCAGGATAAAGAACACGCATCTCTTTATGAGATCTGAACCCTCATGACTTACCTAATCACTTTTTATTAGGACCCCACCTTCCAAAACTATTGAATTGGGAGTTTGTTTCCAACACATCAACACATAAAATTTACGAGATACATTCGGACTGTAGCAATCAGTAAGCAAGGTGGTTGCCCTGGAGAGCCTTCCACACCCCCACTCCACTTTACAGTCAGTGTGGTTTTTAAAAATTATTTTTAGTTATAGATGGACACACAAAACTGCCTGCTTTGTCTCTGCTGACACATCACAGTCAATGCAAAAGACTTCATGACCTTAAAAGGTCCTGCTCAGCACACCTGCAGTTAGCAGATCAAATTCAGTTCTGTCACTGTCACTATCTACATGGAAACAGCACAGATCCTATAGGTTGAGGGAGTTATGAACCAGGAACCATGAACAAAAATCGTGTGTGTATATATATATGTATGTGTGTGTATATGTATGTATATATATATATATATATATATGATAACCTCATAAGCATATGTTGTTTTTATTTTATTTTTATGCACATGTTCTGGGGATCAAACTCAGGGCTGCACACATCCTAGCCAAGCACTCTGTCACTGAGCCATACCCCAAACCCAGCATATACTGTTTTCAGTCAGATTATTATCTTTGTATGATAGAATACTCTTCATCTAAAATGTATAATTATGAATTTTTACAAACATATCCCTCTAATCACCACCCTAATCAAGATATAGAACATTTCCAAATCCCCAGAAAGTTCTTTCAGGCCCCTTTGTAGTTAGTCCTGACCTACTTCATCTTCTATGCCTCAGGCAAATCATTACTCTGATTTTTATTTTTTTGTTTTTTGATACCAGGAATTGAACTCAGGGGTCCTTGACCACTGAGCCACATCCCCAGCCCTATTTTGTGTTTAATGTAGGACAGAGTGTTATTGAGTTGCTCAGTGCCTTGTTGTTGCTGAGGCTGGCTTTGAACTTGTGATTCTCCTGTCTCAGCCTCCCATAGTGCTGGGATTACAGGTGTGTGCCATCGTGCCTGGCTGTATGTGCTCTTTTGTATGTATTCTTTTGCTTGGCATAAAATACACTAAGGTTCATCCACATTGTTGGCAAACATTGGTAGTTACTTCCTGTTGACTGCTGAGTTGTATTTCATTGCATGTGTATACCACTTTGTTCATCCATTCACCTTTGGATGAACTTTTAGGTTGTTTCTGTTTTTTTGCTATTGTGAATAAAGCTTTTTGGGAACATTCTTTTAAAATGTTTTCATGGACATATTTTCATTCTTGATATGAGTGTCTGTGCACGTTAATGCTCAATGAGGACATTTTGGTCAGTGACAGTGTGTGTACAAAGGTGGTCCCTTAAGATTATACAGGAGCTGAAAATTTCTCATCTCAATGACTGAGACCAGGCAGTTGTTAATATGACTTTTGAAAAGCAGAAGTATTAAATATTGATGAACGTAGTTTATTAATTTTTGATTTTGTTGAATCTTATCTAAAAATTATTTACTCTGGGTGGTACATTTACGTGTCTATTACAATACCTAAGACTAGGTAATTTATAAACAACAGAAAATTATTTCTCACGATTTTGGAGCCTGCGAAGGCCAAGACCTAGGTGTTGACAGGTTTGGTATCTGTTGAGGGCCTTGTCTGTTTCTAAAATGAGACCTTGTTTCTGCATCCTACAGAAAACAAGGACAAATGCTGTGTGTTCACATGGCAGGAAGGGATAGAAGGGCAAAAAAGGGCCCATCTAGTTCTTTCCAGCCCATTATAAAGCACTGATCCCATCCTTGAGGGTGGAGTCTTCGTGGCCTGATAATTTCTAAGGACCTATACCTTAATAATGTTGCTTTGGAGATTAAATTTCAACATGGATTTGGGAGGAGACATAAACTTTCAAACCATAGGTTGTAAAAATTTGCTCCTAAATTTTCTTCCAGAAATTTTTACAGATCGAGTCTGGGATCCATTTTGAATTAATTTGTATGTATTGTTAGAGGTTGAGTTTTTTTCTAGTTTTAAATCTTCCTCCAGTTGTTTCAGCATCATTTATTGAAAATTTATTTTTACCCATTAAATTCCATGGCACTTTAGTCAAAAATTAACCACAGAGAGATACACATACATGCATATATAAATAGATTAATTTATTTCTGACTTCTGTTCCATTGGTCTGCCTCTGCCTTATACAGATCCCTCCCCTATGCCCGTGATCACCATAGCTCTTCAGTAGGTTTTAGAATTAGATAGTGTAAGTTCATTCACTTTATTCTTTTTGACAGTTGTTTCCAGATAAATTTTTAAATCAGCCTGCTGGTTTCTACCAAAACCAGCCTGCTATATATATTTTTTTTAAAATTGGAATTGTGTTCTAACTATAGATCAATTTAGGGAAAATTATAGGTATTTCTAAAGAATCACTTTTTGGCTTTTACTTTCTTTGTTTTCTGCTTTTCATTATTTCCTTTCTTCCATTTTATTTGGGCTTAATATGCTTTTGTTAGCTCCTTAAGATAGAAGCTTAGATCAATGCTTTTAGACCTTTCTATTTTCATACAAGCATTTAAAGCTGTAAGTATCTCAGTACTGCTTTTATTACATTCTACACATTTTAATTTGGTTTGAAATATTTTCACATTTCTCTTGTGATTACTTCTTTGACCTTTTATTTGGAAAGATATTGTTGCATTTCCAAATATCTGAGGACCTAGACAACTTTATTCGTCAACTTAGACATCTAATTCCAGATGAGTTTCTGTATTGATTTGTACTTATGTGATTTTAGTTCTTTTAAATTTCTGGAGACTTGTTTTGTGGCCCAGCGTATGATCTGTCTTGAATTCATCAAGACTTGAAAAGAATGCTCTTTTGTTGGGTAATATATTCCATAAAAAACAATTAGATGGGTTTGGTTGGTAGTGTTGGTCAAACCTTAACTGGTTTTCTGCCTGCCTGTTCTGTTATTTACTGAGAGAGAAGTTTCTGTATTCTGTTTCTGTTTTTTGTTTTATTTTTCTATTGGTTTATTAGCTAGCTATGTCTGTCTGTCTCTCTCCCCTTCTTTGGTTGCTCTAGGATTTATAGTATAGGTCTATTATACCATTTTATGTTTAATGTAAAATGTAACAGTATACTTTCATTTCCCTTTTGTTTGTTTATTATTGTTAAAACATCTTCTAGAGCCCGGTGCAGTGGCGCAAGCCTGTAATCCCAGTACTTAGGGAGGCCGAGAGAGGAGAATCGCGAGTTCAAAGCCAGCCTCAGCAATGGCGAGGTGCCAAGCAGCTCAGTGAGACTCTGTCTCTACATAAAAAACACAAAATAGGGCTGGGAATGTGGCTCAGTGGTCGAGTGCCCCTGAGTTCAACCTCCAGTAACAAAAAAAAAACAGCAAAAAAAACTTCTATATATGTTTTAAGCTCCAAAATATAATATTTTGTTCTTAAAACAGTTGATTTTTAAAACAGTAAAAAGTTACCTTATGTCTGCTGACTTGTTTATCATTTCTGGCAATTCTCATTTCTTTATTTAGTTTCAGTTTTCCATCTAGTATCACGTTCTTAAAGCCCAAAGAGCTTCTTTTTATTTTTAAATATTCCTTATGATATTGATCTTTTTGGCATCAAATGTTCTTAGCTCTTATATTTCTGAAAATGTATTTATTTCACCAGCAGTTTTGAAGAACATTTTCACAGAATGTGAAAGTATAGGTGGAGTTTTTTGGTTTTTTTCTTCTAGTACTTTGAAGATGTTCTATTTATTACCTTCTGGTTTTGTGTGTGTTTTGTTTTGTTTTTGATAAGCATCCAGCCATAATTCTTAACTCATTTCTTCTTATGGTATATAATTCTTTTTTCTTTGTCTCCTTTTAAGATTTTTCTCTTTTACAATTGTTTTTCAACCACTTCATTGAAATGCCTTGGTGGGTTTTCTTTTTCTGTTTAATTACTTGTAGTTTATTGAGTTTCTTACATCTGTGGGTTTATAATTTTGATCAAATTTGGAAAATATTTGGTCATTATTTCTTCACCCATTTAAAAAAAACAAACCAAGTGTAGCATGAAAATGTGTCCTCCTTGCCCTTTTAATTTTGTACTCGGGAACTTTTTCTATGAACAACAGTTTTGGCCCTAAACCACAGGACAAATTATTTGTAATGATGACTTAGAGTCACTTTCAAGAACATTGTACAGTTGCTATTAAAGTCTGTGTATTTATTTCTCCTGTATAATTTACATGAGAAATTATAGGAAACCTGTGTTATCCATAATTGTCTTATTAATAAAAAAATTTCTGAAAATTAGGATTTTTGTTTTGCACTGTGTTGAGGAGGAAGAGAGAAGGAAGAACTAAAGAGATACCTCCTGGAAAAGAACTAAAGGCTAAAACCAGGAAAATCACTAGGAGAAGTTCTTCATGTTTAGGGGGAAACAAGGGGAGGTAGGTGGGTCTTACTTAACACTGTTAAAAAAGCAAACTCAGATGAAATCATAAACAATAGGTGTTTTTGTTTAAAATTTTTTTTAATTGCCAATGGACCTTTATTTATATGCAGTGCTGAGAATTGAACCCAGTGCCTCACACATGCTCTACCACTGAGCCCCAGCCCCAGCCCAACAATGTGTTTTCAAGTTAACTTTGAGTGTGTGCACTGTTGAGAATTGAGGTCGGTCATGCAGTATGTTTGGAAGAAGTTTAGGCTACAGAATTTTGGATGTGAATCTCAGTCCCAAGACATAATATCTTTGTGACCATCCATGGGCAAGTTCCTTAAAATCTCTGATCTTTATTTCTTTACTTATAAAATTGGAAAAAATATCAAGTGTCTATTATAATTAAACTCTGAATGGTTTATTTCACTTGTCATTTAGTAGACTTCTAATAATTATTAGTTGTCTTTCTTTCTGTTTTAAATTTTATTCTTCTGTCAGGGACTTTTTTTTCCTTTTAATCATGCATAATATTTGAACAAGCCCCTATCGCCTTCACCCATTTTTTTCTGTCAGATCTTTCCTGTGTTGTTATTCATCCCATTTCACCTAATTTAAAAAATCCTATTGTTGGGCTGGGGCTGTAGCTCAGTGGTAGAGCGCTTGCCTAGCATGCGTGAGGCACTGGGTTCAATCCTCAGCACCACGTATAAATAATAAATGAATAAAATAAAGATTCATCAACAACTAAAAAATATTTTTAAAAAAACTTATTTATTCCATATTAAACTCCCCCCACCCCCTTTTTTAGTTGTCAGTGGACTTTATTTATTTGTATGCAGTGCAGAGAATCGAACCCAGTGCCTCACACGTGCTAGGCAAGCGCTCTACCACTGAGCCACAACCCCAGCCTTTAAAAACCCTTTTGAGGACTGGGATTGTAGCTCAGTGGTAGAGCGCTTGCCTCTCATGCGTGAGGCCCTGGGTTTGATCCTCAGCTCCACATACAAAGCAATAAAATAAAGACATCGTGTCCATCTACAACTAAAAAAAAAAAATTAAAAAAAAAAAACAAACCCTTTTGATTTTCATATTTCCCTCCAGTTCCTGCCCCCTTTTTTTTCCTTGACAAAGTCGTGTAAACTGAGTTTTAGTTTCAGTCATCTCTTCTCATTTTCTTGAGGTGGTCTATAGGTGGTTATGTCTCTTCTTCTCCAACAAAATTATTCTTAAAAAGATCCTCACTGACTTCCATGTTACTAAGTCCAGTGGTCAGTTCTCAGGCCTCATTTTAAGCATCAGCAGCATTTATTGATTCTGTTCTCTCTTCTTGGACTTTCAGGATACCATATTCAATAAATTTTACTTCCTCAGTCTGTTACTGTTCCCTTCTCAGTATAGCCTTTAAATATTGGAGTTTCTCAGACTTCTGTATTCCTATACTTATTCTAAATTATACGTACATATTGAGGATTCCCAAATGGGTATCTGTACTCCCAGTTTTCCCTCTGAACCCCAGACTCTAACAAACTGCCAGTTACATTGCTTTGGATTTTTAATGAATCACCTCAGTCTTGTCATTATAAAAAACAGTGAATGCTTATATAATATCACATGCCAAACATCGTTTTCCCAAAATGGACTCTTCTCCTTAAATCTTTGGTTGCCTTCCCTTGTTAGTAAATGGTAAATCCTTTATTTCAGATTAGACTGAAAACTGTAATCATCTTTGATTCCCTGCTCCCCTCCCGCCCCACACACACCCACACTTAACAGTCAGTCTGCTGACAAATGTTATTGGACAGAGTCTGATTGCATCTTACTATCTCCACTACTGCTACTGGTAAGCCAGTCAGTGTTTAACACAGCAGCCAGGTGAAACCAGTTTAAATCTTAAGTTAGCTCATATTATATTTTTCTGCAGTATCTTCAAAGGTTGTGCTGGAATATCTCTCAGCCCTCAGACTAAGTCCAGTTGATCCTGACCTTCATGGTCCAGTTCATTCAAATGTTTGGGCCCTCAACTGGGATGACTGTGATAGCTGGGAAGACCAGGTCTCTCCAAGCAGTCTCTTATCCTCAACTACGTAGTGGAGTGATGACATTACGAAAGTTCATGTCCAGATGCGCAAGTGCTTATCAAGTCTTTATGTCATATTTGCTGAAGTCCAGTTAGCGCAGGTAAGTCACAGGACCAAGCCCAAGGTCAGTGTGTGAAGGGAGTTCATGAGGATGCAGATGCTAGGAAGTATGTGATTCATTGGGGGCCATTAATATAATACACAGTAGGCTCTTTCTGATCTGTGTCAGGTTTAATTTGTTAAATTGCTTATAACATAGCACCCATTTCTTAAACGGGAAAATACTCTCGGGGGAAAAAAAAAACCTGTCTAGGTAAAACCATTGTGTTGAAAGTATGTGCTAATGATTCTTTTAAAAATATTTTTAGTTGTAGATGGACACAATACCTTTATTCTTTTATGTGGTGCTAAGGATTGAACCCAGTACCCCACATGTGTGAAGCGAGTGCTTTACCACTGATCTACAACTCCAGCCCAAGCTAATGATTCTTTGATTGAAAATCAAATTTCACTTTTGTATATCTTTAGTTTTTTTTAATTTCAGAGACCACCTACAAGAAGAGAGTATACAATGTGTACCATAGTAATTTATAGATTCTTTTAAGTCAGATAGTATTTTAAATATTGCTGTTAGCTATTTAATTAACTTGGCCATCTGCCATATTATCCACCTATTTCAAGATAAAAATTGGATTATGTTTTTCCCCAATTTAAATTTATTTAGTCCTTTACATTATATAAATGACTATTTCTTTTTCCAACTTTATTTTTGTTCCCTGTCGCCCATCAAAGGTTATACTCATACCTTTGTTTTCTCACTATCACATTTTAAGAGTTCTTTTTTATTTTGGATAACAGTCACTTATTAAATTCATTTTTTTACAATTTTTCCCATTGTTATTATTTTTGTTTGTCATTTAAAACTGTTTTATTGGTGCATTATAATTACACATACTAGTGGGACTCATTAGTACACGTTCATATGTGCATACAGTGTAATTTGGTTAATTTCATTCCCCAGGACCTCCTCTTTTCTTCGCCTCGTCCTTCCCCTTGATCCCCTTCTTCTACACTTTCTCTTCTATTTTCATGAGATCTTTCCCCCTTTACCTCCCCTTTCCCCCTCTCTAGCGTCCACATACTGAGTTTGGCTTATTTCAGTTAGCATAATGTTCTCAAGTTCCATCCATTTTTCTGCAGACAACATGATTTCATTCTTTATGGTTGACTAAAATATATTCCACATTTCCTTTATCTATTTGTCTGGAAACTTCCCCTGACATGCTTGTTGTCTTCCATCACATCCTAAGTCTTTATCTTGTCTTGTTGCTATGTCAGTTATTTTTCACTTATTCTTACCATTTTTTAGTCTAGGCTGTTATTATTTACCTTAACAATAGTTTTGATTCTAATGTCTACTCATTTTTGCTTCACTTTATATCCTTGTTTGGAATTCTGTTGAGTGTACTTCTATTGTCCATATATGGAAGCCTCTGGTTACTTCATGGTTATCTTCTAAAGTGGTCTTTTTGTACTATTTATGGTGATACTAATTTTATTCAAACTTGCTTTCTTTTTGTTTTTCTTTTCTATTACTTGTATGACTTTTTAAAATTAATTTTAATATATTAATTTTGTTATATATATATTTTATTTCATGAAGGTACAGGGGTTATTGTAAAGAATATTTTTTTAAACCAAATAATTTTTATGTGGAAATTAAGTCATTTTGTACTAGTTTAAAATGTAGTATTAGAAGCTTTTATAAAATCATCACAGTAATGATAAAATAATATTCACAGAAGATTTGAACAAAGGGAAATTGATTATAAAAATCAATGAAATACAAGTTAAAGTGATAAACAAAAACAGAAAAAACAACTACAAGAAACACAGGAGACAATTACAGAATGGAAATGGTACATTCTTCCTTTTCAGGAATTTCTTTAAATATAAATGGATCAAGCTCCCCAATCAAAACACATAAATTGGCTAATGGGATTAAACATTTAAAAAATTCCAACTACATATCTTATCTATGAGAAACACTTTTTGTTTTTCATATTTCATAAGGGCTATATTCTTTTTTGTTCTTTTTAGATATACATGACAGTAGAGTATATTTTGACATATTATACATGGAGTATAACTTTCCATTCTTACGGTTGTACATGATGTGGAGTTTCACTGGTCATCTATTCACATATGAACATGGGAATGTTATGTCCAATTCATTCTACTGACTTTCCTATCCCCATCCTCCTCCCTTCCATTTATTTCCCTTTGTCTAATCCTGTGAACTTCTATTCTTCCTTCTCCCTCCCTTAATATGTGCGTTAGAACATCTGGCTTTTGGTTTTTTGTGATTGGCTTAGTTCACTTAGCACGATAGTCTCCAGTTCCATCCATTTACTGGCAAATGCTATAATTTCATTCTTTATGACTAAGTAATATTTTATTAAGTATATATAACACATTTTCTCTCGCTTTTTTAAAATTATAGATGGACATAGTACCTTTACTGTATTTTTTATGTGGTGCTGAGAATCGAACCCAGTGCCTCATGCTACCACTGACCTACAGTCCCAGCCCTACATTTTCTTTATCTATTCATCTGTTGAAGGGCACCTAGATTGGTTCCATAGCTTAGCTCTTGTGAATTGACCTGCTGTAAACATTGGTGTAGCTGCATCACTATAGTGTGCTGATTTTAAGTCCTCTGGGTATATGCTGAGGAGTGGGATAGCTGGGTCAAATGGGGTTCCATTCCAGGTTTTCTGAGGAGTCTCCGCTCTGCTTTCCAGAGTGGTTGCACCAGTTTGCGTTGTCCCACCAGCAATGCATGAATGAACCTTTTCCCTGTATCCTCGCCAACACTTACTGTTATTTGTATTAATAATTGCCAAAGAGTGGATTATTAGGGGAAAAAGACATTTTTTTGATAGGGTTGAAAATCATGGTTCTTGGCATATCTTGTCTAATGTAAAATTTGAGATGAGAGGAAATAGCTTCCCAATTTAAACTTAAATTTCATGTTTAAATTCACTTAGATTATTCTATTTGAGGCTTAAGATTTTGTATTTCTGTAGAAATATTTAGTGTTCTGTGTATGCTGCATAGATGAAAACTACAGTGAAAACAAAAATCTGAATTTTCAGAGAGCCAAGTAAACAGTCATCTATTTCTCTAGTTGACTGTATAAAATGGTAGGTTTTCTGAACTTACAAGGGAGTTTGTTAACCTTTTTTTTTTTTTTTTTTCAGTTAAAAACCTTTGTTTTGGGGCTGGGGCTGGGGCTCAGTGGTAGAGCGCTTGCCGCCTCGCATGTGTGAGTCACTGGGTTCGATCCTCAGCACCACATACAAATAAATAAATAAAATAAAGATATTGCATTCATCTACATCTAAAAAAAATTTAAAAAAAAAAACAAAACCTTTGTTTTCCAAAAGCTTTTTGAAAAAATTATCAAAATTTGAGAAACCTTGATTTTTTTTTTTAGGATCTTGACCTTTAATTGAGAGACTGTTTAGTTCTAATGGATTTAAGTTTGAGCACATTGTAATATAGGGCACTGTTAGGTACTGGGATGTACAAGGTCAAAGGACAGTGTTGAGTGTAGATGTGTGAACAAATGAATTCTTATAGTGCTGCAAGTGCTGTAGTCGGAATGGGCATTAAGATGTGCTGCCAGTACTTGGCCAAGTCAAGGCTCCCTTACAGGAGTCGCTGAATTTTAAATATGAGGAGGGTTTAACCAGATAGAGAAATGAGATTGAATGAAAATGCATGAATCATGATATTTGGGGGGCAAAATAGCAAGAAACTAAAAGTTAATGGAAGTTTATTGGATCATAAAATGGAAAGTAGAAAGCTGTGGGATCTTACGCTGTACAGAACTTCTGTTTTATTGTGAAGTATTTTATGTCATTCTTTTCCACTAAAGTACAATTGAAGTCACAAGAGGTTGAATATATGCTTTGGAAATATGGCAACAAAGTACACTGCCGTGTGTTTGAAATTTCTCTTAAGAAGTTTGTTATATTATTGTTATATTATTGCTTTACTGGGGATTGACCCAGGGACATTTTACCACTGAGCTACATCCCCAGGGCTTTTTAAATTTTTCATTTTGAGATGATCTCACTAAGTTCCTAAGGCTGGCCTGAAACTTGAAGTCCTGCCTCAGCCTCCCGAGTTGTTGGAATTCACAGGCATGTGCCACCATGCCTGGCTTATTGTCAAAAATTATGAAAAACTTTGTGGTCTATTGTGGAATTGATAGTATGGGTTTATACCTTCAGTTCCCTAATTTATAGGATGAAGATAATGTCATTTACCTTTTGGGATTGTTGGAAGGGGTACTAATAACTCTAAATGATAATGACAATGATAATAGTGACTATCATTTTATTTTATTATTGTTATTTTTTAATTAGGGTTTTTTGTTTTGTTTTGTTTTGTTTTTGTTTTTTTTGGTGCCGAGGATTGAACTTAGGGGTACTTGACCACTGAGCCGCATCCCCAGCCCTATTTTATGTTTTTATTTAGAGACAGGGTCTCACTGAGTTGCTTAGCACCTTGCCGTTGCTGAGGCTGACTTTGAACTCATGATTCTCCTGTCTCAGCCTCCCAGATTGCTGGGATTACAGGTGTAAGATTGAGGGCTTGCTTATGGTCCTAATTGCTTTACTTATATTACTTCTTTAATCCTCAAACCATCTCAGTGAGGTAGATTATTTTATTATCTTCTAACAAAACCAGAGCATAGAGAAGTAATCACGTTAGCTAGCAAGTGCCAGACTTGCTTTGAACCCTGGCTGTCTGTATACAGGATACTTAAAAATATATCATATCATATACCTCCATTCTATGAGATCATGCATATAAAACATTTAGCCTGGTGTCTGGTACATAATTACAAATGTAAACAGTAGTTACTTAACTAACTGCCTAAATCTTTGAGTTAAATTGATATCCTCAAGAAATTGTGCTGTTTTTCCTGTATCTTGACTTCTAGTCCCTGGCGTACCATTAATTATAGATAGTGACTTCCCAGCCCATGGTTGTAACCACTACCTTTTATTGCCTCCTCCTTTCTAGTTGGTCTGTCTCTACGTTAAGTTTTAAATCTATGGTAGGGACCATATCTGTTTCATTTATCATTGTATACTGAGTCCTTAATGTAGCAGCTAGCACTTTAAAAATGACCAAATACTGTTCTATGAATGAAGATGTTAAAAATCTGACATTTTAAAAAATTAATCTTAGAATTATTCATACCACCTATAATTGTGGTTTAGTTTTTTCAAACATGTCTTTTTTTCAGTAAGGAGTCTTATCTGCTTCTGTGTTCTGCAGGGCATTCTTACCTGGTCTACAAGACCCCTGCTGGGTAACCTGTATCTGTCCTATGGAGATCACTCAGCTTTCAGACATTGAGACAGACTAGAATAGGATAACATTTTGGTCTATAACTGGGATCTGTTAGAAATATATGAAACAATTTGAAAGGGTATATTCTAAGAAACTAAATATAAAAAGAAAAAACTTCAATATTTTTTCTTTGCCTTTCACATTAAATCATTTCAAAGAAAAATAATTTTATTCCAGGGAATCTGTTTTTGTGAGTTAACTCATATTTTCCTCCTCTCCTCTATCTAGAATGTCTTAGACCATTCTACCTTATGAGAAATTGGATGTTCTTGCAGATAGTCATTGTGGGAGAAAACGTTTCATTTAAGTCCCAGATGAGGACCGAAAACTTGAAATCAGAGGAGCATCTGAAATCAAGTAATATTAGGTAGGATAAAACTTAAAAGGGATTTCTACATGTTTTAATTCATTTTTTAGAGATGTATGTTAAAGTATTTGTATTTCATTAGCACTAATGGAGGACTTGGAGACTTTCTGAAAGATTTTGATTTTGACCAAGGTGGGGGAGGGGCATGCTAAAGTTTTTTTGTTTTTTGTTGTTTGTTTTTTAAACTATGTGGCTTTATGAGAACTTTAGCATGTTTGCTTTGTCATGAGCATTTGTATCTGTGGTTCAAGGAACAATTTGTTAAAATTTTACTGAAGTAAATTTAAGAAATTTTTATGTTATGTATGAGTTTTCTGAATATTTATAAGCCTAGAGATGTGATCCATCTTGTAGATTATCCTCTAGAATGAAAATTTTGTGCTTCAGTTACATATATAGTAATTTATTTGCGTGCCAGAGACATCAGCTCTGGTTTCTTTACATCAGCATGGGATGCAATTAAGCCTCCTAATGCTTACAGAAATATGTTCATGATAATGTACTAGAGAAGTCTTTTACATGATGAGTTATTAACTCTTTGCTACAGCATTTTATAATGACAGACCATGGGAAGATGCTTAATCTTAAAGATGTGGCTTTTAACTGAGGTGATAGTTGCTCCTGCAAATCAATACTATGACAATGACACCTGTAGTGGGGTTATTTCAAAAGACCTACTTTATTCTATAATGCTTATGAACTCTGGTTCTGGGAGTAGATTGCAGGTAGATCCCAAGCCCTGGAACTTCCTAGTTGTATGACTTTGGGCAAATTTAACCACTCTGTGCCTCCATTTCCTCATCAGCAAAATGGGGAACTTATATCTCACTTGATAGAATTGCTGTGCAATTTAAAGTTTTCATAATAGGTGAAAGCATACATGATCTAATTGTATTATTAGATTGTTAATTTTTAACAGATGGGTTTAGAGTCCATTATCAATTAGCATGGCATTTCTATAATTTATAGTTTGCTGGATGTATTATCAGATCCAGTTTTTGAAATGTTAAATAGCAATATAATCACAACTAATGTTTAGAGAGAAACAAAGAAAAACATCTATGACTCAATTCTTTATGTAACTCCTTCAGGACTTATTTTCTGTTCATACTAGGAATATAGTCTTTATGACATCTAAATAGTTTATTGTACTTTTGGCAGTTAGCATTGTGTGGTGGTAGAGAACCTAGGATTTTTTTTACCACTACCTTGAGATATCTTCAATGTGTCTGCAGAAGGGATCTCATGAAGCAGTAGAGGGGGAGGTGCCACTTGACTAGCCAGTCAGTAACCATCGGGGCAAAAGTAATTTGGTGGTCATAGTCAGATTATCTCTCCGTTTTTGAGAGATGACTTACGTTCTTTTATGTAACTTGTTTTATTTATTCCCCATAGTATCTCATCTCCAAATGGCTGCTTACACACATTTGCCTTCTCAGATACCCAGCTAAACTAATAATCTGGGAGAGATTTTTGTACTCTTGCCTCTGCTTGATCTCCCTTCTGTTAGTTTAACTTCCAGATATGTCTTCAGTCTGAGTTTTTCCATCCACCTGTATTATCACTTCCTCATTTCCAGTCTTGACCTATTAAAATACATCTTTCACACATCTTGTTAGAACTCTTTTTAAAATGCAAATCTAACAATGCTAAATCCTTACGTAAAATTCAGCTTGGTTTTTTTATTGGTAGAAGTACAGGATTTGAACTCCTTAACATATTCATAGGATGCTTCTCACAGTCTGCTCTCTTCCTTGGTTCTCCAGCTTCATCTTCTGAGATTTCCTGCCTAAACAGTGTTCTGGTCAGCTTCACTCACTCACTCAGCTTTGCATTTTATTGTTGTGTTATTTCTTTTGCCTTCTCTTCCTTGAAATTTCCAGATCACAATTGGCTGTTGATAAAACTAGGTACATATTTTCAAAGAATGCAGATTGTGCAGTGAATGTTGTGGTTTAGAGCTTGGAGTATTAGGAAATTTGAAAATGCATGATAAAGTGCCATAGAGAGAAGGCAAATTAGTAGTATTACTAACATACTGAGAAAAGCAGATTCTTGGTTCTCAGTGAAATTCAACAATGCAGAAGTAGGTTTTGATTTTCTGTGATTAACACCATGAGACATACTGATGTCTAAGAAAACTATATATTACGTATGAGTTTCTGTGAGTGTGTGCATAAGTATACTATACTCACTTTATAGTATCTGGCCTATTATGTAGCAGAAATGATTATGATTAGGTTCTTATGTTTATGGATATGATTACAGAATATTGTTACCCCTAATCACTCCTTAGAACTCTGGAAACAAGTAAACAAATAAACAGAGTAAGAAAACCTACCTTGGCTGTTGCTCATATTACTTCCACCTCCCACCCCACCCCAAGAAAAGAAACTAACCTCTTCTCCCAAAGTAAAAGAGAGTGATGAGCCAGGTGCAGTGGCGCACACCTGTTAATCTCAGCGGCTCTGGAGGCTGAGGCAGGAGGATCAAGAGTTCAAAGCTAGCCTCAGCAGCTTAGCAAGGCACTTAGCAACTCAGTGAGACGATGTCTCAAAATAAAATACAAAATAGGGCTGGGGATGTGGCTCAGTGGTCGAGTGCCCCTGAGTTCAATCCCCGGCATCCCCTGCCCCGCAAAAGAGTGATTTGCCTTTTCTCAGCAACTTTGAGTTTAGAAGATACGGGTTTATATTTCTGAATTCTGTTTATAGAGAAAGGGGATCTGGAGTTCTAATAGAAAATCTCCCATTGTATATGCCCCCAATTTAGAAGTATCTTGTATTTAAACCATGAATTTTAGAGTGCATGTTCTTAAGAGAATGTAGCCTTTATTTGTTACCTTGCATTGTTACAGAAGTGCTATGTATGATCAAGGAATTTGTTAAAAAAGATAACCCAAATTTTAGGGTTCCTCCACTTTAATAAAAATTATCTTAAAATGGTTATTAAAATCCCCAGTTCTATGGGCTCTTACTACCAAATATCCCCCCCCCCCCCTTGTATGAGAGAGGAATACTGATATAATGGTTAGGAGCTAGGTGCTGGAACCAAACTGAGTTCAAATGCTGTTTTTACTGGTTACTAGCTTTGTCTCCTTGGGTTTTCTTCAGGGATAAAATGGGGGCAATAGTACATAGTGTGAATTAAATGATTACTTTAGAACAGTGTCTAACAATAGTAAGTACTGTGTATAGTGTTACCTATTGCAGTACATGGTGCTTAGAATTTTTTTGAAATGTATTCATAGGTGATGATGATGATGTCTCCAGGAGTGCTGCTTCAGATTGTTAGATTTCAACATATTGGTCACTCAGTGTTCCAGACTTCATTCAGTCTTTCAGTCACTTTTTATTGCTTGATAGCAGTGATTAATTTCTTATTTAATAAGACAATATAGTTACTATTTTGAAAGCTTTATATTTTGTAAAAGTGTTTTGTAATTAATAGCATGGTGACTTAATTTTTGGATTGTTGGCACTTTCTTTTCATTAATTCAGCTCAAAGCAAGAATGAGAAATAACTCATGTTGCCATACCCTCTGCCAAGAGAAAATATTTATTAAAGCTCTATCTGTTTATATAAGTATTGACTTTAAACTATTTATCTACTGTAAGGCTTTTTTTTTTTTTTTTTTTTGGTGCTGGCGATTGAACCCAGGGCCTTGTGCATGAGGCAAGCATTCTATCAACTGAGCTATGTCCCCAGCCCCTCTACTCTAAGTCTTTACAAAACCAATTGAACAATCGAGGTATAGTATTTTTTCTTTCTTTTTAAAAAAAAAAAAATTTTTTTTTACTTTTATTTTTATTTTTATGTGGTGCTGAGGATTGAACCCAGTGCCTCATGTGTGCTAGGCAAGGGCTCTACCACTGAGCCACAAGCTCGGCCCCCTAGTATTTTTTCTCAATGAAGTAAACTAATATAATAGCCAATTTTGTCTTGTCCTTTATTAAAGATTTTGCATAAGATTACATATCCATTTATTTCATTACTTATATATTGTACACAATAAAAATGGAAAACTAATACTTCATTGGGGTAGTATTCCATTTTGTAGGAGAGAAGGGACATTGGTAGGATAGGAGACATATGATTCACCAAGTTGTATGATCTTAGATTTTTTAAAATATTTTTTATTTGAAAGTGGACACAATACCTTTATTTTATTTTTGTGGCGCTAAGGATCAAACCCAGTGCCTCACGTGTGCTAAGCAAGCGCTCTACCACTGAGCCACAATCTTAATCCCATGATCTTGGATTTTAAGCGCATAAGCCAATAGCCTTGTGACAGGTTTGTTTGTTTGTTTTTTGGTACCAGGGATTAAACTCAGGGGTACTTGACCACTGAGCCCCATCCTCAGCTCTATTTTGTGTTTTATTTAGAGACAGGGTCTCACTAAGTTGCTTAGCACCTCGCTGTTGCTGAGGCTGGCTTTGAACTTGTGATTCTCCTGTCTCAACCTCCCAAAGTGCTGGTCGTGCGCTACCCTGCCTGGCTGTGATGGTTTTTTTAATGCCAAAAGTTGATACCTAAAATGAGCAGTGGTCTTAGGCTGTGTGGATACTGGAATTTAACATAGCTAATTAATATTGTTCCTTTATATTGATAGCTCTCATGAGATTTGTGGTTACCTCTATAGTACCCCACTGTGATTCTCTTGTTTGAAAGCTTAGTTTAAAATTAAACATGTCTTCATTAAGGCTAAGAAAATGAAAGGATTCACTTTGTTTTAATGAAATTAAAATTCACAATTCCTGTTAAATACCTAAAACATTATGTATAACTATTTACAGTAAAAATTTTAGAACCTTAATCTCTAGCTTTCATACCAAAAAGTTATTTTTTAAATGAAATTTACTACAGTTATTTTAAAAAAATTTTTGCTTTTAGTCGACATGTATAATTGTACATTTTTATGGGGCACAGTGTGTTTCAGTGAATGTATAATCTCAAGTTATTTGTATATATGTCACCTCAAACATTCATTATTTCTTTGTGGTGAGAATATGCAAAATCCACTCTTCTAGCTATTTTGAAATATTTAGTACATATTGTTATGTACTATGCTATGCCACGGAACACCAGAACTCATTCCTGCACTGTAATTACAACTTTGTACCCATTGACCAATCTCTCCTCATCCTCCCCTGCCCCTTACCTTCCCCAGCTTCTGATAACCATTCTTCTGTTCTCCATTTCTATGAGATCAGCTTCTTCAGACTCATGTATGAATGAGATCATTAAGCAGAATATGTGAAAATGACATACCTTTTCCTTTCTTCATTAGAAAAATGTTTATCAGATGCCTGCTGTGTGCTAGGCATTATGCTAGTAGGCAGCTGTTTGCAGTGGTGAGCATTCTTAAAAGCTGTGATATGTGCTATAAAGAAAAAATACAAGTGCTTTGAGAGCATAAATAGGAATGTCCTTAATCTAGATGGGTTCTGACTCAGAGAAAAAGTGATAATTAACCAAAGAGGAGGAGGTGTTCCTAGCCAAGGAACACCTCCAGATGTCCAGCAATGAAACATGGAGATTAAGGAGGGAAGAGTGGTAAAAGTAGAATTCAGAGACTATAGAATTTTGTAGGACACTTTAACAAAAGATTTTGTTATGTACCCTAAGAACAGTGGGAAATCATTCAGATGTTTTAAGTGGATAATTGATAAATCAGGTGTGCATTTTTAAAAGAATTTTTGTAGTTGTAGATGGACAGCATGCCTTCATTTTATTTGTTTATTTTTATTTTATTTGTTTATTTTTATGTGGTGCTGAGGATCAAACCCAGTGCCTCACAAATGCTAGACAAGGCTCTGCCATTGAGCTACAGCCCCAGCCCCCAGGTGTGCATTTTTAAAAGAGCCTTCTGACAGCAGTGGGAGAACACAATGAGATAGAGCAAGAGTGGAGTGGAGAAAGCAGTTTTATGGCTTTGTAGCAGTTCAGGCAAAGAAGAAAGTTTCAGTGGATGACTTCCCAGCTTCTGCTTTTAACTGCAAAGCTGTGATATATTTACTGAAGTGAAAAAAATACTAGAAAGACAGCCAGGGGTGAGATTGGAGATGGATCGTAAGTTTGATATTGGGCTTCTTGAATACAGGCAGTTCCTGGAGAATATGAGAGAGAAAAAAGGGGCAGCAACTAGAGGGTAATGTAGGGCTAGGGTGAGAAGTGGGCCACTCAAATATGTGAAAGGCTTAGACATGTTTAAATGCTGAAGGAAGGATCCACTAGAAGTTTTAAAATTGTCAAAAAAGAGAGGGTTAGTTAAAAGAACAAGCCCTTGCAAAGAGCGTACATAAGTAGAGTTTGGGTCTTAAATAAGAGGTTGTATACTTCTGATTTTTTAACAAGACAAAGTAAGAAGAGGACAATATACATGTAGTATTTAGTAAGTGAGAATTATTTTCCCTGAGATATAAGTCTGTCATTAGTTAGTGAAGAAGGGGTACAGCTTGACAAGAATGGAAATTTGAAATAGTTATGGTAACTAGAAAACTGAGAAACACAGTAGGATCATTGGCAGCAGCAAGGGAAAACTTTTGAATTTTAATGTGTGTCATTTAAAGTCAGATTAAAGGAAAACAGCAAGAAAGTAAACTACTTGATAAAAGAGGTCACTGACGATCCTGTAAGCTTTTAAGTAATGGCATCAATTTGTCAAGATCTAGTGCTAGCCACCCAGGATATACAAGCAGGGACATATAATAGCCTTAATTATACTGTATAAATGGTTTCACTTAATTTTTATTGTTATTTATGTTGGTTAGGCCTAATTTGTTTCTAACTGATGTTCTTTCTTCCCTATCTAGGCAGGCAGAAGTCCTGAAGGCTGATATGACAGGTATTGGCTAACTTGCTTCTTTTTCATAGCTTATTTTATACCATTAAATTAATGGAAGGATATTCTTTCCTCCTGTATTACTTGTATCACTAAGTCCTGTCGTAGTTGCCAAAAGGGATGATAACTTGCTGTTTGCTGTGTGTGTTATTTTCATATTTTGAAGTCTTACTTATATACCTGCCAGGTATTTTATATAACATACGCTACAATTAATTGAATATTACCTAATTTGATATGTGTAATTACTTTTCATAAACTTTTTTATCATCAGTTTGAGACAGAAAATAATTCATTCTCCATATAAGTAAAAACATTTTATGGTGTTAGGTTATTATTTTCCTAGAGAAAATGTTCTTTTCCTATTTATAATTGCTCAAACTTAAGTAGGGGTGAGCCGTTAGAAAAAATGTTTACAGGAAAACTCTACTGAAAGTTTTTAATTCATTGAGCTGTCTTGCCACATTTATTTATTTTCTCTCATATCTTTGCTGCTTTGAGTAATAGCTGAGGTCTTTTTAGAATTCCTGGACACTGACAGGAGCAGATTTTAACTCCAAGATAAGAAACTGTATAGTAATAGCTATGTAATGATCAGTGTATCCACCATAACAACACGTACTGTCCTGCAAGTAAAGGGATATGTGATAATAGATCTCATTATAATTTTTGTTGTACAGTAAAACCCATGCAAAATTAAACTATTTTGATAACCAGCATACCTGCCAAGATTTATAATCCAAGAAGGTAGAGACTGCTGAAGTATCTTTTCCTCAACTTCTAGAATCACAGGCTAATGCTTAGAGTTCGTGGGTCATCTTATTACTGTCATCTTATTCAAGAAAAAAGGAAGGCTTATTAAAGATTTACTTAGTATATAGCACATCAGTTCTTCCTAATATTAACCAGTTGTCATCATTATCCATATTGTATGCACCATTGTCAGCTCTGAACTGCTACTGTATTCTGCTCTTGAATTAGCATTGAAAGCATAATCTGAATCATGTGACAAAAATAGTTTATGGAGCAACATCAGGCTATCTCTGCCATTTACTTTTTTTGAAGCATTGAATAGCCTCAGTAAATAGTCTTAGAGTTTGACTTTTATAGGGGACATCTAGCTGCCAGAAACTTTACCTAACATTAAATCTGATCACTTAACTGAATCAGTGTGATAGAGTTAATGATCTCTGATAGTCCCCTTTCTTGCCATCAGTGAACCAAAGCAGGATTAAATCTATTAATTTATTAGTGATTGAAAACTTAAGAGACAAGAAATTTATAATTGACTTTATTCTTATTAGCCAGTAAACTTTTTTGAGCATTAACTCAAGTATCTAGGAGATGTTTGTATGTATGACTGCACATATGGTGTGACTCTGTTGTGTACAACCAGAGAAATGAACAGTTATGCTCCACTTGTGTACAGTGAATCAAAATGCATTCTGCTGTCATGTATACTAATTAGAATAAATACATTTTAAAAAATTGTACAAATACTGTAAGAATTACATGGCATAAAGTCTAATGTGCAGAAAATGCTCCCAAAAAAAAAAATCTAGGAGATTCTATTTGCAGAATGGTATTGTGGTGGTTATTGATACTGATAGCAAACCTAAAGAGGAGTAAAGATTAAGCTATTGCCGGGCGCAGTGGCATACGCCTATAATCCCAGCACTTTGGGAGGCTGAGACAGGAGAATCACAAGTTCAAAACCAGCCTCAGCAACAGCGAGGTGCTAAGCAACTTAGTGAGACCCTGTCTCTAAATAAAACACAAAATAGGCTGGAGATGTGGCTCAGCGGTTGAATACCCCTGAGTTCAATTTCTGGTACCAAAAAAAAAAAAAAAGATTAAACAGTTGTGCAGCAGTAGATTCCTAAAAGAAATCAAATACCTTAACTGGGTTATTAGAAATATGTAATTCAAAAGTCCATTATTAAGTTCTTCTGCTGAGGCAGCTTGCTGTCAAATAATTGAACTACTCAAGAGGCCAGACATCAGAAAGGCTAAAATGCCTTGGAGGACTCTGGCATACTGTGTGACACCAATTTTGCAATATGTTTAGTGATAGCCTAACTTTCTGATTTTATTCTACATCCAAGCTCTCATCTAGCCTCATAAGGATTTTATTCCCAGTCTTTTACCAGTTGTTCTTCACTTTTTTTTTTTTCTTTTTTTGGTGGTGCTAGGGATTGAACCCATGGCCTTGTGCATATGAGGCAATCACTCTACCAACTGAATTATATCCCCAGTCCTATTCTTCACATTAAATGGCAAGTGTGGTAGGCTCACAAAAGCATCTTAAAGAGGAATTTACCACTCATTAAGATAATTCCCATTGTCATGGCTTTATTATATTGACGTGTATAGAATAGGAATAATAGCAAAATATCCAAGCAGCTACTGGATGGTGAGCTGATATGAGAATTCTATCTGAACACTTGTGGGAATAATTCAAAATAAAGAGGAAAAGTTGTCTTTGGACAAAGAGAAAAAGAGTTAGGAGGGTAGACAGACTGACTTGATAGTCCATTATTTCAAATGAGTGACTGACTATATGGTTTCCTGTGATAAGACTAGGACCAAACCAGTAGCAAAGGGTAAACCGTTCATTTTTAATTTATTTTTTTAGTTCATGTTATTATTTCAAAGTGAAAAGATTAACAAATACAAAAGCATCTTCACAATTAGCCATTAACTAGAAGGTGGGTCATTTGAAATGTAATAATATAAAACTTCTGCATGGAATATATTCAGAGCCAGTTTGCTTTGGGGAATAGAGAGGGAAGGAATTGTTGATGTAGTTGTTTACCCATCTATGTATTATATTTTTGTTTTGTTACTCAGATTCTAAGCTGGGTCCAGCTGAGGTCTGGACATCCAGGCAGGCTCTGCAGGACCTGTACCAGAAAATGCTAGTTACTGATTTGGAATACGCTTTAGACAAGAAAGTAGAACAGGATCTGTAAGTATTATCATTTGGGATGTTCCTGTAAGATCAAGAATCTCACCAAGACTTTAAAACTGGTTGGTTATTTTTTTTTTTTTAAACATTTGTTTATTTTTTTAGTTGTAGGTGGACAGAATATCTTTGTTTTTATGTGGTGCTGAGGATCGAACCCAGTGCCTCACGCGTGCTAGGCAAGCACGCTACCACTGCGCCACAATCCCAGCCCCCTGGTTGGTTATTTTTTAACCTGCCTCAGAACAAGCTTTTTGGGTAGGAAGAAATTAATTAATTTTCTAATTTTTTTGACAAAATATCTGGCCATTGGTATTTCAGGTACAGTTTTAAAGGTAAGAGAGATATGTTTAGAGTGGAAACTTATAAAGGGCTGCTTTTTTAGAACGTATCCGGTACTAAGAGTGTTTGATTATCTGTTTTCAGTACTACGTTTAAGCCATGATTTAAACAAAACAAAAACAACAACCAAAAAAAAACTTTAGAAAAATCTTTCTTTGGTAAATGGGATCCTATAAATTTCCCCAGCAGACAAATGTGTTTGCATTATGGAAAGTTAATCAAATAAATTGATTGATTAAAAAATTAATACTTTCTTCTTTTCCCTCCCAATAAAAACTAAAGAAAGATTTTGTGTATTTAGGCTTTTCCATTTATTCTTTGTATGAGGGTAAGATGACAGATAACCAGATTCCCAAGTGAGTAAATAAATACCTCTTGTGGAAGGCCCTGTCTTAAAAATTGGATCGGGGACATGAGCCTAGTGGAAATTTGAAAGTCAGTGAAGAAATATTGTTTAGTAATGTCTGTTACCCTAAGTTGTGGTGAAGATTAGTTTTTCTCATCTGCCACACCTTTCTTTTATATACTTTATATTTTTAGGAAACCTAGTAATAGAGCTAAATAGCAACCAATGAAAATCCATATATGTGATATTAGATAACATCAAAATGAGATGTTAACAGCAATAATGAGGGAGTGATTGACCTCCTAAATCATTAAAAAACCCAGTACCTGAAGTTGATTCTGATTTAATAAAAATTAGGTGTTTTCTAGGTAGATTACAAAACTCTTGTGTTTACTTCCTTTTAGTTATTGTAAGTTTTCAAGTTAGAGATTGACTGTATTTCACCAAAAGTGAATTTAAACTGATTCTTTAAATAAAACTATTAGATAGGAGGGAACAGAAATGGCTATGGGAAATGGCTTTTGGTAAAATAAGAGATAAAGCCTAGCTTAATGTTTATACCCTCCCTTCACATTGTTACTTGTTAGGGTACAGTTATTTTTGGCACGATGTATGGAAATTTTGTTAATAGCTTATTTTTACTTTTTTTGTTGTTGTTGTTTATTTTTTAGTTGTAGGTGACAGAATATCTTTATTTTATTTTTATGTGGTGCTGAGGATCGAACCCAGTGCCTTATGCGTGCTAGGCGAGCACGCTACCACTGCGCCATAATCCCAGCCCCTTATTTTTACTTTAATCTTGCCACCGTAGTTCTGATTTTTATACTGAAATTTCTAAATAGGCTCTAACTGTAGTTGCTTAAAAGATTAATAGCTGAAGCCACAATCTTATTATTCAAACATTTGGTAAGTGTTTACTAATACCAGTTGGATTCTACTGCACATCTATTGTTATTCAAGGGGGAACATAAAGTTATTTAAATAAATGAATAACTTTAATGCAGGTTTACTGTCCAGTGTGGTATAATTATAACAGTTCTTTCTTGTTCTCAGGGGGACCAGTGTCTGCCCAGTGAGTCACTGCTATACCAAATAGAATTACATTTTGTTTTCAGCTGGAATCATGCCTTTAAGAATCAGATCACAACACTACAAGGACAGGCAAAGAATCGAGCAAACCCGAATCGGAGTGAAGTTCAGGCAAACCTTTCTCTGTTCCTAGAGGCAGCTAGTGGCTTCTATACCCAGGTGAGTTGTTTATTATATACCAATTTTCTTAGTATTAGTAGTAAATATTCTGTTTTTTGTACACATCTTTATTTTATCTAAATACATTGTATAACCACTGTAAGAATCATCCTGGGGTTGATCACCTGTAATCTCAAATGAATACAGATGTCTAAAATTATTTACCAGAGATCTTTAAAAAACTAAAGATTCTACTCTTAAGTTGATGATTTTGGCTTATAGGTTGGAGGTATTACTGTATGAATAGAAAAGGGACAATGAAAGCCAAGCTTTAGTCAAATAGTGGAAGAAATCAGTTCCAAGTGTGAATTTAAGAGTATGAGTATAGTCATTATGAAAGCAACAGCTGTGTTGTGCTAGATAAGAAGTAAATTGTCTAGATAAGAAGTACTTAAATTTTACCAGGTGCAGTGGTGCACACCTGTAATTCCAGCAACTTGCAAGGCTGAGGCAGGAGGATCTCAAGTTCAAAGGCCAGCCTAAGCAGCTTAGCAAGGCCCTAAGCAACTTAGTGAGATGGTCTCAAAATAGTAAATAAAAGTAAACTAAAAAGCGGCGTGGTTGGAATGTTCTCTCTAATAAGTTGATGCTGATCCATAATGTGGGAGGGGACATGGGAAGATTGGAGAAACTTTGGTCAAAGGGGAGGGAAAGAAGGGATGGGACATGGGGGCAGGAAAGATGGTGGAATGCAACAGACAGCAAGGCCCTAGGTTCATGTATGACTGCACATATGGGGTAACTCTATATTGTGTACAACCAGAGAAGTGAAAAGTTGTGCTCCATTTGTGTACAGTGAATCAAAATGCACTCTGCTCTCATGTAAACCTAATTAGAATAAATAAATGAAAAAACAAAAAATAAAATAATCCAATAAATAAAAGGGTGGTGGCTTGGGATGTGGCTCAGTGTTTAAGCACCCTTGGGTTCAATCCCTGGTACAAAAGAAAAAGGAGTATTAAATTTCGTAACATGAAGTGGGTTTCCATCATAGTGTTATTTATTTTATTTTAATTTTTTAAAATATTTATTTTTTAGTTGTAGGTGGACAGAATATTTTTATGTGGTGCTGAGGATCGAACCCAGTGCCTCACACGTGCTAGGCAAGCGCTCTACCACTGAGCCATAACCCCAGCCCCTCGTCATAGTGTTATTTATATAGGGGAATTTATCTTGGTCTTAGAGTTGTTTTAAGCTATCTATAAAATGGAATAACTTTTCATCAGTTTAAATAATAAGATATTCATCATCATCACAGATTTTTCTTTTCCTTGGTCACATCCCAATAAAACTTCTGTATCAGGCAAGAAATGAATAAATTTTATTTCTGATCATGGAATTTTATTTGCTATAAGCACAGTCCTTTAAATTCCTATCTCATCAATTTGTAATTTAATTAATAAATTTCTATATGTAAACTAGCTCCTTAATAGACAAGGTGTGGAAGACCTTGTACTGAGATCATGGGCCAGTTCTCCTTATGCTGCTTGCTATCTACCTATATTTGCCCTTTTTTTTTTTTTGAATTAAGAAAAATAAAAGCATTTCTGTACTGGAAGATATCAAATAGCTATCATCTTGTGGAGGTTATTTATGTTTTATTTAGACCAAAAACATCGTAATTTATAATTGAAAGAACTCTAGTTCTTATTCTCAAAATTCATTTTCAATGTTCTGCCAACTTTTAGCAGTGCAAGCTGTTGCTTCTGGAAAGGAAAAACTCACCTTCTGTGGTATATTTAATAGCCATTATATGATTGGTTTGTCATATTAAACTTAGTTCTTAACCTGTTTTTGTGATGTGACATACATGTGACTGGATACTGGTAAAACAAATATGCAAGTTACTAAAGCAGGACTCATAATTTTTTGTGATGCAAATTTGTTTTTATTTTTTGTTTTAAGTTGTCTGAACTCTTGAGTTTTCATTTCTCAGAAGAAAAGAGTGGCAAAGAGACAGAGACAGACGGGGGAGGAATCATAATTTTTATTGAGGAACCATAGTATTTATAAAAGTGTTATATATGCTGGTGAATAATAAAATCATTCAAATGTCTTAAATATTTTATAAGGGAAAACACACGGACAATTTAATTTTGAAATTCATTTTTTGAAGTTTTTATAAGCATTGATTATTTCCTACCTGCATTCCACAGGCAGTGGTTGACCAGTTATGAATTATAGAATAAGCACCAACAGACTTCTTTATTCTCACATGCTTTTTTAGACTTTTCAGATATTAACATTAATAGGACTTGCATTTTATTTTGTCTTACTTTGTCCATTGAAACAGTTTATGTTGTTACTAACAATAATGTTCCATACATTTTTCTTGGTTATATGTAGTGCAGACTTGTTTACCATATTAAAGAAGTAGACCAATTCCAGATCATTGTATGACCTCATAGGCTGAAAAGTTTTGAATTTTAATCTTTAGTGTAATTGCATGCCATTGGAGAGTAGTAACATGTAGTAACATTCTGATTTGCATTTTAAAAAGATTACTTGAAGCCGGGCACAGTGGTGCATGCCTGTAATCCCAGCACTTTGGGAGGCTGAGACAGGAGAATCGCAAGTTCAAAGCCAGCCTCAGCAACGGCGAGGCGCTAAGCGACTCAGTGAGACCCTGTCTCTACATAAAACACAAAATAGGGCTGGGGATGTGGCTCAGTGGTCGAGTACACCTGAGTTCAATCCCCGGTACCAAAAAAAAAAAAAAAAGATTACTGGATGGTGGGATCAGGAGCTAGTAAGGATGGAAAGAAATGAATTTTGAATGGCCAATAGGGCTTCCTCTGATAGATTGGGTTGTTTGTGGAATTCAAAGTAAAGGAGTCTTCAAAGCTGATAACTGAAAGCTGCTGCTATTTGAATGGTTGTACCATTTACTAGGATGGGAATCACCAGGGGGAAAGCAACTTTGTCCATGTTGAATTAGAAGGATGCCCATTTGATGTTGAAGAAGGGTTGTCAGGTAGTTAGATAAACAAGTTCAGACTACAGTGAAAAGGTGAAAATGTTAGGGTCAGAATAAACAGCAAATGTTTATAGATTCCCTTTCCAATTTTATTCTATGATTGGAGTTTGGGGAGAACACAGAGCATTAATTATTCATTACTCTATTAATTATTACTCTATTACTATTAATATTAATTCATTACCATTACTAATATTAATAGTAATAGTATTCTATTAATTCATTACTCTATTACTCATTAATTATTAATTACTCTAGCCTTATGAGTATCTCCTGGTTAATGGTACAATAAAATGAACTAAACAACTTCTTATCTTAGCCACCCACCTAGTTTTAGGAAACTGCTGCCAAGTAGAGTACATCAGGTACTTCATAAAGATAGGATACAGGTTCATACATAAAGATAATATATAGTTTTAGTAAAAAAAAAAAAAAATTGCCAAATATAATTTTGTTCAACTTATAAAACATCTGTTCCTCTTTTTTGGTTCCACCTTGTTATTGCCTCTAAACAGAGCTCTCCTTCCCAGAACCTTTGTACCAGCAGAACTTTTGTTCTGTCTGATATTTCCACCTATAATTCATGTATTCAGGCATGAATTTTATTACAAAGCCATTCTACATAATTTTTTAAAATCTGTATATGATTTACTTTTTGTGATCATTTTTTTTCCTTCTTGCCTTGCCTACTTTCCCAGTCTGTTCTTCAGTAACTACTGAACTCAGTTCTTTATCCTCTCATGTCTCTTTGGTCATCTTGCACAGTTTTTGGTTTTGCTTCCTTTTTTTTTTTTAAAGGCGCCATGGATATGGGCAGGTGCCTTTCTGTTTCCTGACTTCCCACTTTTTAGCATCATTTTTTGTCAGCAAGTTCCTTGCCCATACAAGTGTACAGACACAAGGAATGAGGAAGCACTTGCTGGTTCTATGTTCAGTTGATGGAGGTGTCTTGGGGGGAAAAGCTGGCACCTTTCAGATACTTTGAGTTGGGTACCTAGATGGCATTTTATTTTGGATTGTGAATTCTGTACCTATCAGAGTGATGATGGAATTAAGGTATTTCTAATTCTGTCAAATCTTGGTCAAATCACTAGATATTTGTTGTTCTCACATCCTTATCTGAAAAAAATGGAACTAAATAACTGCATACACTGTGTTACTGCTGCTTTATCAGAAGGATGAGTGAGACAAAATAATCTAGGGAATGAAATTTATTATAGGTGTAGAATATTCTATTGACTTACGCTATTCACCCTGCTTTCTTTCTCTCCTGCCCTCTCCCTCTCGTTCTTCCTTCCTCCTTTCCCCTTTCCTCTTTCCTCTCCCTTCTTTCTATCTGACTTGCCCATTTGGCTATGAGCTCTTTCAGGGACACAGATTTTCTTATTCATGTTTGTATTTCATTTGCTTACCGTGTAATACTCTACCTTTGCCTGAGAGAGTAGGCAAATAGTTGAATGAATATAATAATATTTAGAAAAAATATTTGAACGAATGTATTTCTGAAAGTTGAATAAACGAGAATAGAATGGGAAGAACTATGTAAGGGCCAAGAATTAAATCCTTGACAAGATGGGAGGAAGAAAGCCTTTGAATGAAGGAAACTGAAAAGGTGTAATTAGAGAAATATATAAAAAACCAGAAAAGCTCAGTAATCAACTAAGATCCACTGGGGTTTTTTTTGTTGTTATTGGTATACTGGGGGTTGGACCCAGGTGTTTTCACACATGCTAGCTAGGTAAACACTCTACCACTGAGCTACACCCCAGCCCCCCCCCCCTTTTTGGTACTAGGGATTGAACCCAGGGGCACTTAACCACTGAGCCACATCCCCAGCTCTTCTTTATGTATATAGATTTAGAAACCAGGTCTCGCTAAGTTGCTGAGACTGACTTTGAACTTGTGATCCTCCTGCCTCAGCTTCCTGAGCCACCGGATTACAGGTGTGCCCAGCTTTTTTAAATATATTTTAGTGTCAAACAGGATCTCACTAAGTTGATGAGGCTAGCCTCAGAATCCTCCTGCTTCAGCCTCTTGAGTAGGTGGGATTTTAGGCATGCTTCCCCACACCCTTCTAAGATCCCTGTTTTAAGTGCTGCAGGGAGGTCCCGTACGATGAGTGCTTAACAGATAAACATTGCATTTCACTATTGGATAGTGAATTGTCTGATGACAGCAGTGTTAGTAAAGCAGCAGTGGACAGTGGAGTGGGAACAGGAGTTGTATAGAAACCAAGTAGTGATGGATTCAGGGGTGGATAGAAGTTAACAGAGCAGATATGAAAAATGTGGACTCCTTTGAAGGAGTTTGGTTGAAAGGAGGAAGAGCAGGAGCTATTAGAAAGTTGCTGGGAAGGATTCTAGGGTCAAAAGAGAGTGGGGTTTTTTTGTTTGTTTTGCGATCATATTTATTTTTTATAGTAAACCTCGATAGGTTTAGGCCACCAGATAGATACATGAGAAGTTGGAAATAGATGAAAGAATAGAGCAGGAGGTGGGGGTGATAGGCAGGAGAAAGAAAAGCAAGGAATAACAGGCATGTGCAGGCACAGGAGTTAGCTCTGACCAGGAGAAAGAACCTTCATACTCTGAAGAATAGAAAATGAAGGAAGAAAGAATGTAATCCGCTTAAGGTCTATGATACCATGAGTTCTGTTGTATATACAAAGAATTAGCCTAGAACTTAAAAATGTCAGATAACTCTTAAAGTTTTACAAATACCTTAGCTTTCATTTAAGTGACATTTGTAACCAGTCTTTAATTGGTTTTGTGTGTTTTGAGAGAAGTAAATAGATGACTTCATGGAATTTCTTGCTTTCCTTTGTTTGCTGAATGTGTCTAAAAACACTGTTGAGGAGGCTGAGGTTGTGGCTCAGTGGTAAAGAACTTGCCTCCCACGTATGAGGCACTGGGTTCAATTCTCAGCACCACATAAAATAAATAAATAAATAAAGGTATTGTGTTCATGTACGATTAAAAAAATATTTAAAAAAAACAAGCGCTGTTCAGGTATATAGTTGGTTTTGTTTTTTAAGTGCTGCTTTTCCTCTTAAATGCACATTCTAGAATGTTGTAATATTTGAGAATTCAAAAGATGATTTATCATAAATGATACTAGTTATCCTATCAAAGATTACCATATAGTTTTCATATAGGCTTCACCTCAGGTCTTAGCAGTATGTGATAATAAATATACACAGACTTCACTGCTAAACACATCTTTCTACTAAGTATTGCTTATGTTTTTCTTTCAGTTATTACAAGAACTATGTACAGTGTTCAATGTAGATTTACCATGCCGCGTGAAGTCTTCCCAACTGGGAATTATCAGCAATAAACAGACGCATACCAGCGCCATAGTGAAGCCGCAGTCTAGCTCCTGTTCGTATATCTGCCAGCACTGCCTCGTCCACCTCGGAGACATTGGTGAGCCTTTGGTGTAAAGGGGTTACTGACGTATTGATTCCTCTGGCTTTGGAGTGGTCACAGGAAGCAGCTTTCTCTTTAGGCTGTGAGTCTGCGCATGTGGTTTAGATTATCATAAGAGGAAATCATGAAATGTATTTTTAGGAACTTAGAATATCTCATGGTTTGGGGATTGTCAATCATGAAAATAATATTTATATTAAGATTTAAATTTTATTTAGACTTTATGCAAGTGTAGAAAAATAAGCAGCAAAAATAAAATGATCAGAACAAAGTTTATCAATGTGAAATCATATTTTCTACATTGAAAGTCTACTCTTTTGGAATAAATAGTTTCTAAGTTATTTCTTCTAGAGCTAAATTGCCTTATTTTCCTTCCTACTGGTGCATTAAAAGCTCATTTTTAACTTTGCTTCCTTTTAAAAGATAAATTTGTATTTCCATTACATGTATTTTATCTGGGAGTATTTATATTACTTACTTATTATTGCTATTCCTTTAAGGTGACCTAAAAAGGTTATAAAACAAATTAACTATAGGATTATGTTTTGCTTGTCCTCAAATAACAAGAAATGGAAAACTTTTTTTTTAATAAGTTTAAAGATTTTAGGTTTCTTAATGTCCTAAACCAGTGACTCCATGAGAGGAGTTACATCAAAGTAAGCAGTGAGTTCTGCTAGGAGACTCAGTGATAGTGTATTTGGGTTGTTTTTGCTTTCAATGTATTCTTTGCACACACATACTTAATATTGCAGTAGATTACAAGGAATTTTTCAAAATCACTTTATAAGATATTGAAGAGCTACATAATTCTCAGATCATATTGTATAGTGTTTTTTTGTTTTGTTTTGTTTTTAAGTGCCATATAAGTCACCCCTTCTTGTGGGCCGGCTCCAGGTCACCAGCATAGTCCATAGTGGAGCTGGTGATGCATGACACTGGAGGACCAGAAAATGGGGGCTAGGTAAGCTTTAAAATTGGTTACATGCTGAATGTCCCAAATAGGGAAGGTGGATGGACACTTCACACATAATCCTATAGTTCATTTGTTTTAAAGTTTTTCTGTCTTTAGTGATCTTAAAATTAATGTCTTTATTATCTTTAGAATTTAAAACGCTAACTGCTTGGAAATACCCTCCTGGTGGTGGTGGTGTGTGTGTGTGTGTGTGTGTGTGTGTGTGTCTGTGTGTGTGTATGCTTTTAACTAAATTCTCTTTTTCTCATCCTTAGCTCGATATAGAAACCAGACCAGCCAGGCAGAGTCCTACTATAGGCATGCAGCTCAGCTTGTCCCCTCCAATGGTGAGTGGGTCTGTCAGCTGGGGGTTGACTTTGACACTTTGTTCTTTATAGCACTACAGCAGATAACTAAAGGCTCATCTTTCAAGTTTTTTTTAAAAAAGCAATAGATGTTGAGTTTGGACGTTGAGTTTTGTATTTTCCCTTTAAAGTGTACATTCCATATAAGTTAAATAAAAGAGTTTTCAAATAAGATTACTTTTGTCAGTAAAATAACATAATAGAGTTAATTAATGTGATCTAATATTGTTTCTACACCTGTGGCTTCCTTAATTGCTTGTGGAATAATTATCTCTTTAATACTATCATTTTCCCCTTTGGAAAATGATCAATTACCTAAAAGCTAGTACTTCAGTCTTTTGGTGGCCCCAAAATAGTCATTAGCAGTGATTTTTTTTTTTTTTTTTAATTTTTAGTTGTAGATGTTCACAATAACTTTATTGTTTATTTTTATGTAATGCTGAGGATGCTAGTGCCTCGCATGTGCTAGGCAAGTGCTCTACCACTGACCTATAACTCTAGTCCCAGCAGTGATTCTTGAATTAAAGAAACTGCATCAGATACTTGGTGATATAAATCACTAGTGTTAAGCCATGATGAAATTCCTTTTGATTCTAGAAGAATCTAAAGTAGGATTGGTAGTTTGGCCATGCCGTTCATTTCGTATTGTCTTTGGCTGTCTCTCTCTACAAATGACAGCTAAGTGATTGTGAAAGAAACCCTTTGGCCTGCAAAGCCAAAAATACTCACTAGCAAGCACTTTGTGACGCCTTATTTGAAGTGTTTACAGTGCTGTCCACCCTAATTATATGACTTTTTAACCTATATATGATAGTACATGCCATTGTTAAAGTGTGCTGTTTAATATTATGTCCATTTGTAATTATTTAGTCATGAGATTTGCCTAGAAAATACTCACCATTATTAATTTAAGAATTTAAAAAACTAATCATTTGTATTGTGATAGCAAGACTATGGTTCTTGGGTTACTTTAGAATCTGAACTTTCTCCTTTAGGTCAGCCTTACAATCAGTTGGCTATCTTAGCTTCTTCCAAAGGAGACCATCTGACCACAATTTTCTACTACTGCAGAAGCATTGCTGTGAAGTTCCCTTTCCCAGCTGCCTCCACTAATCTACAAAAAGCACTTTCTAAAGCACTGGAAAGGTAGGGTTGAACTCCCGCCCCCTTGGGACTCTGTGTAACCTGGATTAGTCCCTCATATTTTGCCATACAGGAAGTAATGGTCAGTGACCTGCTTCTCTTCTTTCATTCCTAAACCTATAGATATTTCATAATAGTTCTATGTACAGTCACTGAATTCTATCCAGTGTCTGATTTGTTCCCAGCCAACTACCTACCTGAAGTTGAAAAGTTGGTCAAATGCAAAACCCTTGCCTTGTGTATCAGGTACTCAAATAACTTGTTTTTGCAAGCCCAACCTCTTTTAGGTGGTTTTAGCCATTTTGCCACTTAAGATTCATGGAAGTTTTTCTTTCTTTTCAGCCGGGATGAGGTGAAAACCAAATGGGGCGTTTCTGACTTCATTAAGGCTTTTATTAAATTCCATGGTCATGTGTACTTGAGTAAGAGCTTGGAGAAGCTGAGCCCTCTTCGAGAGAAATTGGAAGAACAATTTAAGGTTAGATTTCAAAAATAGAGAATTTTTTTTTTTGGCTAAATCAGAAAGGCTAACATTTGGAGAAAACGGACTCTTGGTTTTTATGTCAGTACTTAACCAAGATATTGATAAAAATTAAATTTGAAGAATATGAAATTATTGCATATAGCATTCCCTCATTTAAACTGAAGTATAATATTGAAAGAAATACAGTAGCAGTGTTTTAATTGAGTAGCTGCCATTTGGCAAAAATGTCAACATAGAAAAAATAATAACTCCTCCCTTCTTAGTTTTGAAAGTATTACTTTCATTGTTTTTTGCATTCTTAGATTATGATTCTCTTACTTTATAGACATTGCCATTCTACAAACCATTCTCATTGTTCTTAACATGCTTCAATCTGTCAGGATTCGTGGTAGTTTGAAGGAAAATAATGAGAACTTCTTTGAACAAAAATACATATTTTACTAATTATATAAAGAAATAAAATTAAATAACATTTGTTCTATTTATATAAGAAAATGATCTTTTTTACTGTATTGAGAAAGTAGTTGTTTAAATGTAGTGTAATACAAAGTGTCATCAAAGTCTCACATTCTAAGAGATTTTTGGAACATGAACAGTTAAAGACATGAATTACCAAATATAGTCATGTGAAGTAGTTTTTAAAGATTACCATTTTTTAGTTGGTACTTTTTATGTGTAGCAAATTCTAACAAATTGTTTTAAAATAAACTTTTGGAATGCCCTTCTGTCTCTGTTTCTCCTAGTGGCCTATTTAATCTTAGTCCATGATGTACCATTTGTAGGGTTGGATGTATGAAAGGAATAACTGGCTTGATAATGCTCTGGGCTATTTATGCTGGAAAAGAACAAAAAAATCTAAGTAGATTTGTAATAAGTGTTCATATATATCAAAGACTATTTAAAGAGAACCTATCATTGTCTTTCTCAAAGTCAAAACTAAAATCTTTAAATTGAGAGCTATAGGTTGCTGAGAGAGAGATTGTGGATTCTCCTTTTTTGGAGACCTCAGATTGACAGTCATCTTTCTTGGATGGTTTAGATACAATTCAAATTTAAAGGCAAGTCGTGTAACATGAAACATGAAATACTTTGAAAGACTTTGTTCAAATGATGTGGGTTTTTTTTTTTTTTTTTTTTTTTTGTACCGGGGATTGAACTCAGTGGTACTTGACCACTGAGCCACATCCCTAGCCCTATTTTGTGTTTTATGTAGAGAGATGGTCTTTACATAATAGTGCCTCACTATTGCTGAGGCTGGCTTTGAACTCGCGATTCTCCTGTCTCAGCCTCCCAAAGTGCTGGGATTACAGGCATGTGCCACCATGCCCAACTCTAGGTGACATCTTGAGATTGTTTCTAGCTCTGATTCTGTGAGAGCTACATTAATGTGACCTTCACTTTGTAGTTTTCATAGGTTCAAACTTTGAACCCAGTCAATTTTGCATTTAGTGGAACCTCAAACGCTAATATTTTCTCCACATATATGTTTCTATGTATAAGATATATATTTTCATAGGTAAGGATGGCTGGTTGCTAAAATGTACTTTGAAGTATCATCACCAACACTCTAAGGTTAAACATGGTATGAAGCAGATCTGTTTGAAACCTTACCCATTGTGTTAGTCAGCTTTCTATTACTGTGACAAAATACCTGAGATAATCAACCTAAAAAGAGGAAAATTTGGAGATTTGAGTCCATGGGTTGGTTGGTTCATTGCTTTTGGGCCTGTGGCGAAGCAGTATACATCATGGTGGGAGCATGTGACAGAGGAAGCTGCTCTCCTCAGGGCTCTTGGGAAACAAAGAGGTGAAGAGGCTGGGGTCCCAGTGTCCTCTTCAGGGGCACACCCCCAGAGACTTGATTTGCTTCCACTAGGCCCCACCTCCTAAATTTTCTACCACCTGCCAGTAGCACCACAGGCTGGAAACCAAGCCTTCAACACATGGGCTATTGGAGAACAGCTATGTTCCAAACTATAAAGCCCAGCATTAACATAACAGAATAACGTTGTTAGAATCAAATGTTAGCATAGTGGATTAAATTTCCAAAAGTCATTCTAAAACATTGTAGATAATTAATATCATCCATACACACTTCAGGGTACTGAACTCACAGTCTCATCTGTGTAAATGATTTGTTTGTTTAGAAGACTGGATCTAGAGATTGAAGGAGAAGTTTTGTGTGAAAATTCTGGAGAAAGGAGTAGGATTTTAGGAAATTTGGGGGAAAGAGAAATGCTTTTGAGGCCTTTGGAGAAGGGACAAGCATTCTAGATAGATAGTGGATTGGCAGATGGCAAGGAGGTGAGGCTGAGAGTTGTGATAGAAAAAGTAGAATGGATTGTATTTTTCTCCAGTAATAACATGAAAGACTTTGTTTAGAATCGTAGATAGTACTCTGGATAATTTCAAATTCTTGAACTGCAAAGGCAGCTGTGAATTTCTTACATGGGTAGATTCTCTTATCACTGCTGGTATAACTGTAAGTAAAGGTTGTTATTTCTAATCATAAGACTAGAGATGCAAATCTCTGCTGTCTCCAAAAGCTTTCCCTGGGAAGGGAAGGAGCCTGGCTATAGCTAAAGAATAGAGTGAAACCAGTGTATTGTTTCTAATAGCTATCAACTTTGGTAAGAACTTCTTTTTGAAAAGTATTTTACTGGGAGGTAGTCTAAAACTATTGCAGATATTAAAGTAGAAGGGTAATTAAGTTGAGGCCACCAGCTGAGTGTATTGGGGTGACAACTGCTTTGTAATGCTGCTTATCTGTGAACACAGTTATTAAGTCATGAAATTTGTTGAAAATCATACATGCATTTTAAAAAACACTTCATTATTATTATACCTTTTTGTTTGTTTGTTTTCTTCCAGTGCTGGGGATAGAACCCAGGGCTTTACACATTGGGCAAAGCTCTCTACTGCTGAGCTAGTCCTTTTTTACTTTTTACTTTTATTTTTTTGAGACAGGGTCAGTCTTGCTAAGTTGCTTGGGCTGGCCTCAGATTTAGGATTCTGCTGCCTCAGCTTCCTGGGTAGCTGGAGATTACCCATATGCCCACTCTGCAAATACTTTTCAATAATATGTATAAATGTCTGTAAGATATTCTTGTGATTACTTCAGCATATCATTTATCCTCTGTTCCAGAGTATGTTTTTGCTATGCCTTATTTATAAATAAATTTCTTTATGAGCTTTCTAATCATTGGTCCCAACTTAGTATTTTAATATATGTGTATCTCTTATAAAACAACTTCTAATGAATTAAACTATATGAAGTTATGGATAGATCCCTGCCCAAAACTTTTTTCTCAAGTCATATTTACAAATATATTGTTCCTTAGGATACAGACAACTCAGTAGTTTCTAGATTAATTCATTTCAGAATATTCAGACTGGGAAATGTTAGACACAATTAAAATGCTGGAATGAAAAATGAAACAGTTTACTCATCTGTAATTCTATTACCCATGTGGTCCTAAATACAGACTGCCAGTTTCATTCTGCTCTTGATGATATACCAGTATTTTTTGTCATCTTTTACAGAGACTGCTATTCCAAAAAGCTTTCAACTCTCAGCAGTTAGTTCATGTCACTGTCATTAACCTCTTCCAACTTCATCACCTTCGTGACTTTAGTAATGAAACGGAGCAGCATAGTTACAGCCAAGATGAGCAGCTATGTTGGACACAGTTGCTGGCCCTCTTTAGTGAGTATTACATCATTCAACTTTGACAGGTGTCATCTTCTTGGAAAAACAAAATCTTCAGCAATGTAGCAAAGCAGACTGATGTACATAAATGTGTCCCATATTTGTTAATATTAAATCAGGAGCTCTAAACTCTAAGGTCTGTCCTTTTACCTGATGACTTCCCCTCATCAACTTTATAACATTTCTAACATGGAGGGGAAATGCCTTTTTTAGGAAGAAACTCGAAGATACTTGCATATTCAATAGAATATAGGAGGAGGCTCATAATGACATTTTAATTGGATTGGTATATAGTTTCAAATATCTTATGCTTTCTGAATACATTTTTTTTCTTTAAGTGTCTTTTCTGGGCATCCTGTGCAAGTGTCCTCTGCAGAATGAGTCTCAGGAGGAGTCCTACAATGCCTATCCCCTTCCTGCAGTCAAGGTCTCCATGGACTGGCTAAGACTCAGACCCAGAGTCTTTCAGGAGGCAGTGGTAGATGAAAGACAGTAGTAAGTGTTTTGTGATTTCATCGTAGCTTGTATACTTTGTTTGATATCCATAGATATGTGAAAACTGCCTTCTGAAACACAACATTCAAACAATGGATGACTGTGTTTTCTGCCTACTCTCTGGAAATTGAACTGAGAACCTCTTTGTATGCTTCCCATTTATTTGTTTGAATTCTTCATGTGAGACACAGTCTTAAGAATTTGTGATTCTCTTTGCACTCCCCTGTTCCCAGTTACCATCCTGAGGAAAAGATAATTTTCACATTTCAAGATGAACTTGCCATACAATCAGTTTGTTTCTTATCAAATACATTGTGCCTCAGTTTTTGTTCAGGAATTGAAGTAAAAGGATTCTTATTTCTTCCATTATTTTCTATACATTAAAACTATTTGATGTTGCCTTATAATAACACTCAATTTGAATTGTATTTCTTTTAAGTATAGAGGAATGAAAGTTATTTTTACTCTTCCCATTTTCTCTGTGATCTGTATTCAGAGTAATTCTGACAGAACTATTGACTTTACAGTGACAAATGAACACTGTCATTTTACCTTTGAGTATTAGAGGTAAATACCTTCAAGAAGGCTTTCCAGTGAGTAGGAAGTTCCTCCCCTGTGTATTTTGGTGGTAAATTTAAGGAAAATATCTGAAATTTCCATCTGTGGCCCAGCACATACACATTGACCAAGATCACAACCTAGGAAATGGCCTGGCCTCGTTTGAGACCCTGTAATCCCTCTACTTCATAATTCTTTCCTTTTTTCTCTTGCATAACTCTAAGCTAGCTCCTTTAC
Organism: Geosciurus inauris; assembly: GCA_004024805.1. Taxonomy (NCBI): domain Eukaryota; kingdom Metazoa; phylum Chordata; class Mammalia; order Rodentia; family Sciuridae; genus Geosciurus; species Geosciurus inauris. The sequence goes on from PVHX01002028.1 coordinate 124,059, forward strand.
TTCTGGCATCTTCAGTGGACTTTGGGAACATAGCACCGCATTCTATACATCTCCTTTTAATAGTTGCATAGGTATTAGTAATATAGATTTCCAGGCGTTGCCTCAAAATTTTTTTCTTCACCTAGGCTGTACAGTTTTTTCTACTCATGTATACTGTAGAATTCAAACCTCTGTTGTGTTTAATAATTGTATCAGTAATACTGTGAAAGAAGTCTGTATTTTATCATTCACATATAGGGTTTTTATGTTTATGGACAGGGATGGCCTTTTCTGTATACAGGCCTTGTTTCTTCCTATATAGTGATCCTGTTGGCCCAGAATTTAGAGAGGATATTGTAGCAGTGTAGGATTTTTCTTTTTTCTTTTTTAACCATAAAGAAGAAGGCATTTTTCATTATTTGGAAGAGAGTGATTTGAATGTGGTGTACACTTACCTAGTCACAGGTTAAAGATCTAGCAGTGGATCCCATGGCTGCTAATGTATGTAAAAATTCTGTGAAAATATAACATGTTTTTTCTGGTTAGAATTTTCTCAATAAACATCAGTTTCCATTGTTTAAAATGTACAAATTATTTTTGCTGTTTGTTAAATTAGGAACTTGGGCAACAACCTTCAGTAATATGTCATGAAAATTTGACTCTTCTGGGTACATCTTTATTACATGTCTTTGAAAATATATTTTAGGGAATTACACAAACTTGAAAATGTTGAAAAGGAAAAAATACATTAAGACAAGTTCCTTTAGACATCATTTTCATGGTTTATGAGTGTTCTAATTATCTTGTATAAAAATTAAGTTTGAAATATTTCTTTAATTTACAGCATTTGGCCCTGGCTAATTTCTCTTCTAAATAGTTTTCATCCGCATGAAGAGGATCTCTCAAGTACTAATGGTAAGGGCTATCCAAACAATGCATTTTGCATTGCTGTAGTTTACCTATCACTAATGGTGCATTTAAGGCCAGAGAAAAATAGGTTTTTGGTGAGAAGTCTTTGACTTTAAATACAAATTTTTAAAAGAGACTTTGAGCTCTATACAGATTTAGTGGGTGAAAGTAGAGATGATGTTCTTCCAGTTCTTTGAGCATTTTATTGTCTCTCTCTTTTTATTTTGGTAGTTGTAGATGTAGCATGCCTTTATTTTATTTGTTCATTTTTATGTGGTACTAAGGATCAGACACAGTGCCTCACACGTGCTAGGCAAGTGCTCTGTTCCTGAGCTAGCCCCAGCCCCTCAAGCAGCTTATTTTTGATCAGCTACATTTGAATAGGAGTTCAGAGAGTATAAGACTACCTTTAAATTCTTTCCATTTTTCTTTCCTCTTCATTCGTACTATTTAAGTAAGGGGGGGAGTGTTAAGAATATCACTCTGTCGGGCTGGGGTTGTGGCTCAGTGGCAAAGCGCTTGCCTAGCATATGTGAGGCACTGGGTTCGATTCTAGCACCACATATAAATAAATGAATAAAATAAAGGCCCATCAATGTCTAAAAAATATTTAAAAAAAAAAAAAAAAAGAATATCACTCTGTCAGATTAATACTTACTCATCAGAAAATTTGGCACATGCCCATAGTTCTATAGTACTTTGTACCATTCGCATGATAGTATATTTTCTTTAGGCCTTTTTCCTATGGGTAACATGTAATGTCTGGTACAAGTTACAGCTATGTGCCTGCTTTTTACATTTAACATTATATTGTTTTTTGTCACTAAGCATTTTGAAAACAATGTTTACCGACTTCATGGTATTCTATCCTACATATGTGCCATAGTCTGTTTACTCATTGTCTGTGACTTTAACATTTTCTCCCTTAATAAATAGTGCCACATTGAGCAACCTGTAGCTTGACTCCTTTCTGATTATCTTCTATTAGATCAGTAGTCCTCAGTGGTAACTTGTAGGTGAATCCCCTGGATCTTGTTAAAATGCAGCTTATGATTCAGTTGGTTGAGATAGGGCCCGAGAATCTGTATTTCTTTTTTTGAACTCTCGTTGATATGAATGTTATTCATCAGTACTTGGAGTAAAAGGAGCTGAACACGGGATTACTAAATCTGAGGCTAAGAATTTTTAGGAATGCTGATAATAAAGTCCGTCGTACCCATCCCCTATTAGGTGAATATTAGGAGAATGCCTAGGCCCTAAAGGGAACATACTATAGGATTTTGATGGGTGAGTTGTTTTTATGAGGATTATTATAAAAATCAGAGAATGGAGCATTACAGATACTTTCTTTCCATACATATATTTTTTAATTTTACTTTTTAAAAGTTAGCGACCATTGTTCTGCTGAATAGTAGTATTTTAATTAATGTTGGCAAATTTTTATTTGCTCCCTTTAGCTACACCACTTCCAGAGGAGTTTGAGTTACAAGGATTCTTGGCTTTGAGACCTTCTTTCAGGTAGGTAGTTGCTGAGGGACGTTGACTGCATTGCTAGTGGTGGCAGTATTGTGATTAAAAGGAATCAGGTTTGGGTGTAGAACCTTTGCTCTGTGTTTATTTCATAACAAGAACTAATAATGAAAATGTGTTGATGTGAAGTGGATTTGTGTGTGTGATGTCTTTAATTCCTGTATAATACCAATATTAAGTGCTAAAGAAAGGAATGGAAAAGAAAATTGCTTCTCCCAAGTAATATTTTTTCACTGAATGATATGAACTTTCATACTTTTCTTGAAATTGGAGGGTAGATGTCAAAAAGGGACACAAATGTAAACCAAAGGTTATTACTTGTAAGCTTGTTTTCTCGGTCATCTTGTGTCTCCTGGTTCCATCCCTTCCTACCTTTTCAGGAGCCTCCATTCATCTTTTACTCTTCTCCATATTATTTTTCCTTTCCTTTTCTTTCCTTTCTTTCTTTTTCTTTTTTTTTTTAAACCATCCACTTCCCTTCAGCCTGGTAACACTTAGTGTATGTTCCTGTCTTTTAAATAAAATAAAGCTGGGCTCAGTGGCATATGCTCTGTAATCCTCGACACACAGGAAGCTGAGTCAGGAGGATCACAAATTTGAGGCCAGCCTCAGCAACTTAGCAAGACCTTGTCTCAAAATTTAAAAAGCTAGCTGGGGATATAGCATCCCTGGTGCCATCCCCAGCACCATAAAAATAAATAAATAAATAAATTAATTAATTAAAATCCACAATCCCCATTTTTATTATTACCTTATCTTTTTTCTTCATTAAACTTTTTAAGATTAGTGCGGGCTAACCATACTGACTCAGCTTCAACTTTCAGTCATTTCTCAGCCTTTAGCAACTTAAAACTGTCAGTGCCCTCTTAGATACCAAATTCCAATGACTGCTGTATAATTTTCATCCTTTTTTAATCTTCAGCATTCAGTATTTTGATCCCCTTCCTTAACAAAACTTTTTTTGGGGGGAGGGCTCTGTGACATTACTCTTCTTCTCCCGCCCTTAGTCCTTTTCACTTTCTTTTGCACCACGTGTGTTGAATGTCGTTCTCCAGGATTCTTTCCTTGTTCTTTCCTTCCTTTCTCCATCCTCCCTGGTGATCAGTCCCATCCCTGTCTTGAGCTTTTATCTTGCAGCAAGTCCCAAACTTTCACTTCTGACTTCACTTGGAATTTGGATTCCTATTTTTAACAATCTGATGACCCTTACATGTTTTAAACTATATTATGACCAAAATTGAATTTATATTTTCCTATTTGATCATTAAAATTAATCTTCTTTCTTTACTTTTTATCTGTGTTTGTAAACCAAGCTAGAAATTGTCCACCAAGCTAGAAATCAGAAAAACTCTTGTGTTAGTATTTCTCACCATGTTCAGTAATTTTGTGGCCAAAATGCCTATTAGCTTCAGCACCTTCCTTTTATTTCCCCATAATTCAGGCTTTTATCACCATTTACTTGGAGCATAAGAAGCCTCCTCCAGTTCTCTTCCTATAGTCCTTACTGTTTCCAGAATTATTATTTTTTTCCAAGTGTAGAAATGATGCTGTTCCATGACTAATCTAACCACTTAGATTTACCCATCCCCAGTCACTGCAGTATTTCTTTCAGCTCAGTGTCCAAGTCCTAACACTATCCAGCTTAGTTTTTCGGTTTTATTTTCACCTACTTCCTTCCCTTACCTTCAGTACTTATACACACCATGCACTCACTGTGTTTTATTCTAGGTTAGCTCTGTATTCTTATTTCTCCGTACACCTTATTCATGCTGTGCCTAGAACATTCCCTCCTCTTCTCCGGCCCTTCCCCTACTAGCCTGGTAAGCAGTTATCCTATCTGCTAAAGTCCAGCCCAGTGTCATTTATCTTTCCATAACTACTGAGAAGGAACTCATCCTTCTTTTACTTCGTTCTCTTATTCTTTGCATGGTTTTTACTGTAAGATTGAATCATAATTTGTTTATCATATTGAATCATAATTATTTGTTCCTAAAGCAAGGGACAATTTCTCAATTATCCTTATGTCCTCAACCTCCTCCTTACTGCCTAACCTTTTTTTAAAAGGTTTAATGAGAAGAGAACTGAAAAACCCTTACTTTCTCTCGTTGATATACCCTTCTCATATCTGTATACTTCATGATATTTATACTTTTTTCTGATTTAGAATGCGACATCTTAAAAATTGGATAGATTAATGCTGTTTATTATAATAGGCACCTCAAAGACTCTTAGCATTGCCTTGGTCATTTTAATCAAATTATTTAGAAGGCAAGGTAAGTGTTGACAAAACTTTATTCTGGGCTGGGTTTTAGCTCTGTGCCGGAGCACTTGCCTAGCACACAGGAGGCCCTGGGTTCCATCCCCAGCACAGCAAACAAAACAAACAGAAAATACTTTATTATTACAATGACAAAAGAATCCTAATAAAAGGTTATGATTTATTTGAGCTTCTTAACTAGAAAATTAAATATAAGGGGCTGGGGTTGTGGCTCAGGGGTAGAGCACTTACCTGGCATGTGTGAGGCACTGGGTTCGATTCTTGGCATTGCATAAAAATAAATAAAAATTTAAAGAACAAAGGTTTTTTAAAAAAGAAATTAAGTGAAAATATTCCATTAATGTAATGATCTCCTTTGTTTTCTACTTTGTTTCCTTGTATTTAAAATCTTTGCAAGTATAATTCAGACAAATGCCATCAAGTAGCTAACCTGTCTGGAAAACGTCTTATATACATTGCATTTAATTAGGTGAACTTGTTTGCCTGGAAAATATTTTTAGAGCTGAATTTTCTATAATTTATTGTGTCAATTTTAGGAACTTGGATTTTTCCAAAGGCCACCAGGGTATTACAGGAGACAAAGAAGGTCAGCAACGGCGAATACGACAGCAACGCTTGATATCTATAGGCAAGTGGATTGCCGATAATCAGCCAAGGTATGTCCATTGGCCTTCTAGCCTACTCCTTTTAATCAGACTGTACATAGCCCCCCTCTCACATGTATTTCAGGCTTTGGTATAAATGCTGTCAATTATGAACTAAATAAATATTTGTAGCACAAAATCTAATTGACTCTAGTGATTATAAATACACTTTTTATTTAAAAATCTGCTCCCCCAGTACACTGTTTAGTATAGAGGAAATGGGCTTGTCTCCATTGTCATGAGCTTCTGCTCAAGTTTATAAACATCTGTTATAGATCTTGAGTTTCAGTTCTCACAGTGATTTGTATGGACAAGGGCATGCTGGTTGGTTTCTGTCAGGACTAACTGGAATGGTGCTGGTGATTAGTTAAATACAGAGCAGATCTGGCAGTTTGTATAATGGAAAAAAAAACAAGTTTTTGAATCAGATGGGTTTGAGTTCAGTTTCTGGTTCTGCCACTTCCTAGGTGGCTTTCATGTTTGAAGGAACTTTTCACCTCTGAGTGTCAGTTTCCACACCTATAAAATAGGGCTTATATGTAGCCACCTTATAGGATATGTCAGGAGGCTTAGACTGGTGTGGTATACTTAAAACGTGGTCAGTAATTGTAACTAATTATTAGCAAACACTGAAAGAGGGGAGGAATGCATTGTGATGGTAAGTGTGCTGATAAGAGTCTGTGTTTCTGTGTACTTTCTGTGTGACCTGGATCCACAGGCATATCCTGTTGTTGCCATAACTTTTTGGGCCAGGAATATATTGACACAGTTGAGTTACTGGTTTTTAGTTTTATGTTTTTCATATATGGATTTATTTTTACTTTTTTAGGCTGATTCAGTGTGAAAATGAGGTAGGGAAATTGTTGTTTATCACAGAAATTCCAGAATTAATACTGGAAGACCCCAGCGAAGCCAAAGAGAACCTCATTCTACAAGAAACATCTGTGATAGAGTCGCTGGCTGCTGATGGGAGCCCAGGACTGAAATCAGTACTGTCTACAGGCCGAAATCTAAGCAACAGCTGTGACACAGGAGAGAAACCAATGGTCACCTTCAAAGAGAACATTAAGCCACGAGAAGCGAACAGAGACCAAGGAAGAAATTTTCCTCCCAAAGAGGTGAGAAGGGACTATAGCAAAGGAATAACTGTAACTAAGAATAATGGAAAGATGGACAACAACAAGAGGAAAACTGAAACCAAGAAATGCACCTTAGAAAAGTTACAGGAAACAGGAAAGCAGAATGTGGCAGTGCAGGTAAGCTGTATTTGAACTATAGAGCAGGTAGAGGAAAGCAGGCTCACACGAAGGGCAAGATTTCTCATTTTGTTCCTAAAGCCCTGAACACTGGCTGTTCTGGAGTTTCTGTGAATTCTTTGAGTGCATCATAAGGTATGTAAAGAACTATGGTAGGGCTAAGGATGTAGCTCAGTGTTAGGGTGCTTATTTAGCATGTGCGAGACCCTGGGTTCAGTCAATCCCCAGTACCAAAAAGAAAAAAGTGTGGTAGTTGGTGACTTACCAATTCTTGGGAATTATAATGTGAGTGGAAAAAAATGTCAATCTGATATGAAATTCTTATCAATTCTCTCTTAGTGACTTGAGTTGACCAGTTGTAAAGCCATCATTTGCACACAGGATTATGTTTTTATTTATAAGGTTATAATTACCATTTGTTAATGTTAAAGCAAAAATTTGAGGTCTTTTTTAGATCCAGGATCTATTAAGGTTTATCCAGTTTCTAATCTTTTGTTTTCTGCCCAAGATTCACTATACAAAGTAAATCATTCTTAGAAAAAGATGAGGCTCTTTTTCTTGAAATTTATACCTGTCCCAGCCAATGGCATTATCCTTTAATATTATCCTGACTCACAGGAATTTGTAAAATAAGAACCCAGGTATTTTGCTGAAAATAAAGACTCTGCTAAGCTATTTTTGAGTTTGTTTTATTTTATACCTTTCTAAAGAAATACAGGTAATTTCATGTAAACAGAGAGTCTTTACTCTTTCCTGATTTTATCAATACCATTAATGTTTATTTCCCTAATCGAATTTTTTTGAGAAAGAAAGAAATAAGAATTGTTTCATTTTCAGATTAATAGTAGGAATAGAAACAGAGAAAAGCATGGTAGAAACTGAGAAAAGACATGGAAAGAGATGTGCTGGGAAAGGGGGGGGATAAAATGAACACATTGGGAGGCTGAGACAGGAGAATTGCAAATTCAAAGCCAGCCTCAGCAAGGGCGAGGCACTAAGCAACTCAGTGAGACCCTGTCTCTACATAAAACACAAAATAGGGTTGGGGATGTGGCTCAGTGGTTGAGTACCCCTGATTTCAACCCCCAGTATAAAAAAAAAGCAGCAGCCGCAGAAAGCCAAAGGACTCATGTTTTAGAAATATCAAGACTAACATTTCATGCCTACCCTTCCTCCATTCTCTGTAATGGCCTTCTAGTAAGGTTCAGACTGACAAGTCTCCATTCTAATTCCTAATCCATTTTAAATCTGCCCATAGAAAACCCCATCCCATTTTTTCATAAATGCTACTTTTTTTTTTTTCTCAACCTGAAGTGTTTATAGATACTTTCTGGTTTGATGTATATGTACACTCAGGCCTGTTACTTGCTGCTAAAAATATCCTTTTTTTTTTATTCCAAAGGATGATAAGGTTGCAGGGTTGAGGGTAGATGCCTGACTACACTTAAGCCTATCCAGATGAACTTAAACTGGGGGCCAAAAAAATCTCACCTATTGAGATTAATTTATAATTGGTCATTATAAATGATCTTAATTTATAATTCAGCATAAAGAGCCCTGGGCCCCACAGCAGTCAGCTTAAAAGATCACAGGCAAGATTTATAACCTGCTGGCCTCAGGTATATCACTTGTAAAATATGGGCATTGAAGTCCTTTCCATATTTAGAATCTCTGTGATTATGTGAAAGCAAAATTATAGTTAAACTAAATCCTTGTATATTTTATTGGCAGTTAAATTTTTTTTTTTCATTTTTAACTTAGGTGAATTTAAATATCTTCAACATATACTTTTAGACATAATGAGATTTTAAATACTTTTTTAGGAATAGGTACTTTTTTCTGATACATTTGAATTCCATGTTGTTATTGATAGTTTTGCCTCTGTTGGTACCATAGGTGAAATCCCAGGCAGAACTAAGAAAGACTCCAGTGTCTGAAGCCAGGAAAACACCTGTAACTCAAACCCCAAGTCAAGCAAGTAACTCCCAGTTCATCCCCATTCATCACCCTGGAGCCTTTCCTCCTCTTCCTAGTCGGCCAGGTAAATGTGTTTTATAATTTGTTTTACTTAATTACATATGTGTCTGGAGATTTCTGTTCATTCACTGAGTAGTTTATTCTCTTAAAGTGATGTTATTAAGCTATAATGTTATCAAATAGAAAGAAGTTCAATTTCACTTGATACTTACAAAATTATTTTTGTGTTGATATACACTTATATATTTGTTACCATGAAGGAATTCCTATTGCAAAACTTGAGAAGCCATCTTTAGAGCATTCATATGTGCCGGGGATGTGGCTCAGTTGTAGATTGCTTGCTTTGTATACATGAGACCCTGGGTTCAATCACCAGCACTGCAAAAAAAAAAAAAACCCTTAGAATGTGCTTCATTCTAAGGTGTTTTTTTTACTTACTTCAGTAGACCAAAGAAATGGTCTTCAGTAGACCAAAGAAAATTAGAAAATATTATGAAAATTAGAAAATACTATTTTAATTACTTCAGTAGACCAAAGAAAATTAGAAAATATTATGTATTTAATTCTTGCAATCATGTTAAAGATTGACGACATGGTTGATCTGTCGCTTTTATGTGTTAGAAATTCCACCCCCCACTCCCCATGACTTTTTTCCCCTTTTTGGCTAACTTTCTTTAGAACTAAAGCTGTGTTCTTCTGTTTTGAAGGGTTCCCGCCCCCAACATATGTTATTCCCCCTCCTGTGGCATTTTCTATGGGCTCAGGTTACACCTTCCCAGCTGGTGTTTCTGTCCCAGGAACCTTTCTTCAGCCTGCAGCTCACTCTCCAGCAGGAAACCAGGTGCAAGCTGGGAAACAGTCCCACATTCCTTACAGCCAGCAACGGCCCTCTGGACCAGGGCCAATGAACCAGGGACCTCAACAATCACAGCCACCCTCCCAGCAACCCCTTCCATCTTTACCAGCTCAGCCAACAGCACAGTCCACAAGCCAGTTGCAGGTTCAAGCTCTTGCTCAGCAGCAGCAATCCCCTACAAAAGCTGTGCCAGCTTTGGGGAAAAGCCCTCCTCACCACTCTGGATTCCAGCAGGTACATTGCAGTCTTGTGTACTGACCACCCTGAAGAGGGAGGGGGAAATGCCAAAATGATTTATTTGGCTAATTATAAAATGTTAAACTTTAAAATACTTTCTGTTTAGACTTATATTTTATTATTGTGGGAATACAAAAGTATTCAGTTAGAAAAGTTTAAATGTTTTTCTTCTTTATTGATAATGGATAATATATCTTCATTATCATTCTTTGCTGGAGCTAATTGTCAGCTTTATAGAAAAGATTTTCTTTAAATAATTATCTCTTATTTGGACATGAACTGCAAAATGAAAACCATAATCTTAGTGAAATGCTAATATGAATTTGATACCAATCTTAAACATTATCCCCACAGCACTTGAAGCAGAAAGTCAGTCTCTCTCTCTCTCTCTCTCTTTCACTCACACACACACACACACACACACATTCATTAAACCTCTTAAATAATTGAATTGAAAGAGTAAAATATGAGTTCAGTGCCCATACTCTGTTTCCAGAAATCTATTGAAAAGCCCAAAGGAAACTACTGCAGTGCTTACAGTGCTTACTTTTGATTTTGGAGTTTTGTATACCCACCACACACACACGTACAGGGTTGGTTTGTTTTGGTTATGGCCTTGGTTTCAGGTTCATTCTATGATTCTTTAGCATTAATTTTCAGTAACATTGCATCTTATCTTCATCTTGATCATAGCTATCTCTCTTTTTAGTATCAACAGGCAGATGCCTCCAAACAGCTGTGGAATCCTCCTCAGGTTCAAGGCCCATTAGGGAAAATCATGCCTGTGAAACAGCCCTACTACCTTCAGTCCCAAGACCCCATAAAACTGTTCGAGCCGTCATTGCAACCTCCTGTAATGCAGCAGCAGCCTCTAGAGAAAAAAATGAAGCCTTTTCCCATGGAGCCATATAACCATAATCCCTCAGATGTCAAGGTCCCAGAATTCTACTGGGATTCTTCCTACAGCATGGCTGATAATAGAGCTGTAATGGCACAGCAAGCAAATATGGACCGCAGGGGAAAACGGTCACCAGGAGTCTTCCGTCCAGAGCAAGATCCTGTGCCCAGGATGCCCTTTGAGGTATGTGTTCTTTTCTATCACCAGGTTCTTGAAGCAGGGTCTAAGATGACTTATCTTTTTAATTTCTATAGTAGGTACTATATTTATTTATTTATATTTTTCAAGTCAACACATAATAATCACATATACATACAGGAAATAGATGTTACAAAAGGCCACTCTGATCCATTGGTACTACAGCACTTGGTCTCTTCAGAATTACCTTCAATTAGGGGAACTGAAGAATTATAACTGATTTTAACTGTGATAGGTGTTCAGAAATATGCAGGAATCTCTAATACAACATGTGAGAGAATTCTAAGACAAAGAGCTCCTCTCAGCTGGGCTGAATCATCTGAGTTTAAAAATAGTTTTACTGAGGGGCTGGGGTGGTGGCTCAGTGGTAGAGCGCTTGCCTTGCATGCGTGAGTCACTGGGTTCGATCCTCAGCACCACATAAAAATAAATAAATAAAGATATTGCATCCATCTACAACTAAAAAAATATTTAAAAAAAAAATAGTTTTACTGAGCATTTAAACAAATTGCTTTCTGAGAAGAAAAAAGTCAGCCAGTTATGGACAGTAGAATTCCCTTTTCTTGCCCTTTTATTCATGAGAAGCAGGTGTGTTTATAACTTTTTAAAAGACCTGTTTCTCTGTTAGCACAACATATGCTAATCATTTGCTCCATTGCATTGTTTTACTAACTATAACAACCTTTTATGTTCTGCTCTGTCTGTATTTTTGCTGCTTTCTCTTGTCTCAGTCTTTCTCCACTATGTCCTGTGTCACTTTGCCTTTGTATTTCACAGCCTTTTCTCTTTGCATTAACAGTTTCCCTACTGATCCTTCTCCACCCTTTAGGTTGCCTTATCATAACACCTTAATCATACTACTACTACTCCATTATGCTTTTGTCATACTTAATTGCATCTCACTCTGATCCTTTCTGTCACTAGGACCCCAAGAGCTCCCCTTTGCTTCCTCCGGACCTGTTAAAGAGTCTGGCTGCCTTGGAGGAAGAGGAAGAGCTGATTTTTTCTAACCCTCCTGATCTTTACCCAGCTCTGCTGGGGCCTCTCGCCTCTCTTCCTGGACGAAGCCTCTTTGTATGTATTTGACATAATCCTGCTTCTTGTTCTAACCCCAGCTGCTTTTCTGAGATTTTGTATTACTCAGTGTAGGTGATTTCTTCTTTCTGGGGCTTTACTTCTTTATAGAAGTATAAAATATATTTCCTGATTGCCTTGCACTAACCTTAAAATGGTAATCCAATATGGCAAAACATTTTTGATTCTGGTTCCCCCAATTGTAGAGTCATACAGAGCCTAGATACATGTGTTATCCACAAAGCATCCTGCAGGGCTGGTCATGCCCAGGCCGTGATGTTAGCAAACTAACTCACTTTCCAGGTGGCACTTCCATCTGGACCCAGAAACGTAGTATCATTTAATCTTGCCTAGGGCAAATGAGATTTTTGGTCTTAAGTGTATTCAAAATATGAAAGGAAATATGTTCTAGATTTTTCTTGCTGAAATTATTGAAAAGTATTTAGTTCTTTCTTGTTTGGCTGACTGAACCCAGAAAGAGCCCTGAAATTAAGAGTTGGATGCATGAACTGAGTCAAATTTCAGAGGATTCTATTTGTAAACATTGTTGGGGTACCATAAATGAGTCACTATGAAGATAAATAATTAGGACAGTATTAGATAGAATTTAAGATTGGATTAGTCAGGTTCTTTTAAGTGATCTTCTAGAATACAGACTTTATTTCAAAGTCATTGTTTATGCTCATGAGCATTTACATTATATTTTACCAAGGGCAGGGAGTATAAGAGATGGGAAAGAAGACGTATGCCATGTGGCTTTACCCTGTCCATCACTACATTTCAGGAAAAAAAAGATAGTGAGTTTTCCGTTCTTGGTGTTTCTTTCCCATAAACACAGGGCAAGAAAAACATTCGTTAGATTAAAATGCATTGAGTATAGTATCAGGAGATATAAGAATAGCTTTCATGACATTGGCTGCCATCTCTGGTACTTGAAAGTTCCCTTAGGCATTTGCCTGGGTTAATGACAGTAAAAGCCCCCTCCCAAGTTGGCAGCTGAAGACCCCTGACTGGCATTAGTGCTGCACCTGGGAGCGGGGACATGGTGGAAGCCCAGCCGCTGTACTGTTGCCTAGGCATTTGTGCCTGTCTTGATCCTTTTCTGCCAGAGTGGATTGAGAGACTGAGAATACTGGCTATCTGTCCACTTGTTTCCATATCATATCCCTGGGTTCCTGTTGCTCCTGCTTCTTCCATTGGAAATGGAGCTGATGGTGGAGCAAATGGTGGGGGAGTTTGGTCCATTTTTATTTTTCTTTTCTCATGTTCAAAAAAACCAACCATTTAAAAAAATGTTTTTAAGCCCTCAATAGTAACCCTTCTTATATTCATTGTTAATAATGTAATATATATGAAAATGCCTTGCATGTAGTAGGTGTTCAGTAAATGTTGTTTTGACCCACTGTTTAGTGACAGTGAGCATTAGAGATTCAGTTTTCTTTTTCCCCATAACTTTCTTATAGCCAATAAATGTAAGTTGGGCTTTTAGTATATTGATACACCACAAATATAGCTGCTTAGGAAACGTGTAAACAAAACCAATTGTCTGGGTGGAGGGATATATATATACTCAGTTGGTGGAGTGCTTGCCTTGCATGCACAAAGCCCTGCGTTCAGTCCCTAGCACCACACACATATACACACAGTTGTCAGACAGCTTTGAAAGGTTTTTTTGTATGTCATCAATGTCAGTATTTTAAAAATTTAGGGAATAAGCAGTGGTAGAACAGTTTGGCATCTTGTTTTGAAATTATTTTTAAAAGCAGCTATTGACAAGGGGATTCCTGAGATTCATGTCTAAAAAATACTGTTGTTTTCCAGGCTCTCTGGTCCCTGCCAGAATCTCTAAGCTAGCCTAGATAACACTGATAAAGGGAGCATTCTGCCTAATTCACCTGTGACAATTGGAGCTTAGCTAACGTCATGTTATTACAGCTTTGAATTCACATCTTCTAGGCATTGTATGGTATATGTTGAATGAGTACAAGTATGCTTAAATGGTGGTTTTCTACTTGGATTCTGTAGTATCTTAAGATTAATATTAAGAAAATGGAAGGCATAACTTAACTACTTTTCTTTCTGGGACTGTGAAGAAATCCTTATTGGAGAAACCCTCAGAGCTCATGTCACATTCATCCTCTTTCCTGTCCCTCACCGGATTCTCTCTCAATCAGGTAGGTAAAAAGTTAACAATCTTGCTTTGTACTTTTATTCTAGGCTGATGCTTTTTCCTATTTCAGTACATCTGTTTTTCTCTTTCCCTTCTTTTCCAGATATTGATATCTTCCTGAAATTTGATTTTATCCCCTAGTATCTGATTGGGGCAAACTAGTGACCTGTACATTGTGATTTTGAACCCTTTAATTTCTCATTAATATTAAAATCCTGGGGCTGGGGCTATAGCTCAGTGGTAGAGCGCTTGCCTAGCATGCGTGAGGCACTGGGTTCAATCCTCAGCACCACATATAAATAATAAATGAATAAAATAAAGATCCATCAACAACTAAAAAAATATTTTAAAAAAACATATTAAAATCCTGAGGGCTGTATTGTTCAACCAAATTACTCATTTTTTTAAAATGTGGGTGGTTCATGTAGAGCAAAAGGGGAAATGAAAGTAAAAGCTTTAGGTATGTTAAGAATTCATGAACATGACATTGGGTTTTTTTAAAATCTCTTTGTCTTGGAGGAAGTTTATAACTTGAGTGTCATGTCTTTCAGGAAAGATACCCAAATAACAGTATGTTCAATGAGGTATATGGGAAAAACCTGACAACCAGTTCCAAAGCAGAACTCAATCCCTCAATGGCCCCCCAGGAAACATCACTGTACTCCCTTTTTGAAGGGACTCCATGGTCTCCATCACTTCCTGCCAGTTCAGGTATTAACTAGTCTTAAATTTCAGACCTTGCCATTCCCATGCATTCAAATTGACTAAGAGTAGGATTTTGTAATTACAGATATATTAGTTGGTTTTATAAAGATGTAACCTCTGAAAGAAAGTAAGAAAAAGACTGATAAGCCAGTTTGTGTAATAAATACTACTAAGAAAAGCTTTTTGCATCCTAGATAGCCAGCATAAGAGACAAAAATATGGGTTCCATCTTATGGATTCAGCTTTTTGTAAAGTTTTGTTTGTAGATATTCATTCTTTGCAGGGAAAGTTATACTTTTTAAAAATAAAGATTTTTTTATCTCAATTTTATTGATAGAGTCTGACTTTATAGTATTCTTGAGATCAAGAAATTCTGTTTTTTATGGAGAAACCCAGTAACTACGTATCTGAAACAAGCCAGAATAATGTATTGAACTGACAAAATTGTGTACTATTTAAGGAAAAGAATGTGCCTTAGACAGGCACAGTAAGGTAAATTAGTACATTTCACAAATCCTTTACGAGGCCCTGCATTTACCTCTCTGCCAAAGCCCTATAGTTATTTTTAGTAAAATTTGGGTGATCAGATCTGCAGGAAACATTGGTTCTTGGTATGTTTTTGAAACATCTATTAAATAACCTATGTTGCTATTATTCAATAGATCACTCAACACCAGCCAGCCAGTCTCCTCATTCCTCTAACCCAAGCAGCCTGCCCAGCTCTCCTCCAACACACAATCATAATTCTGTTCCATTCTCCAATTTTGGACCCATTGGGACTCCAGACAACAGGGATAGGAGGACTGCAGATCGGTGGAAAACTGATAAGCCAGGTGAGATCCAGGCTTCATTATCTGGAAAAAAATGAGATAACTTGCTCCAAACTTACCTGGGTTTGGCATTTGGCAACGATAGCATATCTTCTTGAATTCTTATCTCTTTCTACCCCTTAGCCATGGGTGGGTTTGGCGTTGATTATCTCTCAGCAACATCATCCTCTGAGAACAGTTGGCATCAGGCCAGCACTCCAAGTGGCACCTGGACAGGCCATGGCCCCTCCATGGAGGATTCCTCTGCTGTCCTCATGGAAAGCCTAAAGGTGAGTAGACTTCCAGAACAAGAGCCACAAAACCGGCAGCCACTTTCGTTCATGTAAGTAGCTGGGCTTGCTTCTGTGCCCTTAGAGCTGCCTAAGGCAGAGTCCATGTGTAGCATAGTCCTGGAAACACATGCTGCCTAGCGATTTTGAATGGGGTTGTGTGTGTGTGAATTCACTAGTATCGTCACGAGATCCAAAACATAAAGGTTTTAATTTCATTGTAAGGTTAAGAAAATTCTGATTTATCTTGCAGTGTTTGGTGTAAGCCTTTTCTGACCAAGCAAAAAAAAGTATATAATATTAGAAATATTTTGTTTGCCTAAAACAGACTACTACAAATATACCCTGTGGTACCACATCGAACTGAGTTTTAATAAAAAGATTTTATTTAAAACAATTCCACCTTTTCCAGTTTAAAATAATTTCAGTAGGAACTAACTAATCTTGAGAATCTTATAATGACTTTGTGATAGCTGGGTTGTTTTAGGGGCAAAGTAGGGTTCTTGGGATATATATGTCTTTTTTTTTCTTTTTCTTTTTAGATATACATGACAGTATTTTTTGACATTATACATGCATATAGTATAACTTAAATCTAAGTAGGATCCTATTCTTTTAGTGGTACATGATGTTATAGTTGGCTGGGATTAATACATAAATCCCAGTCAGACAACCAGGCATTTGACCTCTGTTGACAAGATCTGGGCTGTTTTTCAGTCTATCTGGTCCAGTTCCATGATGCATCCTGGACCTTCCGCTCTGGAGCAGTTGTTAATGCAGCAGAAGCAGAAACAGCAGCGGGGACAAGGCACCATGAATCCTCCACACTGAGGCCAAAGTGGCAACCCTGGGAATGAAGGCTCCATAAACCATGGCATGTTGGGTTTGCAGGACTGACCCACACAGTCCCCTGCAGGTGGCAGCCCTCTTGTCTGTTTCTTGCTATCAAGAGGGTGTAAGTGTTCCACCAGCCCGCTGAGTGTGCACGAAATGTTCGCAGTGCAACAAAAAGAAAAATCCATCAGGAACTCTCCGTCCCCCCAGGTCCTTCCGGAGGGAGAGAGGAACTGCTGTTTGTCTCACTCAGTTACTTGATATCACCGCCTCTCACCTTCTCCATCGTGCATGTCCCCAGCCACATGGAAAGTGAAAGCTGAGAAGGGGATGCAGATGGGAGAAGCCAATGGGAACTTCTCAGTCCTTTTTTCCTCTTTGGGGAATAAAATAGGAATCCATTAATGATTGCTTTGCTGACTGAGAATGTAGTTGAAATTATTCCTAAACATCTTTTATTATTGTTATTACTCTCAGTAGTAAATTATCACACTGAATTCTTCCATACACAAGTGTGCTTCTAGTCAGTGTGTAGCAAGGACAGCCCTGTGCACTGCTCCTGTGAGAGGTTGGTGGTGACAGGATGGGGAACCGACCTCTTCAGCCAGTGGAAGTGTTCCGTAAGGGAGAGTACAGGGCCTCTCAGAAGGTCCTGGTAGGACCTTCTTCTGGCCTGGAGATTCCAGCAGGAAATGCCCTTCACTCTGTAGGTGCTCGAGCCCCCAGATACGGTGTGGGTGGTGGTGCTGGGCTGGACTAGCAGGTGACTGCTGTAGGATTTCAAATTACGTTTTTGATTCCTATATCTTCTGCGGTAGCCTAGCAAGCAGTCTCACAGAAGGCAGGCTGATCCATTCTGGCCTGACACATTTTAATGGGTAGAAGCTTTCAGTGTGGTTATTTTTTGTTTGGTTGGTTTTTGTGTCCCCATCCTACTTACCAGCCTCCTGCGCCTGTCTCCATCCCTTTTAATCCTATGCTGTTTGCTAGTAATTGTTTTTATTCCTAATGTGTACAACATCTTGCCAAGAAGCAACAGCATGGGGTCCAGCAGTTGGAACCCAAAAGACAGTCTGAAGAAGAAGGAAGTGACGGTGTCTGCACAGCCGCAGAGGGGCCAGGCCCCTACCCAGTTGCAGCCTCCCAGCCTCCACTTCGAGAGTGAGATTCAAGGCAACATGGACACATGCACGTCATGAAAAGAAGAAAACACAACGAAGGCCATTTTGGAAAAGACAAAAGAATGGAAAATAAACTCTTTATTTGATATTTATTAGGAGGAAAGAGGACTGAAGATGTTCTTGTGTAGAAACGGAAGGACAGCGTTTCTGTTAGTCGTTTCCTGGAAAAGTAATATTTTAAGGGGAAATTATGGAAACAATCTAAATGTCCAATTGCTGTGCTAGTGGTAGGGATTATTTTCTGGGAGGTCTCTTCTGTGAGTGTGTGTGTGTGTGTGTGCACACATGTGCTCACACATGCCCATCTGCTCTCCCAGAGAGAAGGGGTTGTGTGTGTGAGTGTGTGAGTTAGTGTGGAACTTAGCTGGAAAACAGCTGCAGAGCAAAGCACATCCAGGAGCCCCGGTTGTCACTGGATCTGGGCAACCCCAGCAATTGGAAGGGGTGAGATAATGCTCATTGCTCTTCAGAAAGAGTGGTTGGAGTCTCGTTGTGCTTACATTATTGCTCTCTTAGTTTGACATGGTGTTTGGGTTTTTTGTTTTCTTTTCTCTTTTTTTTTTTTTTTTTTGGAAAGGCCTGAAAGGGTGAAGGCCCCCACCCAATGGCAATATGAAACCCTTTGTGCTTCTCTCCAGCCCCTTCACTGTGTCCACCTTTTTCCTTTTCCCTTTCCTAAGCCTCTTTCCCTACTGCCTTACCCAGTTTGTGTGTTTGAGCTCTGCATTCAGGCAGCTGCAACATTCCAGTGTTTGAACTGTCACTGATTCTTGCACCCTAGACAAGCAAACCAGGCTTATCATCTCCCTCCCAATAGCACCCAGTTCCCATCTACAGCCCCATTCTGCATGAGAATTTGATGTTTGGAATGTTTTCTGACTCTTGGGGCAGGGCTCCTCGCCTTGTCATCCTCTCTGTGGAGTAATGCGGAGGCGGAGGAGAATCTTCATCAGAAAATTGGTTTTGTGTAGTAAACTTGCTTTTATGGATTGGTTGTTTGGTTTGTTTTGGGTTTGGTTTTGTTTTGTTTTTTGTCTGTCTGTGCGAGACCTGCAGCTGCTGAAATCAGCTTTGCCTTTAATTAAACCATGTTCTCTCCAACCACATCTGTGTATGGATTGTTTCTTTTTCTATCCTAGTAGATTCAATGTTGAAGAAAATTGAACTTAAAGAATTTCACCTATGCACAAGTAGTCCATGGAAAAGCAAAGATAGTCAGAACTTGAATATGTTTCAGGGTTATTTTTGCTTTTTGTAGCATTCAAACCAATACCATATTATGGAAAGGGAGGTAGAAACTAATTTTCAAAATTATTTTATTTAAGAATGATTGACTTATGTAAAGGAATTACATAATATCCACTATTTTTATTCCTGTTCTGTTAATGAGTCAATTCAGAGAATTTATCCTTTTGGCCTATAAAAGTTACTAAATCTGGTTACTATCAACAGTAATTACTGTTCTTGGCCTTAGGGTGGCTTCTCTTCCAGGTGTGTCCAGAGTTCCCATTGGTGGCTTGCTGAGTCTTCAGCAGTGTGCTGGAAGCCATGGCTACTGTGTCTTTTCACCTAGGTGCTGATTCACTCTACAGTTCATTTCCTAACTCTGCTCTTTTCACAAGCACCTACACACTTGAAAAATGTGTTAGCAAAGCCAATATATATCTCTACATGCAGGGGTAGAGGAAAATTAAGGCCAGGTCCTAAGGGCTAGTATTTATAGAATCCTTCACCTGCGTAACCCCAAATGATGACCAAATCTGACATTCTGTGATTCCTCTTATTATAATACTATAATGTGTAAAGTAATAGAATGCTACTAACCAACTGACTTCCTGAACACAATTTCTTTTCATCACTTAAGTATTAGTGACAAATATTCAGTATTGAACTCTTAATAAAAACGTCCCTCTGAGAAGGCATAAAGGGATGTAATTCTAGTATTTTAATTCTCTGGGGAAGTGAATGTTCTTTTCTGTTGGAACCTAACTGTCTAGGTTCTGTTCAAGCAATTAAAAGAACAAGTTTTATCTGTATGTGCCTTCTGAATAACCTGTGAGATTGCTTCAGGCCTCAGTAAGTGATATTAATGGTACAGAAGAAGAATGTTTCCACTGAGCTCTTGGGCCTGGACTCTGGATGTCTTGCTTTATTTTTGTGAGATAAGATTTTTATTGAGGTATCACACACATAAAGTGCACCGATTAAGTGTGCAACTCAGTTTTCACAAAGTGAACACATCTGGGTAGCCAGCTGGCAAAAACCATATTGTCACATCCTAGAGGACCCCTTCATGCCCCTTCCAGACATCCATTTCCCCGCTCCATGCACCAGGAAATCTTCATCCTCACATCTCGTATCATAGTCTAATAGGTTCAACTTCAGCAGGGAAAATTTAGGTTAGCGAACACTCACAAACTGTAATGTCTCAGTATAGTGTACATCAGAGGTGTGGTAAATCTTGCAAACAAATAATAGAGCTGCTTTTTCTTCATCTTGGTAGATTGTGAAACATCCTACACTCCTCGAGGAGTATTCTTCAAATCTGTGATTGCACAGTCTTCAACAAAAGCTTTAGGGAAAATGCCAACTTTCCCTTTACACTCCCCTTCCAGCCATTCTTCATTCACTGATAAAAGGGAAAGTACACATCGATTACTAAATCCAGTGTAGGAAAATTACCCCCTCCGGGTATTCCACACATCTTTTGTCAGTCACCCCTCCCCCACAATGGTGGTTACAGGGTAGGCAGTGTTGGAAAGGATTTGGGGTTAGAGTGAACATAGGTTTTAGTGTCTCAATGATACCTGTCTTAAAAGTAATAAAGGGTAAATATATATATATATTTTTTTTTTTCAAAAAGTTACCAGAGAGAGAAATAAGGTGAAAGAAATTGAACAGTGAATCTTTAGATACGATTTTTTAAGGAAGGAGTTTTATTTGAGCTTTGTTGGGAATGTTCATTTTGATGACAGAAAAGAAGGCATACCATTGATTAAGTATATTAAAAACGAAAGTTCCCTACTAAGGAATTCATCACAACATTAGGAGTTAGAACTAACGATAGCTGCAGCTGGAGCTCAGTGGCAGAGCGTTTGCCTAGCATGTATGAGGCACAGAGTTCGATTCTTAGCACTGCATAAAAAGGCATTCTGTCCATACACAACTACAAAAATAAATAGAAAAAATAAAGAACTAGTGATACTTTAGTACATTTTGTAAAATATAAGAATTTTGACCAATTATGTCCCATTGTCCCGTATATGGAATACCCAAAAAACAAACTGAGCAACAAATATACCACTTGCGGTAACTTTGAAAGGAATGTTTTTACCATTCTGTTGATGAGGAGGTATATGATAAGCTGCAGACTGATTTCTGAACTCAGTGCATCTGATTTCATTGCAATCATTGCAGAATTGAAAACCTGGGACTTAATGGGTTCATAGCCCCTTTCTTGAGCCTTTAATGAAGTACAGATGTATGAGAATATACATACACTCCGACTTAATAATTACTTAAGTTATATCTATTACCTCATTTTTCTAAGGAAAAGGAGACAGATTATTCAGAGCCATTCTATCAGCAAATGTTAGATGGCTTAAGGTATGACCTCCAAAGCTACCAGCCACACAAGCTGCTCAGAATTCATCTTTGGGTGTAAGAGCTCCACTGCCTGGATCGAGAGATTCTAATTATTGTGGAGTGTGGCTGAGCATCAGTTTTTCCAAGAATAACCTCAGGTAATTCTTAAACTACTTAGACTTGCGTACATGTCAGAGTAGGAAGCACGCTGCCTTCTCTCCCTACACGCCCAGGTTTTTCTTGCATGTGTATGGTTTTGGTGTTTATGGTACTGGAGATTAATCCTAGGGCTCTCCTGCATGCATGTTCTTGGCAAGTGCTCTTCCCTGAGCTACATCCTCAGCCTTGTGTCCTCTTCATCTCATCAGTGACACACCCAAGCAGAAGAAAAAAACAAAACCCTTTGGACAATTTAGCCGACTGCTTGATAGTGACTCTTAAAAAATGGCGCTGAGGTTCTTAGATCCAGTCCTCACTGAGTTTCCAATCTGCCTTGAAAGAAATGCAGTGCAGGGCGCCCTGCTGCTGTGTCTCTACTCATCTTGAGTTCATTGTCACACACCTGTATGCCCAGTTCCTTTTTTTTTTTTGATACTGGGGATTGATCGAGCACTCAACCACTGAGCCACATCCCCAGCCCTATTTTGTGATTTATGTAGAGACAGGGTCTCACTGAGTTGCTGAGCCTGGCTTCGAACTGGCGATTCTCCTGTCTCAGCCTCCCAAAGTGCTGGGATTACAGGCATGCGCCCACCTGCCCATTAACTTTAAAATCTCCCACACATTTCTTAATCTGTTGGATTTTCTATAATTAATCATGGTTTTTCACTACTTTGCATCACTGATGCACAGCATTTTAGCCTTTGTGATCAAGGCTTTTTGTGATGGGAATCTGTTAAACCCAGGTAAAGAAATGAGACTATCAAACCATGAATTAGGACAGTGTTTCTCAGAGCGTAGACCTGGATCACCTGGAAACTGGTTAGAAATACCAATTTGTGGGCCCCTCCCCAGGTCTGAACCACATTCTCTGGGAAGCAGGACAAGTAACTCAACACAAGCAAGGGATTCTTAGGCATACTGAAGTTTGAGAATCACTAAATTAGAACTCTCCACTTAACTGTGTTTGTTTTGCGGGACTGGGGATTGAACATGGGGGGCTTTATCATTAAGCTACACCTCCAGCCCTTTTAATTCTGAGAGCCCTCTTAATTGCTGAGGCTGGCCTCAAATTTTTAATCCCTCTGCCTCAGCTTCCTGAGTTGGTGAAATTGTAGTCATGCACCACCATGCTTGGCTCAGATTCACTTTTCAATCTTGTGATCCCTAACAGTCCAGAAAGTCACCAGAGATAAAAGCAGTGTTGAACAGCTGCTTTTCAGGTAAAATTCATCTCCTCTCTTCCTCATTGGGAAGTGTATGAATTCACAGAGCTATGGTTTGGTATAAAGACAAAATGATTCCAGGCAATTGGTTAACTCTTGGAATGAAAATCCATGGTTCCAAAGCGCAGCTATCTTTTAATAATCAAGATGTTATCCCAGTCATGTCCCTGTTGGCTTCTCTATTTGGACAGACAGGGGAGAGCCAGGCATCCAGTTTTGCTCCCTGCCTCAAGCTAAGGAGATCGAAACCCTTGTGAAGTTTGGTTGGTGGGTTATTAATGTCTTCGTTCTGCCCTTGACTTTGTTTCTGCTAACATAAGAGTTGAGTTCTGTGGTCTTGAAGTAATACTTACCTGTTGATAGAACCAGGATTACGTCCCCTTCCTGGAATTCCAAGTCCTCTGGTTGGGTAGCCTCATAGCTGAAGAGTGCTACCACTTGGCTGCCTTCCTTAAACTGAGGTTCCGTTGCCTGATTAGCATCACGTTTTTCATGTTTCTTGGATTTGTCTAGAAAGCCTTGGTCACCCTGAAATAAAGACCCTGTTAATTCTATGAGAGCCACCTGACTTGCTGCCGTCAGGCTAACAGATGAGGACAGCGCATTCAGTGACCCCTGAGTCTGGATTGAATTCCAGAAGGCTGCATTTGGAGTTCAGGGAGGGTTAGGTACATACAGCCACTAAACAGATGGACCTCATTACAGGAAAAAATAATAATTTTTAGAAATTATTTAAATGAAGCTAACATTTAGAGGAAAGAGCCCTTTCTAGGCAAATGTGCACCAACAGGTAAATAGATAAATGGTGGTCTTCATGCTATGGAATACAAGTTAGCAATCAAAAGGAAGGGATTACTGAAACCTGAAAAACTACACATACTGTATAGTCCATTTATATGAGGTATATGAGACAACAGTATGTTGACAGAAAGCAGATGGGTAGTTTTCAGGGGAGGGATTAACATCAAGGATGCTGGGGGCTTTCTGTGGGTCGTTTTAGTGGAGGAGGGGGGATTAACATCTATAACGGAAAAGAAGGGCAACTTTTCCTCCGAAGATTAAAGGACAAAGTTCCAGCGTGTCACCTCCTGGTTACCACTTCTAGCCTCTCACTTTGCTTCTGATTCCCATCATTCTTCCTTGAAAGATAACTTAGAAACCTCAGGGCTCTAAGATAACCTGCCCGCACACTGTCAGTACAGCATGGTGCTTGTGAACATGGGCAGGCTCTGGAGTCAAAATGCCTGCCAGAGTCGTGGCTCCACTGTGGACCAGCAGTGCAATCTTGGGCAAGTTGCTTGACCCCTCTCTGCCCTGATTCCTAAATTTTGAAATGAGAGAATAGTATCTACCTCATAGAGTTGTGGCAATCCTAAGAATTCATATACAGAACATGCTGGCACAGTATCTGGCACGTGGGAAGTTCTCAGTGATGTTTGCTATTAATGGGAGGCTCGTGCCCCAACCATCTCTTTGTGAAATAAATGCTATATTCCTTCAAGTGTTCATCCCCCAGGAAGCTTAAGGCGAAGAATGGCAGTGAGCTCAGCCTCGAGCTGTGACCTCAGCCCTTGCCCTAGAGTGATGGGCATGATGCGTGTCTCAGGTAGGCCCGACAAAGGACGGCAGGGGATCCAGGCTTCGTGTGGCTGCTGGGCCTCTGGGGATGCTTTACTCTTGGGTGGGCGGTGGGGGGGGGGGGCAGTGGTGAGGATGCAGATAAAAGGGAGACAGCTGCAACTTGTTACCTACTGGATCCCCAACACTAAGCACAGTCCCTGGCACATAGGAGGTACTTGAGGAAGGTGTGTTGAGGAAGTGGCTCAGCGGAAGGGACCTTAGGTGCCGCTGGGCTCACTGCACTTACCACCGTGTTCTCACACCAAAGAGTCAGGCAGTAGTTTTTCACTTGGCCCCAGGCAGCCTTCATGCTTTCTTCAGAAAGGGGCACCAGCTCATTGCTGTCCTGAGGCCGATAGCTGAGGCCACAAGTAAAGGACCAAGTCAGGACATCAGCAAAAAAGACACCCGCTCTGTGCTCTGGGCCAGCATGAGGCCCACAGCGTGCCCCTACGTGCAGCCTGCAGGTTGCTCACCTCAGCTTAGTGTGTTCGGGCAGCAGGTCCAGTTTCTTAGACACCATGTCCCGGACCTGGCTGTACGGGAGCCCAGGCTGGGTCTCCATGACCACCGTGAACTTGTAGTGCACCTTGAGTGTGTACGGCATGGGGACGCTGAGCTTCACTTCCTGAGGGAGGAGGAAGCGAAGGGAACTCCTGAGTGTCGCAGCTTTCAGCACCACGCTAGATCCCTGTGGTGCTGAGCATTGGCACAGGGAGTACCCAGGCCACAGGGAGACGCCGGCAAGCCCAGGTTCCTTAGTGCCCGCAGTCTTCAGAGGTCCTCTAGCCCACGCAGCCAAATTTGGTCACCCAGCTATGGGCTAGTACAAAATGTGTGTGTAGGGTGGGGGTGGTGGCCGAGGGGGTCCCCAGCCCACAGCCTGTGCCCAGGTGGGCACCTGATTCCACCCCTTCCCTTAGGACTCCATAATCCTCCAGCTCTTCCATCTTCTCCCACGTGAAGCAGTGCATGGAAAAACTTACCTTGGGCTCTTCATTCTGTTTCTGACCTAAATGGAAAAGGTAGGAAGGAAAACAAAAGGAGGCGGTGAATGAACGCTCCTGGCCAGCTCCCTTAGGACACAGCACCCAGCTTCCCACCCTGCAGCCTCAGGGGCAACTGTTACCCATAGGGCACTGTGGGAAAGGCTCACCCCGGGGAAGCATGAAGGTCATGAACACACACCAGCTTCTGCTTCTAGGGGCCTGAAGGTAATTTTAAAGGACTAGCACATCCTTACAAGGGGTTAGCATGGATCCCCAAGGTCAGTTAAACCAGTGGGACCAAAGCCATGAAAAGCAGAGAGTATGGGATGAGTCAGAGACCACAAGAGAAAATAACCACTTATTTTTACCTTGTCCTTTATTTTTTGTATGTTTTTTAATGTGTAATATATTAATGTAGGATGCATATAATTGACATGAGAGAAATATAAAGATACTATAGAGGTGCATGAAAAAAAAAATGACCACAGATCTTAAGCTTGGCTGATTGGGGAATTTTTGCTAAAAATGCAAACAAGTCCCATTCCTGTGTTTAAAAAAAAAAAAAATCAGAATCAAAGACCCAGGAATCCATACTCTTAAAATCTTCCTAGGATAGTAAGTCATCCCTGATGAACCCCTAGACAGAAAATATTTAAAACAAACAAAACAAAACTCTCAAGGATATGGCAGGCAGGGCAATTGAAATTCACATATGGAAAATACATTATGTAAAGGCATCATGTTAGTGTGGAATATGCCAGATATGATGATTGTGCTGTGGTCCCACAGAGGACTGCACTTGTTTTTAGGAGAGCCGTGGCTCGGGGACAGAGAGTGACAGAGGGGAGCAGGGCGAGTACTTGGTGCAGAATGGAAACAATTGGTGAATTTAGGTGAAAGGTATTCTAGTTTTATTTCCAATTTTTCTGTAGGTTTTAAAAACAAGGGAAGGGGAATCCCAAATGATTCTGATGACCAGGGGTCAAGGACAAAGCTGTCTTTATCAGAACATGCTTAAGCACAGCACTGGTGACAAAAATCCCTCTACTTCCCAAGACAGCCCTCTCCACGTCAGGGGAGATGCTCCAGGAGAAACAGTCTCCCTTTCACATCTGCCATGGGCTCTTTATCCACCCCACCCCCGCCCAGGGCACTACAGAGCAGTTTCTTTCCAAAATACAGCTCCTTAGATATTTGAAAAGAGCCATCTGTGTCCCTCTGAGGTAAAAACGTGCAATTACTGAACGTTTTCCTTGCAGGAGTGGTTTCTGAACTTAACAAACGAGGGATGTAGTGACTACTTGAGGGCCGACACACTGTGCCTTGGGTTCACCCACACCCCAAAGGTTCTGAGCTGGCAGAGAGGGCGAGCCCTCAGGTTTGGGGTGGGTAAGTTCAAGCAAGAGGGGGCTCTTGGGCTCTGTGCTCATAAGCTGAGGGACGTGTTCCTCAGTCAAGAAGCAGCCTAGAGTGCTCCTGTACCCAGGCCTCGGATGCTGCCCCTGGGCCACTAACCTGGCGACAACTGGGGTCTTCCTGGGGCATTGGAACTGGGAGGAGGTGGGAGGTCAGACTCTGGGGAGGTTTCCTCCTGGAGGTGAAAGAAAAAGATGGTCAGAACCTTCATTAGAACAAAATTCTTGGGGGTAAGGGATTATGTGGTCCCCTCAGAAAGGAGCCAGATACAAATGACCTCCTAAAAGTTGGGATGGTAGCATCATTCAGGAAGAGTAAGGAAAATGCCAGCTAAGAGGCAAGGTTGGCCCAAAAAGGGAAAATATCACAGTAGAAATAAGCACCTGAAGCCACCTACAAGGCCCTCACCACCTTTCATCCCTTCGAGGCTGGGTAAGGAGGCTGTGCTCTTGTCTCAGCTGCAGAGGGCACCGAGAAAGGAAAAATTCCACTTCCCATCTGCATCGCACTTGAAACTTTCCAAAACACCTGGATATGGTGATGACCAGGAGGGGCTGAGCCCACACACAACTGGTTGCAGGGTCTGGAGGGAGACAGGCCCCGCTGCCATGGGATCATTTACACATCTGCTCAGGCCCAACAGAGAACATGCTCCAGCCTGGCGGCAGGGCTGGTAGCACCTTCCGAGGCAGTGACTGGCAAAGGCCTGCTCCGATTCAGCGCTCTAAAGCACCTCTCCTGTTTCTTTTTTTTTTTTCTTTTCTTTTCTTTTTTTTTTTTGGTACAAGAGATTGAACTCAGGAGTACTCAACCACTGAGCCACATTCCTAGCCCTATTTTTTTGTATTTTCTTTAGAGACAGGGTCTCACTGAGTTGCTTAGCGCCTCACTAAGTTGCTGAGGCTGGCTTTGAACTCACGATCCTCCTGTCTCAGCCTCCCGAGCCGCTGGGATTACAGGCATGCGCTATCACGCCCAGCTACCTCTCCTGTTTCTAATGGCATTTCACCAACCAGCACATTGACTATTCTTCTTGATGAAGAGGCCAGATCTAGGAAGACTAACCCTTGCCTACTGTAGGCTCTGGTTCCTAAGTCACCAGGAAGACTCACAGAGGTGGGTGGGCCTGGCGGGTCCTATAGATCCCCCACTCAATGCGTCTTGGCCTTCCCCTCATCCCCAGGTTCAGCTCTGGGCAGCTTATCCAGCCCAGGACCAACTAGTGACAGTGCCAACATCTCTTTCACTACCTTCTCCCACTCAGAGAAAGTTCTGCAAAGGGTCGGAGGAGAGGGGCGGGCATTAGCACTTGGTTACCTGGGGCAGCTGCTGAGGGTGGATTCGCAGCTCCACAGGCTCTAGGTAGTTGCAGGGAACGAGACCTTTCTTCAGCCCAACATCGCAGAATCAGAAAGAAGAAAATAAGAAAAATGGTCATCAGTGCCCATACCACAGAAAAGCCAGAGCTTTGGGGAGGGATGGCATACAAACAGAAGAACCTGGCCACTCTGCAAATGGGGTGGCAGACACTGCTCCACAGAAAGCCCTGCCATTGCCTTAGACCCTCCCCCAATCCTCTGGATACCTGCCCATTGAACATGACCGTGGCCCAGTTATCATTGCCCTTCTTCAAGACGAAGACAATGTTCCCTGGCATGACCTGGAGCTCCTCTGGTGTCTCAGGCACAAACCCAAACAGCACCCGGTGAGCTTCCCCTTCCAGAGCCCTGCAGGAGGCAGACATAAGATCCACTGCACTGTTGAGCATGGACCACTCCCCTCATGTGGTGCTGTGGGACAAGCCTAATGGACTTAGAGGCAGCAACTTGGCCCTAGGATCACTCTGCCTATGTGCCCTGAGCAGGGTGCTTGCCTGCCTGGTCTCCAAAGAGGACTAAAACTCAGTCCTAAAACCACACATAGTAATAATCCCTATGTGTATACTATTTTTTCCTATACCTACATACACAAATTTAATACCTTTCCCATCTGAACTAAATACTTTTCACATGCTGTGGCTATAACTTTTATAGTTTGAGGTGTGATAGCAAAACCAGCACAAATTTCTTTTCCCTTCTTCATAATTTCACAAATAGAAGATTTGTTCCTACTGTAGATCTTAGCAAGCTCAGCATTATGATTTTTTACCCTTTCTTTATTAAGAAGAGAATTTTTTTCTTTCATTTGAAGGAAGCACTTTACAGCTTCTCTTTGCAAATTGCTGGCATCACTACCCTTGAGCTTTGGGACCATTATTAAATGAAGGTTACTTGAACACAAGCACTGTGATACTGAAACAGATAATCTTGACTGCATAGACAGCTACTAAACAACTAATGGGAAGGTAACATATACAGAGTGGATACACTGGACAAACCAAATGGATGATTGACATCCTTAGAGTGTGAAGTTTGAATGAAATTTCATCACACTACTCAATGGCATGCAACTAAAAATTTACAATTTGTTCATTTCTGGGATTTTTCATTTAATATTTTGTGGACTGTGGTAGATCACAGGTAACAGAAACTGGGGAAAGCAAAACTGCCATTAAAAGGGGGACAACTGTATGCGCAGTGGCATAAGAATAAAAGAAAAAGACTGACAGGTTTATGCTTGTTTGAATAAAGTTATCCAGGATAATTTTTTAACAGAATATAAGAAAATTAAACAAAATAGCAATAGGTAATGGGCCTTACAATCCCCTCTCTTCTGAGGAGCTTTCCTGGCTGGGGAAGCTTGGCCAGGTCCCAAGTCTGGGCAGAGGTAGGTCAGTGGAGTGAGGCAGGGGACTGGCACAAGGGGGATGTCAGGTGAGAGCCACTTGAGGGAGGAAAAGAATGGTGAATTCTGAGGGAGGAGAAGTCTCCTCGACCAGCTGAGGCCAGGGTAGGGGCAGGAGGTTGAAGATCAAGAGAGGCCAGGTGTGGGAAGTCTGAGGGGATGTATGCGGAGGGTCCTGCAGCTGCCTTCCTGTGCCAGGCAGGCTCATTTCCCCTTTATTCTTCTTGGGGCCCACGTGACTCTTCCGCACGCTGGGGCATCTCGTTTGTGCACTCTGGAAGGTGTGGGTGAGGCTGGCTTCAAGGCTGCCTGGGTAAGGGGCTTTAGGGTCCCCGCTCCACAGCCCACACAGCCCTCCCTTCTGTTTCCAAACATCCCGCATATGCCTGTAGGGAACACGGACTCCTCCAGACATGGAGTTAGACAGGACCTTGTCCAGCCCTCACTTTCTTCTGTCACCTTGGTACTTGCTCACTGTTCTAACCTCCTTTATCTATGTGGAAGCTCGGCTTGCTTTATTCTTATTCTTATTTTATTTTATTTTGGTACCAGGGATTGAACTCAGGGATACTCTACCACTGAGCCACATCCCCAGCACTATTTTGTGTTTTATGTAGAGACAGGGTCTCACTGAGTTGCTTAGCGCCTCACCATTGCTGAGGCTGGCTTTGAACTCGTGATTCTCCTGTCTCCGCCTCCCATAATGCTGGGACAACAGATGTGCACCACTGTGCCCGGCCTCAGCTTGCTTTTTTACTGACAGATAATTCTTAAGCAAGCTGTAGGTTATGTCACTCTTTGCTTCTCATCTTACAGAAGAATGACTTCCTGTTCTTGAGTCCCTTTCTCTTACTTCTCAGAAAACATGTGGCAATAGAGAATGAAAAATACCCACACAGGAAAGGGGACAGGGTTCTAGCTTCCTGACTTCAGAGAGCTCTGACATCCATCTCTTCAGAGCAGCCTGCAGACACTACAAAACCCATCTCTGACCTGGGCCATGTTCCACGGGACATGGCTGCACTGCAACAACCCCTCACTATGTGGGTGACTGTGCCCATTGACATGAGGACACCAGGTAGCAGCAGCCAGGTCCTGATGCTCTGCCCTGCCCCAGTCAAGACTACCATTCCCACTGTATCATTCTGTTCTAACCTTGGAGACAGATTTAGACCTGACCCAGCTTCCGTTCCTTCCCCCTCTTATTATCATCAACTCAGGCTTAGAGCTTAGATATTCCACATTTGGACCTAAATCTAACTTACCTGAAGATCTCTGGGGTTTTGGGTCTGGGTGGAGGCTCAGTGGCCTATGGAACATTCAGGAGAAATGAAGAAGGGGAGGACAGAGGGGGAAGGAGGGAAAAGAGAGCAGACTATTAATGGTAATTTGAACATTCTTCCAGATGAGAGAATCAAAGACTACATTTCTGACTGATGAGAACACTGTCTCGGGGGAGGCACGGTGTACCCTAACTGAACAAAAGGAAGTCACACCTGTCCCCAGCTCCCTGGACACAGGGTTCACCAGCACAGCAGTGCATCTGGAGCTGGAGCTGGTTTCTGGAAGTTAGCTGTCACAGAGCAACGTGGTGTCAAGGGAGGGCTTATGACCTTGAGCTCTGACCTTTTCCCAGGACATTTTCCAAAGCTCTGTTCTATAATTATTTGTCTACCATATCATGTGACACATCTGGTATTTAAAATCAACTCAGGATCTGCTGATCAGGCAAGAATCTCCTTTCAATACATGTTTCCTCTTCTATGCTGAATATCAGAGTCTGGTCATCTGGGCTTCTTCTCCCTTTGGTTGTCCTCTAGGTGAACTGAAGCCCAGCAAGGCCTTCTTCAACTTTATTGTGAAAGCTGAGGTCAAGGAACCTAGACACTGGCCCTCCTGCATCCCTCTTGTCTCATCCTGTGCCCCAGAGCCCCAGTATTGGTCACTGTCTGTCCAGCAGGGATTGTCTTGGCTAGCCAGACTGTCAGTGGCCCTGGGGCATGTACAGGGTATGTGCTGACCGTGGCCTGGGTTCACACTTGGGAAACCCTCCCTGGGCTGGTGCTGACCTAGGTCTCACCTATCACGGTTCCACCGCAGAAGGGCTCATGTTCTCCTACCCCTGTGTTTCCCTCTTCCCGTCACAGGACACACTGTCCACTTCTAGACCCTCTGCCATCCAGTCCATCTAGGACCATCTCTCCAAGCCCAGCTTGTGCTGAAACATGTTTCTCTCTGGCCCCTGCCTGTGTTTGCAGGGGTATCCCCTGCACAAGAGCAAATGGACAGGACCGGGAGGGGCCCAAGGCCTCAGGTCTCAGGCCTACAGGATTCTCCCACTTGCCCAAGAAGAGCCAGAGGCCCTGAGTTCAATCCCCAGCCCTGCAAATTAATAACAAACAGCCTTCCACAGCTTGCATTTTAATTTTCTAAGAAAATAGTCAAGGAGGGTTTCACAAGATAAGCAACTGATCTCTTTGAACTTGGAGAAGTGAGGACTGGAATTTTGGGAAAACAGGAGGACTGGTCAGAGGACAGCAGTTACGCTGACCTGGGCTCATTCCCCTACACCTTGGAAGCTGGGGCTGAGAAAGGGCAGGCAGACACCCTCGGCTGCACCTGGAGGCCTTACAGTAAGGCTGATGGGCACAACCGCTCTGCCCAGGGCTGTTCCATGCATAGCTCTCAAGACCTAGATCCACAGAGAGGTCGGGGCGGCTCACCTGTGGTTGCAGAGGGGCAAACCCAGAGAAACTGTCTTGGTCCACCACAGACGCCACAACCTGGAATCAGAGAGAGCAGGGCGTGAGGGCTCTGCCAGATCTTTCCCATCTTCTGTTTCCCCCAAGACCCTTCCTCCTCACATCACAGATCCACGCTCACTGTGAAGGTTCCAGAAGTGGACGGTGGCTAAGGATTAGCCTACTGACCTCTGGATTAGAAGTTCCAGTGACCAAAGAGACTAGTATTCTCCGCATCAGCCACAACTCAAACTCACTTTTTAAAAAATCTACTTTATTATTATTATTAATTTGCACAGATGGGGATTGAACTCGGGGCCTCTTGTATGCTAGGCAAGTGCTAAAACATTGAGCTACAATATCCCAACACCTTCTTTTTTTTCTCCTTTTTTATTTTTGGTGCTGGGGATTTAACCCAGGGCCTTGTGTATGCAAGGCAAGCACTCTACCAACTGAGCTATAACCCTAGCCCTCAATACTTTCTCTTTAAAACATTTTTTTTAATTGAGGTGCTATTCATAGAACATCAAATTAACCATTCTATGTGAAACATTATGTGACATTTAGTACATTCACAATGCTGTGTAACTACCACCTCTACTAGTTCCAAAACATTTTCATCATCCCAAAAGAAAAAGCTGTACCTATGTGGCAGTTAGTTCATATTCCCTTAGCCTGGCACCGCTACATTTTTTTCTATCTCTATGATTTATCTGTTCAAATGTTTTACATAAAAGAAAGTTCATAACATATGATGTTAAATGTGTGGCTTCTTACAGCATAGTTTTCAAGGCTTATCCATGTTGTAGTATATATCAGTATTTTGTTCCTTTTTATAGCTGTGTAATATTCTACTGTATGGACATACCACACTTTGTTTATCCATTCCTCTATGGACAGATATTTGTGGTATTTCCATTTACCTAGGCTTTCTTGACCTCTGTGCTAATCCCAGCTGCCCCACTACTGGGCAACCTTAGCCCTCCAGATGTGTTAAAGTCAAGTGCAATTTTGGAAGGGGACTGGTGATGCACTTTGGCCGAGAGGATCTAAGACCCAGATTCAGAAGAATGCAGTTTAAGAAGGAGTCTAGTGGGGGCTGTGGAAGTGGAGAGAATCCTCAGAATCCTGAGAAGTGAATGACAGAACTAAGCCCAGGGACTGTCATGCTGGTCCTTTCCACATTTAGT
Organism: Geosciurus inauris; assembly: GCA_004024805.1. NCBI lineage: Eukaryota > Metazoa > Chordata > Mammalia > Rodentia > Sciuridae > Geosciurus > Geosciurus inauris. The sequence continues at coordinate 157,594 of PVHX01002028.1, forward strand.
GATTCCATGTAGCTGTGCTTTCCTTCCACTGGATCAGTCCCAACACCCAGCACCCTGAGAGCCACCCTCAGGGGTCACTCATCCAGGGTCAGGTTGGGAAGGAGAAATGAGAGAGGCCTGGGGAAGGTAAGCTCAGGACATCGGCCCACTCCTCACCAAGCAGTACTCTTGCTCACACAGACACAGAGGACACTCTCTCCTCGAGGGTCCTTCCCACCTTGCCCTGCATGGCCCAGGGCACAGGACACTCAGGGCAGATATGTGATCCCACCTACCGTGGCCTTGCCCAGGTAATCCTTCTTGGCTAGCTGGGCCACTTGTCTCTCATTTGGTCGAAACAACCTTCCCACGGGGATCATCATGGGCTCATACAGCTTCTGTTTCTGGAACACAGACAGCAAAGGACAGTCACCTGTGGCTTGGTGAGGGCAACACCTTCTGAGACACGTGCTATCTGGGTCTCGTGCAAACAACACAAGCTGTCCACACACAAACCTACAGGCGACCGCCACTGCTGAGTATGGGATCTGCCACGGACCGAAAGGTCCAGAAACCTCCCTTGCTGTCTTGGGACCAGCACTGGTGATAGGGAGGGGCTTACCAAACCCCAACTTAAACACTCTTCCTGGTGTTTTTAAAATCTTATTTAAGCCTGGTGTGGTGGTGCACACCTGTAATCCAAGGAACTCCAGAAGCTGAAACAGGAAATTCATAAGTTCAAGGCCATCCTCAGCAATCTAGGAAGGCCCTAAGCAACCCAGGGAGACCCTGTCTCAAAATTTGAAAGAAAAAAAAAAAGGCGGGGGGAGGGGCGGTGCTGGGGGATGTAGCTCAGTGGTAAAGCACTCCTGGGTTAAATCCCCACTACCTGTCGCACCAAAAAACCCTATTGAAAGTTTCATTCCCAATGGGCTCAGACGATCATTCATTTTTACCATTTGTTCCTATAATGAAGACATTTTGTGGAGAGCCTGTTTTGTGCCCAGCTCGGTGCCAGGCTGCTAGGATTCAAAAACAAGCAGCCTCTGCCCTCGCCGCTCTGCTCATCCTCCAACCTCCTCCCGCTCGGGTGCCCAGGATTCCCACTACAAGGGATTCAAGGGCTCTGCCACCCCATGCTCTTGTCCTTGGCTTCTCAGCCCAGATTCCAGAGCTTAAGGGCCCCATGCTGAGCTCGGAGCAGGACTGGCCAGACTCTCAGACAGCAAAAGCTCCCTTCTCATGGCCTGCCGGCCAGGCACAGCGAGAGCTCTGGAAACCTCTCCTCCCCAGCACACCTACCCAAACGCTCTCCATCGCCTTGTCGATTTTGGAGTGCCTGGGTTCAGACTTCATGTTGGTGGCCAGAGCGAGCTGTTCCTCAGCCTTCTTCCATTCCCCCTTCTTGGCGTACATGAATGCGATGTTATACAACACCTGGAGAGACAGGCCACGGCAGAAGCCTTGAGGCTCCTTCCCATCCAGGTGCCAGCAGAGGGCACATGTACACACAGGGCATATAGCCTGGTGACTTTTCTCCTCCCAGCTCCCCTGGGTGGCACATTAGTCCTGCTACCCCGTTATGTCAATCACTAGTCTGGTGCTCAGACAGCGTCTCAGGGGGTGTAAACTCAACATCATGTATGTTCTTCCAACAACCAAAGCAGGCGAAGGGACAAGAGCTCAAGGGGGCTATGTGCTTTTAGTATGGAGATGAGTGACTTCTCCAAGGCCCCTTGAAGAGGCAGAGACAAGGGTGTGGCTTCCCAATCCAGTTCTTGTGCGAACCATGGGACAGGTGCAGGGTGGGGAGAAGGTTCTAGAACAGGAGTTGACAACACTGTAATATAGCAATGGGCATAAGGATGATCCAGGGGCACAGTCCAGTGGAACAGAAAGGGACAGCAAAGAGTCAGGGGAGCACTTGGCCTGGGTGGAGAGGGAGCAATGTTAACCGTCGTGATATGCTTTAGGTTGTTAGTTGGGTTGTAGGTTCTTTTATTTATTTATTTGGGTACCAGGTATTGAACTCAGGGGTACCCGACCACTGAGCCACATCCCCAGCCCTATTTTGTGTTTTATGGAGAGACAGGGTCTCACTGAGTTGCTTAGCGCCTCGCCTTTGCTGAGGCTGGCTTTGAACTCGGGATTCTCCTGTCTCAGCCTCCCTAAGTGCTGGAATTACAGGCTTGCGCCACCACGCCTGGCTCATTACCTGCATTGTCAACTTAGGGTATTTTAAATTTAAGACAGATTGATCTGCACAAGTCTAGAAGCATCTATATATGCTCAGTTACTCCTCACCGTGTGCAGAAAGAAAAGGAGAACTCAAGGTGGTTCAGAACTTCCTGTTTCACTCTCAGCCACCTTCTCTTGAAAACGTTACCCACAACCATTTTTGTGACTCAGTGACTAGAAAAACCTGAGACTCCTCGACAAGAATACTGTGATTTCTCAGAAGGCGAGGAGGGTGATACCCATGTGGGAGGAAGGGACAGAATTATAAACAGGGAAATGACTGTGACGTAGCGGGTCTTAAAGATGGAGCTCCCCTTGCAAGGAGACCCTCTCAGTCAGTATTTCCTGTCTCTTGGGTCATTTCAATCCCAGCTACAGGGAGAATGTCCCTTTCATGGAATTCTGCGTGGATGCCGTTGTGGCACGATCCTTTCTCTAGCTCCACTTGGGCCCCCAAACCTGTGTTCTGTGTAAGTGGTTCTCAGTGGTGTGACTGGCAATGTTGAGATAGTTTTTTATTATCATAGCCGAGGAGGGTAAGGTGCTGGCTGGCATCTAGAGGGTAGAGCCCAGGGGTGCTACCAAGGGTCCCACTATGCACAGGATGACCCCCACCATGCACAAGAATCACCCAGTCCACCGTAACAACAGTGTCAAGTGCCAGCCAGCTCCGATGCTCATCCGCCCAGTCTATGAGAAGTGAAGCGAAGTTGCTAGCCTGCTGTAGGGCTAGGATAAGGCCACATGTCCCCAAGGGCTCTGGGCAGCTATGAACTCTTATTTTTAGCCCTGAGCAACCCTGGGAACACTTGACTTCTTGTGCCTGAGAAACTAAAGCAAGGGGACTTTTTTCAACAATTCTTCTAAATAAAGATCCTTGACATTTGCAGGGATTTTCATTTTTAAAGTTACTGGTGTAGGCTTGGGGGCAGGGGCAGGAGGGGATAGGGAGGGTTGTTTGGAAAAATGACATGAACCTGCCAAGTCATGTCTGTCCTTTTTGGTGACACAGAAAAGAAAATTGTCCTTCTATGGAAACCTTTACCTAAATTGGTACTTTGAGTTGTTCTGGGAGCAAGAGGGGACATATTTGTGCCAAAGTAACCTCACTTTCTCTTTGAGTGTCAACCAAACACATGGGTGAGATGACTGAGAGTAGGAGTGTGGTCTGGAAACAGCAAGGTCACGGCCGGTGCTGCATGGAGAGCGAACCTGGGTTTTAGGTTTGTTATTGCTGAGCAAAGAGCCTGACAACCTGAATTGCTAAACAAAACATGTCTATTATTATTATTATTATTATTTGGTACCGGGGATTGAACTCAGGGGCACTCGACCACTGAGCCACACCCCCAGCCCTATTTTGTGTTTTATATAGAGACAGGGTCTCACTGAGTTGCTTAGCGCCTCGCCGTTGCTGAGGCTGGCTTTGAACTCGCGATTCTCCTGTCTCAGACTCCCTAAGTGCTGGGATTACAGGCTTGCACCACCATGCCTGGCTCCAGATCTGCTTTTTAATGGAAAATCTGAGCCTCCAGGTACAGGAAACTCCATGGCTTTCCATAAGCCTCTGGAGGTGTTAGCAGTCCACTGAGCATCTCAACTGTCAGTCACCTGTCTGCGCCTGCCCAGGCCATCCAGACTCTTACCTCACAGGCAAACAGCTTAAACTGAAGCCCCAGGATCTTGTAGTCTATCAGCTGGTTCCCTCGAAGCTGAGTCAAGGCCTCTTTAAGGTCTTTAATAGCTAAGTCGTATCTGTGGGAAAGAGGGAGAAAATAAACCCATCCAGGGCACAAAGGAATAAATGCCAAAGAAAGCGTTCCTGGGTGTGTCTCTCCCATCCAGCTCACTGGGAGAAAAAGCCTTTCTCGTTCCTTCTGATCTGCTCTCATTCTCCACCAACGCTGCGCCTGAGAATTCTGTAGACTTGGTGGGAACACGCCCCTTGGGGCTGTGATACCCCCAATTTGTCCCTGGGACAATCCCTGGGATTTTCTTCTCTACGGATTGCACACAGGTCTCACCTTTCCTGCCACCTGGTTTCTTACCTTCAAGTACAGCCCTTGTTCTTTTCTCTGGAGAGCTTCAGGCTGAGCCACGCCTGCCCACCTGCGTCCCTGCTGCATCTTAGAGCTGATCTGAAGCACAGCTGGTTTTGCCCACCCCCCATTAAGGTCAAGGCAGCCTGGCACACCAACGAGGGCGCTTCTCACAGCTGCGACTCTGCCCTCCTGCCCACAGCCTTTGCCCAGGGCTTCCTTTGACTCCAACTTGGCTCTTGGTTTTGTGGCCCTGTCTCCTTCCTGCTTCCCCCTCCTCCATACACTTTGGAAAAAAGCAGGAAGTAACTACCACATAGGCCAGACTTCTAAGGCTGATCCTCGCGCGGCCTTGCGTTCTGTCGAACGGGTCTTGTTGACTAGCTCAAGGTGTATGAGGGCTGCTCTCCTCGAATTGCAACAGAGAAAGGATCCCGGCTACACAGGGTCCAGGGGTCCAGTGGGCAGGACCTAGATTCACACTCCTCTGGAGGCCAACCTAGGCTGCAGCTTGACCCTGGCCTCCAGAGGCGTTGGGGAAAGAGAGCCATTGCTGGGCTGCTGGGGGTGGAACAGCAGTAGCAAGCCACCCCACCTATGGCTCCTCTCAGTCCCCTCCCCTGACTGCTTGGTTGTGTCTCCCACCTGGGCAACTGAGCTGGGAAGCCCCCAGCTTATCTTGGAGATGAGCCTGGAATTTGGACTCAGACTGGCAGGGATTCTCAGGAGGCAGCGTGGTGTAGGGAAGGACCCCAGGACAGAGCCCGGAGAGAGGGACCATATTCAGCAGATCTGCTGCTAACTGGGAGACCCTAGCAAGCTACTTCTCTGGCCTCAGAGGAACATCAATAATCTGGGAGCATGCTGTATACAAGAAGCATATAATATGAGGACTTTGCTGCTGTGAGGTCCCAGATCCAATTTCTGAAGTTCAAGGTGAACTGAGCCTGAGTCCTGGCAGGCTCTGTCACTGATGTCTGGTGACGAAGGGCAAGTGACTTTGCTTCTGTTTCCTCACCTTTAGAATGAAAGAATGGTAAGAGCGCAGGCCTGAAGCGTCCAGGCCTTCGGAACCAGCGCACGCCGTCACCCATTTAGTTTTTGAGGTCTGACACTCTGCAGTGAAACCCTGCCCCAGCCATTTATCACCTTGCTTATTTAAAGCTCTATATGGCATTCGGTGTTATCAGGAGATTAAAAAATTTACTGTGTAGAAGTGGAAATTTGATCTGAAGGAGGCTTATTGCTGAACAAGAGGGCGAGTGGGCCAAGAGTCCTGGGAACGTCAGGATGTTTGGGGTGGGGACTTGCAGTCCCGGATGGGATGGCAGCAGCCCACAAGCAGGCAGCAGCAGGGGATCTGTGGATGGGAGAGGACAGCCCAGGCCTGAAACAGCACCATGGTTTCTCCAGCCTCCTTGTTAACAAGAATGGCTGTAAACTGTATTAAAAGTGTGCAGGCCATTCCTTAAGCGCTGGGCATTTCAAGGCCTTGCCGCGCATCTTTCAGGCAAGCCTGGAAAGGGGGAGAAGGTAGCTCCACTAAAGGCGGGGCACTGGCTCCTTTCACCAAGCAGTGCAGGGGGCAGGTAGAACCGCAGGTGTCTTGTTCCCTCCACAGCTGCAATTTCCACTGTGCTCCCAGCCTGTTTGGGAGCCAGGTGTCTGAGTGCTCTCTGAGTGCCATTGGGCATCCACCCAGACAGAATGCGCCTTCCTCCCTGCTGAGCTGGCTAAGCAGATGGATTTCAGCTGAGAAGAGACCAACCCGGACCTCTGGGCCTTGCGTGAGCCTAGCAAAATCCTCCTTGTGATTCTCCAGCCCATGAAGTTGTCCAAAGATCTGGGCCCAGTGGAAGGGAGAGAGAAAGCACTGACAAATTATTCAGAGGGCTTGCTTTGGGGAGAAAAATGGGCTGGGGGGATCCCTGGCAACTGTCCATTCTAAGGAGGTCTTCGAGCTCATTTGCTGACCTGGCAGCCGCTCCCTCCCTCTACAGGCCTCCCTCAGTCCTCTGCTTGTTGACCTGGAGCTGTACCTAAGAGGTAGTGGGGTCCACTCTGACACACAGCTCTGCCTCCTGCTGGGCAGGTCTGAATAAGCTCAGAATGAAAAGTCTGAAATAGCTCTCAGCCTGTGTGCCTGGACCTGGGGCATAACCCAGACTCCTTTTGCTCTTCTCCAAAGTTCCTTTGTGTGCCATTTGGAGGCCTCTTGAGGAGCCGAGGAGCTGCCTACCCACCCCAGTGACATCCCTAGAGCACCCTGGCTGTGCTAGGCTGCGCTATGCTGTGCTCCAGCCTCCACTCTCCTGGCAGGGGCTCCCCACCCAAGTGTGGAATTTGCAGAGGCTTTTTGCAAGCTCAGAGTTTGAGAGAGTTCCTGATCATCCTTTTTGTAACAGACCCTGTAAAGGTAACCGCTGAAGCTCCTGCTTGATCCTCTCACGGGGCCTGGGTCCTGCCCTTCCCCATCCCCAAGTGGGCAGGGAGAAGACTGCTACCTGGCCTCTTTAAGCCAGGTCCATCTAAAGGGTCTGTGAGTCTTCTCTTGCCACAGCCCCGAGATTCCAGAGGCACAGGTCCTGGAAGACAACTGAGAGCCCCTCCCGCTGCGGATGACAAGGCTGGGGCCAGAGTGAGACAGCTTGGTCAGGTCATCCCTGAGATACCATCTACCTCTTCGGATACACGCTCCAACTTTGTTCTGTTGGAACTTGATAGTGATAGAAGAGCAGACACCAAGCAAGGGGGACAATAGAGAGAGGCGCACCATCTATGACATTATGACCCTAGAACAAATTCCGCTGCAATCAAAGGGAATTCCCAGTCCACTCAGCAAGAAGTCATCTTTAGATCCCATGGCACTTATTTAAAAAATAGCCCTTACAGCCTGGGCTGGTGGCACATGCTTTTAACCCCAGTGATTCAGGAGGCTGAGGCAGGAGGATTGCAAGTTAGAGGCCAGCCTCAGCAACTTAGTGAGACCCTATCTCAAAAAAAAAAGAAAAAGAAAAAAGAAAAAAAAGGACTGGGGATGTGGCTTAGAGGTGGAGCACCTCTCGGCTCCATCCCAGGGCTTACTACACTTGCCCACTTCTGCCTTGTGCCATGGTTACCAGTGTTGATGACTATTTCCTCCCTTTTAATCTATAAGTTCCTTGAAGCAAAGACTTGCTCACTTTCGCTTATTAAATGAGCACAAGCATTTATTGAGTAACTATTATCTGGACTGGAATTCCAGCATGAAGTTGTGAAGATTTCTTCTAAGGGACACAGAGTATTCATGGAGAAGACTATTACATACGCAAATATCTGCCATAGGCCAGAGAGATGTCATGAAAGGAGGCACAAGAGAAGATGTGGGTGCCACCCCTGAGGTTGAGGGTGGCAGAGGCATGGAAATGAGTGAGTGGGTGGGCAGCTGCTGGGCCACGGAAGAACAGGGTGGGGATTGGGCCTTTGCCCTGCAGTAAGGGGGACATTGGAAGTTCTCAAGCAGACCTCATGGATTTCTTTTTTGAAAGATCACATGGATGAAAGGGACAAGATGGTAGCTCAAAATCAGTTTGGAAGTGACTGCGGTTGTCTTGGTGAAAAATGAGGGTCTGGCCGGGTGCGGTGGCACACGCCTGTAATCCCAGCACTTAGGGAGGCTGAGACAGGAGAATCACAAGTTCAAAGCCAGCCTCAGCAAGGGTGAGGCACTAAGCAACTCAGTGAGACCCTGTCTCTACATAAAACACAAAACAGGGCTGGGGATGTGGCTCAGTGGTCGAGTGCCCCTGAGTTCAACCCCCTGTACTGAAAAAATGAAAATGAGGGTCTGAACCAGAGCAGTGACAGCAGATAAGAGAAAGAGGTAGTTTGGAGGTCACCCTGACGAGGTTCAGGACTAGGAACATTCCAGGTGGTCCAGGTACAGATTTCCTAAGCTGGGTGATCATAAATGGGGGCCAGTACTTTGGGAGAGGGCAGCCTTGCCCAGAAATGGATAGTAAAGGTTCATAGGAAGACTTCCCTGTCGCGACATCACAGAAGGTGTGTGCTTGCATATTGTTTTGTGAGAGACAGCTCACATAGTTTTTACTACTTAACAGCCACAGTTGTGGTCATACTAGGAAAAAGGGTTGAGAACAGAATGTTAGGGGGTACCAGCACCTACAGGTTGGGCAGAAGACAAAGAGCCAGGTCAGGGTGGAGAACCATGTCCTCATCAGAGTGCTGCTGAACTACACATTAAATTCGCTAGGTTTTCTCTCTGATTTAACTATTATCAAGCAGAGTAATAGGATTCTGGGTCTCATTCCTAGATCCTTCCAACTCACTCAAAATCTTCGTCTTTCAGAATCTGGGGTTTGTGGGCATTTTCATGTGGGAATTCCGTCTGGATGCTGAAACTCCTGCTGTCTTCCCTCCTCATTATAGATATTGAAGCTAATTAAAGGGTAGCCTTAGAGTTTGTCTTTGAAATTGAAAACAGTCTGGAGGATGTGCGCTTGGCCACCCTGTGTGTTATGTACATCTGGAGAATACACAGGATGCAGGAAGTGGGGGTGAGAAAGGAGACAGGCAGGCAGGGTGCCAGTAAAGGAAAACACCCCATATCTTATCCCAATCACAGGCTCTCTCTCTCAGATGGTCTATGGCTGTGGTTTTTCTTTGGGGAAGACTTTGCTTCTACTCTTACTCATTCAGGTAACTGACCACATCTCCATCTCCTTGTGGTTGCCCCTAGCAACCGCTGAGCACATGGGCTTTACCGGCTGTATTTCTGACAAACCCTAGGATCAAAGCCTTCCAAGGTGGCACAGGATCAGAGCCCAAACTGCTCCCCATGCCTGAACGTCCTCTGCACCCTCCGCATCAACACCCAGTCCATCTGCATCCTGATACACACCATGCTCAGACCAGGCTCACTGCTAGAAGGTTCATCATTGACCTGAGCCAAATTGCTCCTCCCGAGAACATGTACACCTGATGGAACAATTGCCATGAAGGGTGAGTTTTCTGTCTCCCAAAACATTTGAAATCCACCCTTAGAATATTTTTCCTCTATTATTTACATATTAGGTCTTTGGTCATTTGAGGAGGAAATTGAAATTGAGACTAACTTTCATTTTGTAATTATCTTTTTACTAATCATTTCATATTTACTGTGAACATACCCCCAAAAATGTAGATAGGATGATGGAAGAAAATGAACTTCCTTATCATCCCACCATCCAGAATTACCAATAATATTTTGGTGCCTGTCTTTCCAGTCTTTTCTTTGAAACAAATAGGACTGTGTTATACATTTTGAAATTTTTTTTAAAAAAATTTGATATCTCCTAGCCGGGCGCGGTGGCTCAAGCCTGTAATCCCAGCATTTAGGGAGGCTGAGACAGGAGAATTGCGAGTTCAAAGCCAGCCTCAGCAATGGCGAGGTGCTAAGCAACTCAGTGAGACCCTGTCTCTACATAACACACACAAAAAAATTTGATATCTCCTGTGAACTTTTCAATTTTAATATATATACTACTTATTTATCTGTATTAAATTATTCTTAGACATAATACTGCTATTCTAGTTTTTGTGACTGAATTACATCTCATTGAATGTATTAAACCAAGCTTTGGGGACACGGCTTGGTGGGATGAAGCTGGGTTTTGATGTGGTTTCATAATGATCCTCATTCTGGGACACCTCACAGTGGTAAGCCACCATGGGTGATGCCATCAGGCACACTGGCGGGACACCCTGCTGGTTGAAGAGCATGGTGGTTTCTAGGCTCCCTATGAGTATGCACTGTGGATTTATAATTCGGACAGGCCTGCCCTCCTCCCCGCGAGAGCCTCTGCCGCAGATGCTGATTCTTGCTTAACTGCCCGAGAAGGGCTGGTCAGGCCTTTTCAACAGACACTGGAATACTAGGCCCCGCAGCACCAGGGCGCTTTGGGTTTCTCCCCAAACTTCCCCAGCGTGGGCAACGCTAGACCACTTACTTCTCTGTCCTGTAGTAGAGCATCCCCCGTTGGAAGTAGGCCACCGCCAAATGCTTGTCCCGGTTGATGCTTCTGGTAAAGGCCTGTGGAGGGAAGGGTCCACATGTGGCCACGGAGCAAGGCCGTGAGGAGGTGTGAGATGAGCAGAGGGGGAGTCAGGAAGAGGCTCCAAGAAACCAAGGGTGCAGACGCCCTGGGTCAGAACGCCCCAGATGGTCACTTCCTCATTCCATGGCATGTGGCAAGTTACCTGATCTCCGTGAACCTCAGTTTTCTCTCTGTAAAATGGGGATATCACTATCTGCCTTTCAAGATTACTGACAGGGCCGGGTGCGGTGGCGCAAGCCTGTAATCCCAGCACTTAGGGAGGCTGAGACAGGAGAATCGCGAGTTCAAAGCCAGCCTCAGCAATGGCAAGGTGCTAAGCAACTCAGTGAGACCCAGTCTCTACATAAAACACAAAATAGGGCTGGGGATGTGGCTCAGTGGTCGAGTGCCCCTGAGTTCAATCTCCAGTACCCAAAAAAAGGATTAATGACAGGAACAAAATAGTCCAAGTCATTAAAATGCAAATAGTATAATTAAAATATATAAATTCTTATAGTTGTTTATAATATAAATGTAGTATATAATTAAAATAATGACAAATAAAAATATATATACACAATTCTGGCGGTAAGGACCAGCAGAAAAACAAAGGTAGGCAGAGGGACTGAGAGGCCCGGCGGCAGGAGAAAGCAAGGGGAAACCTGCGGCAGTGACTGCGGGAGCCAGAGCGCTGAGTGGGGTGCATCAGTGCGCCCTGCTGGCCAAGGACCCCCTCCAGGCTGAAACAGAGCAGACGGTGCCTCCCAGCATAGCTGTGCCCAGCTTGCTGCCACCTTTGCGAGTCTCTTCTCCCTGACAAGCGGCCCTTGGTCTCCTGTAGCACTTAGGGGCACGGTGCTGCTTGCTCAGCCCCCCAGCAGGCCAGAGGGAGGTGGAGAGGCAGAGGTGGGTCTCCTCACATGCCCCTGTGGGTTTGTCCCCCTACTCCGGAGCCTGAGAACCACTTGTCAGGTGGAAGAGCGTTTGCAGCCCCTGGTCTTTCCTCTCGTCTAGAGGGCATGGCTGAGGCTTGCTCACCTGCCAGTCACAGGCGACCTGGGGTGAACTGGTTTGTTAAGGAGTGTGGGGGAAGCCAGGTGCAGTGGTGCACACCTGTAATCCCAGGACTTTGGGAGGCTGAGGCAGGAGAATTACGAGTTCAAAGCCAGCCTCAGCAATGGTGAGGTGGTAAACAACTTTATTTGTAAATAAAACACAAAATAGGGCTGGGGATATGGCTCAGTGGTCAAGTACCCCTAAGTTCAATTCCCCGAAGTGCGAGGGAATCAATTATTTGTCTACACAGCACCTTGCAAAGGCTGACAGTACAGGGTGAACATCAAAGTTTTAATACAGGGATGGGAAGTTACGCGGCACTTTAGTAGTTGGTGACTCACTTAATCTTCGTGATATTTAAATTCTCACGAGGCTGAAAGTCAGAAGTTTATACGGGCTTGCCTTATACTAAAGGTCCAGAAGAGGTAGGGTTGGGATTTGATATTAGATCTTCTATTTCCAAACTCCATGCCCTTCCACCTTACCACAACCATTCCAAACAAGCGATTACTGCGAATGCTCAACCCATATGAGGGCATTCAAGAAAGAAAAAGCATTTTTAAAAGATGTTAAGATACCCCATACCATTCTTGTGGCAGACACCACTAAACCAATCATGATATGAATTCCTCTGACAGCCTCAGAATCCTTAGAAGAGGGCCCTGCATAACTGATCAGAATTTTCACTTGGGATGGAACCTACTTTTCCCCTTGATCTCTTGAGCAGGCAAAACTGATACATGTGAAATTCTTGGAAAGCCAGAGAGGGCACTTTATAATCAGGTGTAAGGCAGTGATAGACAGATATCCTGTGTCCAGCAGGGGTTGCTAGAAGAAAATGTCACAGGGAGTCTTCATAAAGCTGTTAATGAATGACGGCAGGATGGTTTGGATTTAGTAGATGGAGAAGAAAGGGGAACAGGGCCAGCAACCCGGCTGCCCATGAGAACCACCAGGGGAGCTTTTCCAGGGGTGGCTGCCCCGTTCCTCCTCACACCAATTAAATGCAACCTCAGGGGGTGGGTCCTGCACAACTCGTTCTTTTCAAACTCCCGGGAGGTTAGGTTTCTAAAGTGCCGCAGGGTTGGGAGCCATAATTACAAGGCAGAGATGAGACCCAGGAGGCAGCTCCAACTCACCTTCTCAGCCTCGGGCATGTTTCCCAGGATGGTGTGCATGCAGCCGATGTTGAAGCAAATCCGGGAGTGGGGGTCCTGGACTGCACTGAAGGCGTCCAGGGCTCCCTTCCAGTCCTTCTTGTCTGCTGCCAGCACCCCTTCATTCCAGAGGCTGATGGCCTCAGCCAGGGACATGGTGAGGTGGAGACTAGGAGGCCAAGAGAGCGGCCAGGAGACAGGGAGGGCTGCCCCAGCGGCCTTGGGTCTTCAGTCCCTGGCGTGGTGTGCAGAACAGGGCCTGGCCTTCTTAGCGTCTTAGGACACTTCTTAATGTTGCGAATGTGTCAGGAAATGTCCCCACCTGTCAGCAACTGACGCATGACCTACCACGAGAGAGAAAAGGAGAGTCTAGAGGGAGGGCGGGTGGAGGCGGAGTGTGGAGGACAGAGGAAGTACGGCCTGCCAGAGTCAGTTCCTCAAAAAGCTTCTGCTCTCACCCTGCTCCTGGAGCAGCTTGGGGCCAGAGCTCTGCCCCCAGGTCGAGGGGGATCCTGTTCCTCAATATCCACACTTGTCACAGGACGGTTGTGGGACAAGAGCAGAGTCCTTAGCAGCCTTGAATGAATTCCTCGCTTGTTTTCTCTCAGCCCCATAGACTGTCTTGATAGGTTAGTTTTTATCTTGAGTGACATGAGCAGTTACATTTCAGACTCAGCATGAATGTTCTAGAGTGTCTGAGGAAACTTACATGAACTCTCCGGAAGTTCAGAAAGGACTGTTTTAGTCAGTTTTTTTTTTGGCCACTGGAACTAAAGGACCCAACCACAACTGTAAAGGAGGAAAGGCGTATTTGAGGGCTCACAGTTTCAGAGGTCTTAGTCCATAGAAGGCTGGCTCCACTCCTTGGGGCTCAAGGTGAGGCAGAACACCATGGCGGAAGAGTGTGGCAGACGGAAGCAGCTCACATGGTGATCAGAAAGCAGAGGCAGAGGTCTCTACTGGCCAGATACCAATATATACCCCTCTCCTCCAGCCACACCCCTCCTGCCTCCAGTTACCACTCAGTTAATCCCTCTCAGGGATCAATTCACTGATTAGGTTAAGGCTAGAACACAATCACTTCTCCTCCAAACCTTCTTGCACTGGCTCACGGGTGCGCTCTTGGAGGACACCCCATCTAAACCATGATAGACTGATTTCCCGCAAGTGCCCAAATTGGAAGCCAGATATGAGGGTGAATTAGGATTTCTCCTGTCCTTCTGCGAAATGGGAAGAGACAGGGCCTTGAATGGATGACTAATGAGTTTCCTAGTCTTGGAAGAAATTGATTTCAGATTCCATTTCTTGATGCCTCGGAAAAGTGAAAGTCACTAAAACTTCGTTGAGGATGACTGGGGGATTGTGAGTCTACTCATGAGACTAATGAAAATCCTCACTTCCTGCTGGTAAAAATGCACATTCGGAGGTCAGTGCTTAGATGTTAACTCTTGTTTGGCAGCAACTGGCGGAGCTCACTGCTTTATAGGCTTTGGAGGTCTGAGGGGATGAGGATTGAGAAGATATGTGTGGGCGCAGCCCCTTCCCTGTGTTCGGAAGACCTGTCCACCTTATTGTTCTGCCTGGCAAACTCCTACGTATCCTTCAAGGCCCATCCTTCAAGTGACATTTATATGTCACCACCTCTGTGAAATCTAGCTTCACACGCCAGGTAGTGGAGAGAATTTGCCCCTCGTATCACCTCTTCCCAAAGATTTCTTGTGCCCTGAGGTGAGGCCTGATTGCACACCCTGCCCCATGCCCTCGCCTTCTAAGTTCCTACTTCTTCCTCCTTGCGCCCCCACATGGCTCTTACCCTCCATGTGGGGTCTGGGGTGCACACGCACATCTCAGTCCCCACTGCAGACTGCACCCCTCGGGAGGAAGCCCTGGGGTTCACCCACCCTGGTGTCCCCAGGGGGGCACTAGCAATGCTATGGAGGCTCAGCTCTGTCTACCCATCCTCCCTCCCTCTGTCACCACCCAAGCCAAGTCACCATCAGCTCTGGGCTAATATTATGGTCTCCTGACATCCCCGGCCCCTCCATCCATTCTTTTTTTTTTTTTTTTTTTGGTACTAGGGATTGAACTCAGGGGCACTCGACCACTGAGCCACATCCTCAGCCCTATTTTGTGTTTTATGTAGAGACAGGGTCTCACTGAGTTGCTTAGCGCCTCGCCCTTGCTGAGGCTGGCTTTGAACTTGCAAATTTCCTGTCTCAGCCTCCCAAAGTGCTGGGATTACAGGCTTGGGCCACCGCGCCCTTCATCCATTCTTTACAGAGCAGCTGGATTCAGGTTTTTTTTTTTTTTTAAATGATGTGCTATTATTTTTTTATATCTTTATTTATTTTATGTGGTGCTGAGGATCGAACCCAGTGCCTCACATATGCGAGGCAAGCGCTCAACCACTGAGCCATAACCCCAGCCCCTGGATTCAGTTTTTAAAAACAACTCCAATCACATGTGGCCCTAAAACTTTGAGTGTCTCCTAGGGTACAACCCAGGCTCCTCCTCAAGGAGCAGGAAGCCCCTCCTGCTGCCCCACACTCAGCCCATGTCACCCAGCTACACGGGCTTCCTTCCATGTTCTTCAGTGACCAAGCCTGTCCCCTCTGCCCATATGCATGAGATAGAAGCCTGGTGGATGAGATGTTAGGAGAGGCTTGCTGAAGACCTTTCCTCAGTGACTAGAAGAAAGGTAAATTGGAAAGATACAGTACTTGTTTCTCTACTAGACGGTATTATGAAGATGTGCCTAGAGCAGTGGCAGCTATCTTATAACCATGAGGAAAGTTAACTATAAACAAACCATTGTCCTGAGGAGAAGACAATGGAAAAGCAAAAGGACCCTGACCCTTCATCATGTTAGTGAGCACATAAGTTCACAAATCTTGGGCCTGACCTACCTCAGGACTTCCTGTTTAGTTAGATAATAAATTTGTTTGTTTAAGCCATGCAAATGGGGTTTTCTGTCAAGAGTTTAAAACATTCTGACTGACATACCAGTGTGACTGGGTACCTACTACAGCCCTTGGCATAGAGCAGGTACTCAATAAACATTATTTGTTAACATATTTTGTTGAGGTATTGGTTGGATGACTCCAAGTTTCAGCACAATGTGTTCAAAATTATTCCAACATTCTGAATCAGCCGGTTTTACCTGTTAGCTAACAAGTCACAAACTGCCGTTGCCTGTGTGCATTCAGCCGGAAGCTAAGAACATTCTCAATACCTTCCCTCTTCTCTGAGAAGAGCGCCTGTAAAATCAGAATAAAACTCACTATTCCTGGGCACGTGCTCAGCTAGAAGGCCCTCGCCGCCTCCTTCAGAGCTCCGCGCTCCGTTGGCCTTTGCCCTTTCCTGGTACTCGAGGCTCGGCACAGCTCTGCAGAGGCCAGTGCCCTGCCCCGCTGCCCTTCAGTCTTTGAGCGCGCTCAGCCTGATTCCCGGCGCGTGGGCGTTACGTAAACACCAAACGGTGAAATGAACCAATACACAAGGTGAGCGCGGGGGCTCACGCTTGTAATCCCAGCGCTTTGGGAGGCTGAGACAGGAGGATTGTGAGTTCAAAGCCAGCCTCAGCAAAAGTGAGGCCCTAAGCAACTCAGTGAGACCCTGTCTCTAAATAAAATGCAAAATAGGGCTGGGGATGTGGCTCAGTGGTTGAGTGCCCCTGAGTTCAATCCCTGGCACCAAAACACACACACACACACACACACACACACACACGATGTCGTGCTTCTTGGGGAAAAAAAAAGTTTTCCAGAAACCTGCTGGCGGTATAAAGTGAGGTGCATTTATAATAGGGAAAAACTCGTAGGATCTCTGCCCTGGGTACGGGTACTTGTAACACTACCAGTCAGGGAGTCCCCAGGAGGCGATGGGCAGACCTCGCTTGCTATATATGCACCTGGCCTAGATGTCACCTTCAACCCAACCTCACTGTTCAGCAAGGCCACTGAAACCCTCAGGCTACCAGGGCATCTTCCCAGGATGACATCCAAGCCAGCCCTGTCTAATCTACCCTTATATTTGTTTTCCATCTGCTCAAGACAAACCACACAAACCCAATGCCTTATAATATCACACATTTGCCAGGCGCCGTAGCGCACGCCTGTAATCCCAGTAGCTGGGGAGGCTGAGGCAGGAGGATTGTGAGTTCAAAGCCAGCCTCAGCAAAAGTGAGGCCCTAAGCAACTCAGTGAGACCCTGTCCCTAAATAAAATGCAAAATATGGCTGGGGATGTGGCTCAGTGGTCGAGTGGCTCTGACTTCAATCCCTGGTACCCAGGGCGGTAAAAATCACACATTTACTTTGTCACGGATCTCATGGGCTGGGAGTCTGGGTGGGGCGTAGCTGCCTGTCTGCCTAGGACAGGCAGGACTGAAATCAAAGTGCCAGCCAGTATGTGACACCAGCCAGAAGCTAGACTAAGGGAGCATTTGTTTCCGGGCTCTCTTTTTGTTGGCAGGGTCCATTTCCTTATTGCTATAGACTCTCTGGAAGCTTCTTCAAAGCCAGCAGTAGAGGCAGGGAGAGTTTGCTTCACTGGGTCTCTCACCTCTAGACCTTTGTAAAGGACTTACCTGATGAGGTGAGGCCCACCTGGGATATTCTCCCTTTTGAGACCTGGTGCATTCAGGGTGGTCTGACCATACTCTCCCTTTTGAACAACCTAAAGTCAACTACTCAGGGGCATTAATTATGTCTCCAAAATGCCTTCACTTTTGCCATATTCCAAAAGCAAGTCACAAGTCCTTCCCTCTCAAGGGGTGAGCTTACATAAAGTCAGGGATAATTGGGGGTCACCTTAGAATTCTGTCTGTCACAACTACACAGTTCCAGACTTCTCTGACTCGCCAACTAGGTTAGTTTTTCCTACCATGTGCTCTCAGAGAAGTCTCTCCCTACCACTCTTAGTGTGCACCATGTGCTCTCAGAGAAGTCTCTCCCTACCACTCTTAGTGTGCACCATGTGCTCTCAGAGAAGTCTCTCCCTACCACTCTTAGTGTGCGCTCAACCACATGTGATTGCGGTCATCTACACGACTAAGCCCAATTAGACTGCGAGCTCCAGAAGTACGGGATTCGTGTCGGATTTTTCCATTGTGTCTTTTGCACTTATCATGTTGTAGGTTCTAAAATGAGTGTTCAGTATCAATGCTGTGGAAGGTGCTCTTTTCAGTTTACATTTTTCCTGTGTTTTTCTTGGCACATTGTAATCATACATATTCATATATGTGCACAATAGAACAAAAAATTTGGCCAATATCATTCCCCAGTATTTTCCCTTTCCCTCCCCTCCCCCTTCCCCTTGGTCCCTTTCTTCTCCTCTACTGAGCTCTTCTGGATTTGCATGACAATGCCCCCCACGGTGCTTTTTCCTCTCTAGCTTCCACATATGAGAGAAAACATACGCCCCTCAACTTTCTGAGTGTGGCTTATTTCGCTTAACATAATGCTTTCAAGTTGCATCTCTTTTCCTGGGAATGACATAATTTCATCCCTCTTTAGGGCAGAATAAAACTCCACCATCTATCTGTACCGCATTTTATTTATCTATTCATCCACTGATGAACACCTGGGTTGGTTCTGTAGTTTGGCTACTGTGACTTGTGCTGCTATGAACATGGGTATGCACGTATCACGATGGTACAATGACTTTAATTCCTCAGGATAAATACCGAGGAGTGGTCTAGCTGGGTCATATGGTGGTTCCATGCCTAGTCTTTTGAGGAAACTCCATACTGACTTCCACAGTGGTTGTACCAATTTAGAATCCCACCAGCAGTGTGGAAGTGTTCCTTTTTCTCCGCATCCTCTCCAGTGTTTTTTAATATTTGTATTCTTGGTGACTGCCATTCTGACTGGTAGGACATGAAATCTCAGTGTAGTTTTGATTTTCACTGCCCTAATTGCTTATGATGTTGAACATTTTCATATATTTGTTGGCCATTTGTAATTTGTGGAAGGTGCTTTTAATTTGGCTGGCCAAATGTCTATTATTTTTAATCCAAATGAGGGTGTATGCATTCTTTTCAAGAACTAGTCTTTTCAAGAACTCTCCTATTAAGCATCCTAGAGACAAGGTCTTCTTCAATTTGTACTCCTCATGCATGGCATGTCTAGCACCTACGTGGGTGGGCACTCAGGAAAAATTTGCCGAATAATTGAAACTTTGCACAATGACCGTGGCAAGTAAAGCACATACAAGTTTCCTTTCACTTTTTTTCCATAGATCTGAATCCTGCTCATCCTTCGAAGCTCAATTTAAGCGGGGCATGGTGGTGCATGCCTGTAATCTCAGCTATGAGGAGGCTGTGGAAGGAGGATTGCAAGTTCAAATCCAGCCTCAGCCACTTAGTGAGACCCTGTCTCAAAATAAAAAATGAAAAGAGCTGGGGATGTAACTCAGTGGTAGAGCACCCCTGGGTTCAATCCCCAGTACCTCCAAAAATAAAAATAAAACAAAACGCTCAATTTAGACTCTCCTCCTACCTGAAGCCCTTCCTGGCCTATGAGAGTCCTGGTAATTTTCCTTTCTCTGAGTTCTTATATCATTTTATCATCAAACCCAAAGCACAAGTGCTCAAAGTTTTTTCCTACCACATCTGTGGTAAGCTGTTTTCTACCACATCTATCAGCTTAACTATGTTTCCTCTGAAGACAGGGAGTGTGCTATTTTTTATGTTTTCCATAGAATCTAGCACTCAATGTCTCATTTGAAAAGCTTCATAAATATGTGCTGATCTAAAAATCTGAAAAAAGTATGAGTGATCTGGCTTGAGTTGAGTCCTGGACATTTTGGTGACTTTCTCTTTGTGGACATAATTGGCCTTTGTGGTTCTGTTTCTTCTTTTGAGAATACCAGTGCACTAAGTACCATCCCGTCACCGAATCAGCGAGCTCTCTGAGACTTGTTTAAAACTCCCTGGGTCTTTTTCTCCAGGAAAGCACAGGTCTCCAAATAGTTCCTGTTTGTGTTTCTTCCACTTGTCTCCCTTGGGTGAGTGATCCAGAGCCAGGGGATGTGTAAGGAGAACGAAGCTTGAAGCCAGAGAATCACCTGATGTCACAGGAGGGGAAATTGTCATACTAAAAGTGTGTGTGTGGGGGGGCTTCATGTGTAGCAGAGTTAGAAATGTAGCAAAATAAATTTAGCAAAATAGATTCTCTTTCACTTTCCCTGAAATGTCCCTAACAAACAAAACAGTGTCAGGACGAACGCTCACCATCTGCTGGATGAATGATAGACAGCAGTAGATGCCTATATGGAAGGGGTCCAACTCTTTCTCCAGGAATGGCTTAGCTAGGCTGCAGCAGGAGGGCAGGGCTTTTGGCCCCCTAGCTATCATAACTCCTGGTTAGTTGGACCATAGTGGGCACCTGACAAACTATATATCCAAGAATTTCCTTTCCTAGCCAGGCGCGGTGGCGCACGCCTGTAATCCCAGCACTTAGGGAGGCTGAGACAGGAGAATTGCGAGTTCAAAACCAGCCTCAGCAATGGCGAGGTGCTAAGCAACTCAGTGAGACCCTGTCTCTACATAAAACACAAAATAGGGCTGGGGATGTGGCTCAGTGGTCAAAAAAAAGAAGTTCCTCTCCTGTGACTCAGGATCTGAGGGATCCATATATACTCAGGAGGTTTCTACTATGTTCTGCCCTGAGGCCCAGGAAAGCAGAAGTGGCCTGTGTACATAAAGAGAGAATGAAGCAGGTGGCTAGGGAAGGGAGAGACAAGAGATAGAGACTTTGCAGTCCCTTTTGCCTTTCCTGAGCCCCATCTGCATTCCTGCCCCAAGCCTAGGCCCTTCCAAGAAATGTCAGCGTTGAATCAAGTTTGCTCTGACGGGTGTTGACTATTCCTTTCCCCTGCTCCCCATACACGGAGAGGAAAGAGAAAAGTAGATGTGAGCTCCTGGCCTAAGATTCCAAAACCATCGATTTGCTGAAGAGAGATGAGACATTCTCAGGAACAAACAGCCACACACTAGGAATCCCAAAGATGAAGGAAACGGGGAGGCAACGGGGCCCCCGGGAACTCTCTAAGGAGCCAGACATGCAGAAATAATGGAAGATGTGGCTTCTGACCAAGGAAAAGCCCAAGTGCTTGGCAAAGATCAAAGGCAGAATATAAGGGGAGGGAAAAAACCCAAAAAGCCCCAACTAGGATGACACAAAGGTCATCTTAGAGTCAGAAGAGGAAGAAGGGAGGGACTGGTTCTGTGCAGTTGGTGTCAGGTTAACAGATGTCAAAGAGGAAAGCAGAACTTCTCAGCTCTTATTTTCTTTCCAAGTTACACAAGGAATTGAAGAGGCAGAGGGTGGATAGTGAGAAAGCTGCTAGCTGCTTTAAAGTAATTTCAGACTCACTAAGTCCCAGGAACTAATAGCACTTGCAAGTGTGGTCCCTAAAACCCTGCCATAACTGTGCACCAGGAGGCTGTGATAGAAGCTGGGAAGCTGTGATGGATGGAGTGTGGCTCCACTTTTCTGAACCCATGAATTCTAGAAGCATCCAAGATTTATGAGCTGACCCCTGGAAGGAATTCTAAAATGTAGATTATTAAATAAAGGTATTAGAAACAAAAAGAAAGTTGGGATCTTTAGTAACTGGTAAGTTTGGTAAAAATAAGTCAGAACAAAACAAACCTTTTTCTTTCTCTTTTGAGAGGACTTTCCCGATAGGTAGATCAGGAAAGTACCTTATGCAAATGTTGGCAAGATATTCCTTAGGACAATTTAACAAATTTAGTTGGCTAAATATTATGCAGTTTGGTTGTCTAAATATTATGCCTGCAGAGTCTTCATATTAATGTCACCTTCTGCTTTTAGACTTTTTATAAGCAACTTAGGTCCGATTTACAATTAACCCAAAGCTTGGAGTGAGAACATCAACGCATACAACAGAATCATTTCAAAAGTTGCCTGACTCACAAACACTCCAAGTTGAAATTTGGTAAGGATTAAAGGTTCAAAGCTCAGCTGCCTGAACTTAAAGGGACAACTTGCAGGAGAAGTGCTTTGGCAGAGGGTTCCCCCACTTGGGTGGACCACGGGCCCACTGTGAGTCAACCAAGCCCTGTGGTCACCGTAAGCGGTTAATGCAATCATGGGCTGCGTAAACACAACCACGTCTTGTGTCAGACGCTTCCTGACTCAACCACCCACCCTAGGCCTGGTGAGCTCTGGGCAGGCCAGCACGGGAGGCTGGTACCAACTCACCAGCTTGTGACGTCCAGAGAACAGCAGCTGCTCCCCCGACTCCTGGGGCTCCAAAGTCCTTTCCCTGGAACGGTAGCCTTCTTCAGGCTAGAAGACCTTGCAGTCCCTTTTCTCGTCTGCTCACAGTTGCATTGCTAAAGCAGCCACAGCTGGTGCGTCCTTTACAGAGACACGCCCCTTCTCTGGGCTTAGGTTCCTTTCTGGGCTTTAGGACACTAGCATCATGGATTTCATCAGCAGGTAATTGGACTGAGCTGATATTCCATAGACGACTTTCATAATTTTTAGCCATATTTGCAAATCTCCAGTGCTACTGTTTGCTTAGTATTTTTTTTTAAACTTGGGGATTGAACCCCAAAGTGCTCTACCACTGAGCTATATCCCTAACCCTTTAAAAAAATTTTAAATAAATTTTTTTGGAGGTACAAGGGGCACTCGACCACTGAGCCACATCCCCAGCCCTATTTTGCATTTTATGTAGAGACAGGGTCTCACTGAGTTGCTTAGCGCTTCGCCATTGCTGAGGCTGGCTTTGAACTTGCAATCCTCCTGTCTCAGCCTCCCGAGATGCTGGGATTACAGGCGTGTGCCACTATACCTGGCTTTTTGTTTTTGTTTTTGTTTTCTTTTTTAATTTTGAGAAAGGCTCTCACTAAGTTGCGGAGGCTGGCCTCAAACTTGCGATCCTCCTGCCTCAGGCTCCCAAGTTGCTAGGATTACAGGTGTGCACCATGGCACCTGGCTACTAATTTTCTTTTCTTTCATTGCTTCGCCCTTTAGAAACAGCCTCATTATAAAAAGTATTAATTGCAAAAGTGTCAATTTGGTTGCTAGCTATATATTTTTCCAGTAGGCATTAAAAGAAACATACCCTCTGAACCATTTATTCTATTTCTATGAATTTATTTTATGAATATGTTCACAAATGTTATGAAATAATGTATATATACAAACATTTGTTCATTTGCAACATTATCATGATAGTATACAACCTGAAGCAACCTGACTGTCTTCACTGAGGACCGGTTATACAGTGGAAAACTACATAGCTATGAACAAAGAATGAGGAAGGGTCCTATACACTGGTGAGGAACTACTGCTAAAATAAAAGAGCAAGGTGGAGGATTGTGTTTCAAATGGTACATGTATAGAAGAGGAGGTGCTGGAGATCTATATTTGTATGTGTTTAAAACCTTCTGAGAATGCCAATGAACCGATGAAAGTGGTTTCTAACGGGCAGGAAGGGTTTAGCAGTGATAGAAAATATTTGTTAATTCTTGAGCCATAGTAATATCATTTGTCAAAAATTAAATGAATTAAAATAACACAATAATCATTATGATAGATATGTTTGCCCACGTACTCCCTAAAATCATTTCATAAGCCACGAATGATACACGTTCCTGCTGCAGCAACACTGCTTTGGTGGATTCCACTAAAGATATGTCCAATATCAATTTCCTTGCCAGGGGCTCCTACAAGCTGTTTTCCTGCAGGGTTTAAAGGTGTTGTGGGTAGAGTGCAGAAGAGCTTCGGGGTCCTGAGTCCTGGGTTCAAATCTTAAGTTCCTGCAGCTGGCGTGGGGCTGATGGCCTCTTGCAGCCTCACGTTTCTTACGTGGTGTGTTGGGGGAAATGTAATAGCAGCCCGGCGCCTGCAGCCGAGCACCTACTTTGATAAACTCTGTCTCTGGCCATCCAGCTTTTCGGAGGGAATTTGGGAAAGAGAGAAGTCTGAATCTTTCCCCTTTCGAGACTCTTGCTCTAGAGACACGTTTATTATGGCCGCTGGAGGTTAAGGCAGACACAGCACACGGTAGGGTGTGTGACCTTTGCAGTCACACAGGACCTCACACTTGGAAGGGCCTCATTTATCTGCTGTCACCATCTTGAAATTCTTCATAATTCTGAACCAGAGGCTGCATTTTTATTTTGCATGAGGCCCTGCAAGTCCTGCCACTCGTCCTGTGTGTGACAGTCAGAACTACTTGGTCTTCTCCCGCCCACAGCCACCTCCACAGACCGTCTCCTGTTGTTCCTGAAAGCTGCTGAGCCGAGCGCTGCCCACGGGCCCAGCTGA
>PVHX01002029.1:0-181383 GCA_004024805.1 Geosciurus inauris
TTGGTACCGGGGATTGAACTCAGGGGCACTCGACCACTGAGCCACATCCCCAGCCCTATTTTGTGTTTTGCGTAGAGACAGGGTCTCACTGAGTTGCTTAGCGCCTCGCCATTGCTGAGGCTGGCTTTGAACTCGCGATTCTCCTGTCTCAGCCTCCCTGAGTGCTGGGATTACAGGCTTGAGCCACCGCGCCCGGCTTTCCATTGCTTTTTTTAAAATTTGAAATCATGCAGATTGGAGCACAGACATTTTTTAAAACTCTCACATAGAAAACAGATTGAAGTGTTACATTCTCTTTGTCATCCATAGTGACAGTATGGGCAGTTTCTTTTTTTTTTAATTTGTATTTTTAAATGTTTCATAATGAAATGTATTACAGCTTCACAGGAAAAGTGTAAAAGTTGAACATTTCTAAATCAAAAATAAGAAATCCAAAATGCTCCAAAGCCTAAACTTTTTGAGTGCTCTACATGATGAGATAAAATTCCACCCCTGACCTTATAGGATAGGTCACAGAGAGAAATATTGAATATTTACCTTCAGCATATGTGTATAATGTATAAATGAAACATAAATAATTTTCACGTTAGGTTTGAGTCCCACCCGAAGATATGCCATTATGCAAATATTCCAAAATTCAAAAAATAATCAAAAATCAAAACATTTCTGGTCCCAGGCATTCTGGATAGGAAATACTTAACCTATATACTTAATTTCTTTAAGTTCAGAGATATTACAAAAGTTTTCTTTGCTTTGTGGCTTTACCATCCATCAATAATCTTAGTCCTAGAAAATATTTATTTATCCATCCTAAATCACCATTAAAGAAAATATATTCACTAAATGTCCTGCCTATTGGCAAAGTAACACTTTAAAAAGCTACACTACATATGCTATGTCGAGCACTACAGTTCCTATATTTTGTGATTTGGGGAACAAGCCTGTGTTCCTCCTCACCATAACCTTGACAGCTTTAAAGCTTTGATCATAGCTTTTATGTTTCTAACCTAAGGCACTGGAATTTCTTTAATCAATGCTCATATAGAAACTTCTTCATCATTTACTTATTATTCTCTGGGATTCTTCCAGGTCTGTCTTGTCTGAGGAACAGTGATCAGGATATTATATTATTCCAGTTCTTACACAATCATGAGATTTTCTATTTGCTTTCCGTGTCCTTCATAAAGTGGGCCATTCGTACCCTAAGGAGACAGCTGCAAAGATTCCTAGGTCACTTTCCTGGGTCTAGCTAACAACTTGAAGCCATCTATTCTCGGCCTTTTTGTTCCTTTTTTAAATATATTTCTTACCTACTTATACATTGAAGTTCATCTGTTCATTTGTTACATTCTGTAACTGAGAATTCACCTTTAAATGTATTCCTGCACCTGGAATCTTTTAGTCAAAATTATGGTACTAACTTCTGTTGGCAATTTCATTATTCAGACAATTTACTGTAATGTTAATAATCATTTTAAATATCATTTATTCTCTCAAGGGCCTCACTATAACCATCCTCCAGCTCTGAAAGTGCTTATTTATTCTCACTCTTTGTTTTCTCTCTCTAAATGAGTACTTAGCCCACAATAAAAATATTTTTTCCCAAAGCCATGATAACTATTTTTAAAAGATTCCTTGACATTTTATCTTTTATCGAAGTTTATTTTTACAATATATATTAAAATAATGTAACCGTATATTATAGACTTAACAACTTGTCAAGCATTCAGTTGAAAGTCATTTATTATTTATTCCCACTAAACACATTTAAATTCAAAAGATTCCAACTCAGAAACTTTCATTGGCACTTTACAGTTGCTTATTAGAAAGTTTTTTATTCATAACTCTGTGTTCTGAATATCAGTGATTCTGGAATGAATTAAAGTACATTGGAATGACACTACTTCTTACCTGTCTTCTTACAGCTGGCCTTTAACCTTGTTTGTTTTGTTTTGATGTTTTTTTCTAAATGATATGGTGTGAATATTTTCTGTAATTTTATAAAAGACATAGATGCACATGTCAATGAAGTTATGGACATGGGAAAACATTCAGATAATATTTTTCCAAGTCTCTATGCTACTGAATTCATTCAAGTCTGATTAAAATGATTGGAACTCATCATGTGGTAAGAGTCCCAGTTTTATATTTTACTTCTTAAAATCTCTGTAAATTGAGATGGGATATTTATCTTTTAAAAAATAGTGAATATTGACCCTTATTGACATACCTCAAATGGATCATGGAACTAAATGTAAACTGTAAAACTATAATGTTTCCAGGTAAAATGTATGAGAAAATCTTGGCAAACTTTGACTAGGTGAAGATTTCTAAAAGATAAAAAAGGAGAAAACATAAAGGACAGAATTGATTTGGGGCTTCATTAAAATTTAAAACTAATATACTTCAAAACATACAAATTGTAATTAAGCCATAACTCCCAATGTGATGGTATTTGGAAATGGGGGCTTTGAAAATTCACTGAGTCTAGATGAGGTCATGAGGGTGGTGCCTCATTACAGGATTAGTGTCCTTTTAAGAAGAAACACCAGATAGCTTGTTTCATATCTCTCTTTGTGCTATGAGCATCCAGAGAGAAGGTAGCTGGCTAAAAGCCAAGAAAAGAGGTCAGAATGAAAACTACCTTGCTGATACCTTGATTTTAGACTTATGAGCTTCCAGAACTGTGAAAAATAGATTTCTAGTATTTATGGCACCCAGTTGATGCTGTTTTCTTAGGATATATGGGCCCTTTAGTTTTTAGAGTTTCCATTAAATGTAAAGAGAAATTTGAAGTGTACTATATTGCTCAAATACCTTGATTCAATGCCAGACCTCTCATAATTAATATTAAATTATTATGGAGCTGTGTGGTCTTGAGCAAATTATTTAAAATCTGAAGCTCAGTCTCATCATTAGCAAAAGAAAGAAAAGCAACTCCTACCTCAGGGTTTTTGTGAGCATTAAATGAGATAATACACACATGAAATGTTTTATATACAGCAGGTGTTCAACAAATGTTATTTCTTCCTTCCTGTGTAGCCAAAGCTGACCCTAGGAAGATAATTCATTGAAGTGCAATAAAAAAAAATCTTAAACTCTGTCAAATAAACATTTGTCCATACCAGCATTAACCCTTTCCGTTAATATTTAGAGTAAGTGAATACTTGAAGTTAAAAATTAAAGTACAGTTCCTGTCATATTACATGCAAATTACCAATATTTGTAGTAGAAAGTACTGCAGCTAAGTGGCTTGGTGTAGAAGGATCAATGCCAAATGACAGAATGACAAGCCTCTGTATCTCTGAAGTAGAAATAGTTTTAGGTTGTGTGAACATAGAACTTTATCAAAGTATGCCAAGCATCAGCCCTGTCCCCTACATTTCTCCATTGTAGTTGTAGACTGACACTTATTACAACGTGTTTAAAGAGGAGCAAGTAAGGAAACCTAGAGCCCACTGAGATAATTCCCTTACAGCAGGAATTTGTTGAAGTTTCTGAACAGTTCCCAGGAAAGGGAAATAATACTACATAATATTCTTGAATATAGTCAGCCAAGTTCAGATTATTATTAATAAAGCCTTCACATAATACACAATTCATAACGGATTCATCGTCCATTTAGTCGCAACCAATAGCACAAAATCCTTCAAATACTATTCTAACTCTGGACTTCCAGAGTGCAAAGGCCATTGCGACGGATTCACTCTGTGAATGGTCAGCACTGACCTCTAGTGGCAAGCATGATGAATCGCAGCTCTGTCCTTCCTTGACCCCAGGGTAAGCACTCACTCCAGGGCAGAGCTTTGATACAAACAGTATTGGACCTTGGCAGCAATATGTGCCTAATGCGATTATGTTGACACTTTTCTTGTTTGGGGGTAATGAGCACTTCCCCCATTTCCTAGTAGAAATCTGAAAGTCCCAGCACTTTGGGAGGCTGAGACATGAGAATTGCAAGTTCAAAGCCAGCCTCGGCAACAGCGAGGCACTGAGCAACTCAGTGAGACCCTGTCTCTACATAAAACACAAAATAGGGCTGGGGATGTGGCTTAGTGGTCGAGTACCCCTGAGTTCAATCCCCGGTACCACAAAAAAAAAAGAAAAGAAAGAAATCTGAAAGGGATTGTTTGTCTAGCTTGAAGGGGACACTCTAAAAAACAGGATAATGACTGACCTAAGAGTTAGAACCTGGACACATGGCCTCAGGAGTGCAGTACCCATACAAACTAAGCAGTGTAGTCCCAATGATTGTACATAGGCATCTGTTTGTTTTCTTTATATGTTTCCTAGGGAGCTTGTAAAGACAGTATTAGAAACTCCTCTATGCAGAAAAGCAATTAGACCTTGTAAGGAAGGCACAACAGAAACAAAAGGACAGCCTTCGCTCTCCGGCATGCTGAAAATTAACAAGGAAGAGAAAACTCAAGTTTATTTTTCTATCTCTCCTAGAGGAATCAACATGCAAACAATTGTAAATAAAAATGAGAAAGGAGAAACAGAGCGGAACAAGGAAATGGAGAAAGAAGAGGTAACTATAAACTGAAGCTTTTAACCTTTATGTGGCAGGGAATAGACATGATCTTAAAAAGTTATCTCTTTCAATCCTATCAAAGACAGGGAAATAATGAGTCCAGAATTTGACTCTTTTGTTTTTTGGAGGGGAGAGGGTGTTGCCAGGGATTGAGCTCAGGGGCACTCAACTACTGAGCCACATCCCCAGCCCTATTTTGTATTTTATATAGAGGCAGGGTCTCACCGAGTTGCATAGTGCCTCGCCATTGCTGAGGCTGGCTTCCCCAGCTGCTGGGATTACAGGCGTGCGCCACCTCAGACTCCTGAAGTCTCCATTCTGTAAATGGCACAAGGTAAAATCCCACTGCGGTTGTTCTGGCCCTCAACCTGAACTACCTTAGGAGAACTAAGATTCTATTCAATTGGGACTTTGAAAGGAATCTAGGATGTAAAGTAGACTATTTTAAAGGAAATCATTTCTCCTCTAACTATAGAAATAAGCTTATTGAGTTGAAATATACATTTATCACTGCCCAGTACAAACGGGAAAAGGGCAAAGGTGATATGGGATAATTTGTTCTTATTTTATTCATCTTCTGTTATACATCAACATGACTCCAAATTTACCTTCTTTAAATGGCAATGTCATCTTCTTGCCTTCTTCTTTTGAATATAAATATCTGCAAAATTCAAATTATTTCCAAGAGCGTCTTCCTGGCCTCTCCCTCATTAACACTACTTATTTTTCTGTTTTCACTTCAGACAACAAAGCAAGAGAAGCTGTTGAACATTGTTCCTAGAACAACATTTACAAGTGAGAAACAGGAGAGTAGAAATTCATGGGAAATCCCTTTTCTTCAAGATTTCCATCTAGGGGTTTTGGAGTGTTTGGATAAATTTCACATAAATATCCTTCTTCTTAGAGTAGTTGATGCATTTTTGTTTTTGGCTTTGGGAGGGAATAGTGATCTGTTAAAATTGTCATTTTTTAACTAAATTATAATTTGCTAATCCCTTAAGGACATCTGATAGGCTTCAATGGCTACTTTGACAGACTTCAATATGTTTTAAATAAAATTGAGAAAAGCTTATTTGGGGAAAGTACAATGGCGCCCAATGTGGGTATTTCTCATCTAATACTTCTACTTTACTACATTAGGTAAGAATAAAATGCATTATAGTATGTAATAAACTCCATTGTTAAACTTAGGGACTGAGATTTTATGGTCAATTGACTATTCATTATTAATAATCAAAAGGTACCATTAAGAAACAAAGGAATTGTTATTCTGAAGAATTAGAAAATTAGAAACACACTAAATTCTATATAAATAACAGGCAATATTAAAATACATAATACAAACATTGTTAAACATAATTTATTCATTTTTGATGACCAATTTAGGATTTTGAAGTCTCAGTATTACTCTGTAAATATCAATTATCATTGGACAGGGGCTCTAATGTCAGTTAAAATAAAGATTTTATTAACAAAATATTGGATAAATGACTGTCAGACTTGAAAAGTTTAGACCATCAACTCCCATTGAGAAGAGTGACTTTTGTTAGGAATTCAGTCACTCAAAGTAGCACAGGCTGAAGACTGGGGTGTCAAACGGGGCTTTTCTAAAGAGCCTAAAACTACCTAGCAACTTCTGCATAGAAACTTTGTGAATAAAACATTCATAGTGTTGACTGTGAGAACTTCCTTTTTTTGACAGTCATTTTACTTCTAGAAGTATATCCTAAGAACATTCTGAAGCAAGAAAACATAGAAAATAAGTCTGAAGGTCATCATTTCAACATTATTTAAAAGGCCAAAATATTAAATGAAGCTGAATGTTCCACAGTGGTGAGTGGTTAAATACAAGTGTGTAGATACGCGCTGCCTATCCTGTGAGCACTCTATGCTTCACAAAATATAAAAAATGATGATAAAAGACATATAATAAAACACTAAGAAAGAAAAAATACATATAATTTTGATCTGGTTTTACTAAAATACACAAGAAAAATACTAGAGATACAACAAAATATTAACTATAATTTTAACATGAGAGCAAACTATTGATTTTTAACTTGCTTCTATAAAAGGCTGCTTCTTCAAGATATTTTGAGTCAGAAAAACAATAAATGTAATTACATTTGATCTGTGGCTAAGTCACCACATTCCTATCTCTTCAGATGAAATTGCATACATAGTTCATTCCTCTTCTTTCTTCTCTCTCCCAGCATGCATCTCATGCCAGACTGCAAGGGCACACAAGAAAAATGAAGCTTTAGTGCACATAATTCTTTATAGAGTTTACATTCCTTTCATTTCTTATTTGATCCTAATAATAATCTCAAGAGGAGTTAGGGTGTAAGTATTTACAAAATTCTTGGATTTTTCTCTGTCATTAATACAGACATTTTAGTATTTTCATGACCATGGAGTAACTATTATGAAAATGAATTTGATAAGAGTATCAAACACTAGGCTAATCACAAGTTTAAATCCTAGTTACTATTTGGACATGTTAGATCTCAACTCAACTTGTCACCATGCCAGCAAGACCCTCTGATGAGCACCCCCAACTCCAACCAATCTTTACATTACCTTAAAGCATTACAAGTATCTGAAATTGTTTGTGGGTTCATTACTTGTTTAATGCTTCTATCTCTTGCTACCACCACACCCTAGAATGCCATCTCATGAAAATGGATTTGCTTGCTCCCTTCCTCCCTGCTATTGCTCTTCCCCCAATAACTGGGTCCATACCTACTTACAGAAGGCATTTCATAAATATGACCAAAAAATACAAATCTGAGTTTTTCCCCTTCTATAAAATAGGGATGATCATATCTTCCTTACAGACTCATCACAATTATCAAATTAGATAATATGTGAGAAAAATACTGTCACCCTGTATTATTCTCCTATTTAATTATTGTAGTGTGAGGGGCCTTGCACAGTTTCTGTCATGGCATGATAATGTTGCCAGCATTGTATCCAAAGAGCTTCCATGGAATTTTTTTGAAAAGGCAAAATCACATTTTGTACACTAGTAAGTATACCTATTAAATAAGTCTAATTAAACCACTGTTCAATAAGCAAGAACAGGAGTCAGTATTGGCTCTAACTATACTGAATGTGATCTTTGAAGAAATGTACAAGCCAAAGAAGCTTCTGTAGATGGCTGAGGCCATGCTTGATAATACTCTTTAAGGGCTGAGAGAAATAAATCAAAAGGTGTCAAATAATCAGGGATCATTTCTTCAGAACAGCTAGGTGATGTACTAATAAATAGAACAACTGTTCAATCTGGCAAGTATACAGTTTATTTCTTTTGTTGTCACAAAGGGATACTTGGTCCCAAAGAAAATAAAGACTATGTTTTGACTTTCATGATTTGTGAAGCCCCAAAAGATTTATAATTCTATAAATCAAGACATTGTCACAGTTTAGAGCCCCAAAGAGGCTAAAGGAATTATTCAAATACATAGTGACTCAGTCATATACACCATTTAATTCAGCTAAGCTCAATTGCCATGAACTGAAGACTTGAAGGAAGGGCTCTGTCTTTGTTACTAACCTGTTGTGGTTTGGAAACAGGCTAGCAACATACAGTGGTCAGCATTTAGGGGACAGAGTTCATTGAGCAGTTGCTTGGTTAATATGTTGGTTGAGTGAATTTTCCAAATGTCTCTAACTAATCCTAACCTGATCATAGAGATAATCATGGCAATTGTATATTTTCTTACCTAGTACTTCCTGAGGGCTTACTCTACTAACTTCAATATAGCACCTACATTCTTTTTCAACTTGTTCTGCACAAAACAAGTATCTCTTAATGTCCTTCCTTCAAAAGAAGAGAACTCTATCTCACTCAAATGCCTTTATTACAAACCCATGCCGTGAGGACGGAAATTTCTTTGCATTTGCCTGCTTTAAACTCTAAAAATTTTCTATGTGTGTAATTTGCCTTGAGTTTCTGCTAAATTATATTTGAACTCTTTGTCTGTTAGACTATTTTAATTCCAAATAAATCTTTTAAAAAAACCTGATATTTGTGGCATGTATGACTACATAGTTACAGACAAAATAGAAAAACATACAAAAGGTTTGTCACACATCTGGAGAAAATAAATTCTTTTCAATGCAGGAAGAGACATTCTACATTATATGTTAACGTCTCATTTTGACAACTAAACACCATGTGCTACTATGTAAAACAATAAAATAAAAGTGAAAATTCAGGATTGTTTATAACGTGATTTCTTGTGTTATTAGTGTACTATTATAGGCAACAGCTTTTGTGGGAAATTCATGATCATATAAAACACAAACACTCAGAAATCCCAGTAATATACTGCTTGAAGTATTATGAAAACTGTATCAAAAGCCCAACTCTATTATTTTTAGTGTTGGAATTTCAATTAAACATTTATTTTCTATTAGGTAAACTATAAGTATATAGAAGAATCATTTGCTAAGTTAAGCCAGAATTGTTTTCTATTCTCTAGACATTTGGATGTATAATAGATTACTGACACATGAAATCAATAAGAACTCAGTCAAATGTTCATTCTTTGATTTCTCCCATTCCCCCTAAAAAGCTTCTAACTTAATTCAAGTCAATAATTATTTTGTGAGTCCCTAATATATGTTCAGCATTGCTCTGGGGATAAATATTGTTTGTAAAGTCTTAGAACATCCCTGTGTGTGAAAATTCTGAGCTATTTGGAATTTGTTAGAAACTTTAGAGTAACTTTTTACTATCAGTCAAGGTTGCCTCAGGTAAAAATTTCTATAATTTATATATGCTTTAACTCAATAAAATGTACAGTGTTGGGACACTTACAAAATTATTTTCAGTATGTTACAATTTAATATGTGCTATGATTGCATTTATATGGTAAAATAAGTGTTCCCAATTATATAGATGACATATGACAGCAGTTTAGTCATAGATCCTAGTCCTAACCTCAGGAGTAGAAAGTACTGATTAGCTGGACTGGCCTACTGTCTCCAAAAAACTTTAGACCACATCACTTGGAACTGATTTCAAAGAAGCTTCCTCTGTCTTAGATCACTCCATCCTGATTTTTCATCTGGAGGTTAGCCAACCATCAGCCAACTAGGAAACAGAATCTTAAAACTGCACTTAAAATCATATCTACTTGGAACCTTAACCTAGAACACTAGAGCATTCAGAGGTGAAATGATTGAGTTGTGAGAGCCTTAACTTAATCAGTGAGTTAATCCACTGATAGGGATTATCTGGATGGTGACTATAGGCAGATTGGATGTGGCTAGAGGGTAGAGGTCATTAGGGGTTTTCCTTTGAGGTGTATATTTTGTCCCTGATGAACACAGTTCTCTCTGCTTCCTTTTGCCATGTCCTGAGTTGCTTTCCTTTTCCATATCTTTCCTCCATAATATTCTGCCTCGCCTCAGGCCCAGAGCAGTGAATGTAGTTGGCCATCTATTGACTGAGACCTCTGAAACCATAAGCCTCCAAATCAACTTTTCCCCATCTAAATGTTCTTGTCAGGTTACAACAACAACAAAAAAAGCTAATTAAAACACCTTGCATATGTATATGTTCATTTTCTATTAGTTTTATCACATTCATTTACAGACAGGGATAATATCTTATTTACCTGTGTATCCTCATGAAAGACTAACAGAGGTTTACATGTAAAATTTACCCAAGAAATACTTTGTGAATTAAATATAAATTATTAAGACAGAAATAGCTAGTCACTGTGAAATATTTTTTGGTATGTCATTGTTTTAAATATGCAGTGGCTTTAAAAAAACATTTATTTAGCTCATAATTCTATTAGTTACAATTTATACTGGATTCAGTTAAATGGCATTGGTTTATACATGCATCTGCATTCAACTGGAAGGTCCGCTAATGGTTGGCTGGTTCACAGAGACCTGAAATGAGATGATTCATCTCTGCTCCACATGGTCTCTCAATTAGGATAGCCTGGGTTTGTTCTCATGCAGTGCAAGATTCCAAAAGACAGGGC
This sequence comes from Geosciurus inauris, assembly GCA_004024805.1. Taxonomy (NCBI): domain Eukaryota; kingdom Metazoa; phylum Chordata; class Mammalia; order Rodentia; family Sciuridae; genus Geosciurus; species Geosciurus inauris. The sequence goes on from PVHX01002029.1 coordinate 10,540, forward strand.
AGAATTATGTAATATCATTGGAAATCTGTATTCAGAACTGAGGTACAGTAAATTTCCACATGATTTTATTGGCTAAAGAAATTCATGAAGGCAGCACAGCTTCAAGGAATGAGGAAGTAAACTTAACTTCTTGATGGAAAAAAACTGCAAAGATTTATTGAATGATCAGTGCATACAGGGAGGTAAAGCTACAGGTGCATTCTTGAAATCAATTTAGTGCAAGTATGTTTCACTTACAAATATCAATTACCATAGAAGTTATATAAAGAGTTCCTAGATTAAAACATCAGCATTCCAGAATTTCCAAAAGAGTATAACTTTCTCATTTTTATTTCTGTTTTAAGGCAAGTCAAGTTTTCTACTTCACAGAGAACACTATAATATCTAAAATTTGTTTATGTATGTATTTTTTCACAAGTGTTTATTGAGTAAAAGTCACATGCCAGGTGCCATATTAGGTGCTGGGGATACTAACTACATGGTTCTATTCAAAATTCAGTGGAGGAAGATACACAAAAAAGTAATTAAAACACATTGTGTTTTTTATTGCTTGGAGAGTATACAAATAGACATAAAATAGTTAACCTTGAGAAAGAGATGGCTTCCCCAAAGAAGCAATAGTAAAACTCATTTTTTGCCAGCAAGTAGGAATTCACACAGGAGAAAGAGTTGGCATCTTGTCTGTTGTATCAGCAGATGCTGGGGATGGAAGTATTATGGAGGTTTCTGGGACCAGTAAGTTGCTCAGTTGGGAAGCAAAATACATGATAGTGTGCTAGAGTGGAAGAGGAAAAGAATAAATCATAGAGAGAAGGCCAATAGTGAAGGGCTCCAAGAATCCTCCTATGGACTTTGGATTATTATCCTTTGTTAATGAACAGCCTTTGAACAACTTTGAACAATGAACTTTTGTGGTCAGGTTTGCAAGTTACACAAATATTCCTGATAGCAATGACAACAAAGAAAAAGAAACCAAAATGAAAGATGAGTTTAGAAAACCAGGTGGAAAAAATAGAGCCCAGGTGAACATGCAACTCTACTTAGAAAATGGAGTCTTTGGTTCTATTTAACAGTGTAGACATTTAACAATCACACAAGACATTTAATAATTACACAAATTTTTAGAACAACTGACTTTGAGCAACCGGTGTCCATTTCTACTGAGAATGTCACAAAGGAAACAAGTGTACCAAAAGGCAGGGGCTTACGTTCATTGGAACAAAGAGCAGATACCACACTCTTTTTGCCTGGATTCTAGAAGTTGCTCTTCCTAAGGATACAGCTCAATAATAGGAAGATATCTGATAAGCCCCTCGGCTAGATTTCCTCTCTACCTAACTCTCATCAATTCTATGAAAAGTGGTACTATTGCTTTTGGAGGTAATAAACTACTCTGAGCTAAGAGGTAGCAAAGTTTCTACCACGGTCATATGTTCATTCTGTCCTCCATTTGGGGTTGGATTTCTAGGTGAAACACTAGAGGAAAGTTGAAAACCACAGACAGGCTGTAAAAGGAAGCTAGAAAGAGAGAGAGAATCTGCATGACTTCTATCTGCTGATCTTCAAGACTCATTTGAAAGTCTTATACATTTCTTGTATATTTCATGCTGCCTCCTACAAGAGGACCCCATGGCCCATGCTGTTCTCTATGTCTGGAAAATGCTCCTTCTGTCCCTTCCCCTAAGCGACTTCCATTCTCCTTCAAATGTTGTAGCTCAGAAAATGTACCCGACTCCAAACTATACGAGGTCTGTTCTGTTATAGATCTGTCTTAAAACACTGCCCTCTCCCTTCATAGCATTTAGCTCAGTTTGTACAACTGTGATCATTCCATTGAGACCTGTCTGTAATAGACTAAAAGTTTCATGAGGGCAGAGGCGATTCTGGTCCTGCTCTCCTTTCTATTCTTGCTGCTTCACACCAGGCTTAGCTCATAGCAGGTGCTCCCCATGTACAGGATGTAATTAATGAGTGAACATACCATGAATTAATAAATTATTAGTTATAGGTTCATTTAAGAAGATGTTATCTTAACATTTCTAAATGATACACTTTAAATATGCTAATGCTATGAAATCAGGTGTTGTCCATTTCCAGAGGGAAGATATTGTTTGAAAAGATTTTTTTTCCAAGTCTACTTCCAGATTGGGGCCGACAGATCGCCCAGATTGGAGACAGGGTAGTTCCGTCTCAATGATCACTTAGACTCAGGCTCCAGCTTCTCCCTGAATCAGTGCCAGGTGTGGTGGTGGCTCTTGCGATGCACATGGCTTTCCTATGAGGTCATTACTGATGGAAACTATCAACACCTCTGCCCCTTGGGGAGGGTAAGAAGTCAGCTCCATTCAAATAAGCATTCCTCAGGCTCCTGCTTCGGAAACACTCTCCTGTTCCTACTGCAGATGTTTTAGTTTGGGGGACAGAATAAAGGATGACACTGTGGAGTGAAAATCAGAACAGACCTAATGCAGCTGCATGGGGAATGGAACCATGGACAAGTTTCCATGTACCTTAGTTCTATCCTTTTTATCACCCCTCAAGTCTGAGCCACTTGCCAAGGAGATGCCAAGTAGATGCCAATCTATTCCAAGTGGGTATCAAAAAGTGGTTACTCATCCCATCTCACATAGAATGAGAATTGCTGGATAGTAAGATGCTTTCTTAGCCTACTAAGGCCATAATATCTGTTTTTAGGACTAGTTTATTCCATAAAAACAGTCATCATATAGTTCTAGACATTATTATTATTGTTGTTGTTCTATACAGACTGATAGTAATCAAATGGATAATATAGACCAATATTATCAAATAATACAAAACATATAGGTGATAAGAGGAGAATGCAAGATGGAAAATATGACCAAAGAACAAATATCTTTGGTTATTTGGCTGTCTTGATTTCCTCAGTGGCCCATTTGTGATAGACTAAGAAAGCCTGCCTAAACTGGGTTCTGATTATAAAAGGACCATCTGTATTCATTCAACAAACATTTGCTGCATACCCACTGTGCACTGGGAACTATGCTTTGTATGGGATCCAAAAACATATAGAATATTCCCTGATCATAAGGAATTTATAGTCTAGTGGAAGTGTCAAATAAGGAATGAGAAGATGGCTGTCTGGGAAAAAGGAACGTAAAGAGAATGAAGTATTACTTGAAAGTGTAAAAACAAATTATGTTTGGCAAAGAAATTCTAAGAATATGAACATAATTGGAGTGTTTATGAGAAGGAAAAAGCTCATATTACTGCAAGTGATTTTCAAGAAGCTAAAAAGGAAAAGCATTTTGGAGAATGTAGACTCTCAGAAATCTTTGGAGGAGCCTTTGAAGTGTTAGTGCATGGGGTTCTGGTTAATGTTCCCACGGTAAGGCTGGGGGACAGGCTGTGGACACAGCATCAGGGGAATGAACACCTCACCCACTCTTCAAAGCTGACTGCTCAAAAGGAGGCTATAGTCCCAGGTAATGTCAGAAGATACCACAGGTATTTCTCCTGGGCCAGAAACCAGGGACTCAAATAGCCATTTGTAGGTAGAGAATTAAATAATTTAAAATTAAAAGTTTCAAACAACACAAAAGTACAAAAATGGTTCTACTTTAAGGAATAAGGGGGAAAAGGGAATGGGCAATGGGGAAAAGTATGAATAGACAAAGAAGAGCGAGCTGACCCCTTTTTCAAGAGAAAAATCACACCACAGTGACAAGCCCGCTGTGCAAAAGCCCATTTAGCAAGAACAGTCCAGACCTTCATTCCAAATTTTATCAGAAGCCATCAGCCTTAAAGTATCACTGGCGCCTACTGAATTTTCACCAGGGACCTAACAGAAAACATCTGTTCTCTTACTTAAAAGTAAATCAATTGATTAGATCAACCTTTGCTTGCTTTCTTCTATTAGAAGCACAGCTATTTCTCTTTTTCTTCTCTCCTGACTCCTTTAATAACTTACTTCTGCTTGTGAGTTAAAATCTGGGATAAAGGTGTGTCTCGTTCTTTGCCTACATGGGGAAATTTACCACAGGTCAAGCTAAAATCATGTCGGAAATTCAGGGATGTAAACAATTTGGTAATATTTCATATGTAAATTGAAAGCTTACCTAACCACATAAAATGACCTCAGGCTGCAAATACGTGGGTGAACCAGCATCTGTGTGTGTGTGTGTGTGTGTGTGTGTGTGTGTGTACAGAAAACTCCCATTGCCTTGAGAAAACCCTGACCATAAATACTGAAATTTTTATTTTGAAATTTGACCTTCTTGTTTAAACTCATTCCATAGTTTTAATAAAGGAAATTCCACAACATGAGAGGATTAGGCCTAAGGGTTTTAATTTAAAAATAGAATCTCTGTGGTGAAACTTCTATGATTGGGATCCATATTGTCTGACACCTTTGAGTCAACAGGAGTACCCTCTTACCTGTATCAGTACCCACTACACAGCAGGATCCATGGAAAACAGGACACTAGGAAACAACCATCCCGGCACAGTGGCTTGCAACTACAATCCCAGCAGCTCTGGAGGTTGAGGCAGGAGGATCGCCAGTTCAAAGTCATCCTCAGCAAAAGCGAGACCAAAGCAACGGAGTGAGACCCTGTCTCTAAATAAAATACAAAACAGGGCTGGGGATGTGGCTCAGTGGTCGGGTGCCCCTGATTTCAACCCCAGGTAAAGACTCCACTGCTCATAAACATAAAGGAAACAAGTGTAAAAATAGCAGCCAATGAAGTTGCACGGAAGCAGTCATCTATAGAACTAACTCCTCTGGCATGTAGGATGTACCAAGCACTGTTTCAGACCCAGGAGATACATGGATGAATAGTGGAGTGTTTGCCATGAAGAGTTTCACAAGCTAACAGGGAAGAGAAATAAACCTCTATGATATCCTTAGATAAATGCTGTGCTGAGGGATATATAAAGTGACACAAGATAACACAGGCTCAAGGGAATGACTAACCTGCCTTTAGAGACTGTGGAGGGGGATTCAGGAGAGATTTCACAAAGGCAGCGAGATTCGAGCTGGACCTCAAAAAGGAGAAGCTCTATTGCTCAAGAATACCTCTGTCATATTCCAATGAACTTGGCAGGTCATTTCACTGCCCTCTCCTCAATTCTTCATCACCTAATCCAGAGAAGTCATAGTAAGTCAAGTGTTGAAAAGACATGTTGGAAAATCTACTTCCCAAGCATGGTAACTGGGAAAGAGAGTGACAGATATGAAGTTGGGGTCAGGGATAGAGAGTCAAAAGAGAAGAAAGAGGAATAAGGAGAAAATACAGGAGGTTGGCATCCAAAGAATGGGGAGAAATAATTCTATATACATTTTATCTCTTCTTCCCTTTGCTACTTGGGATTTACTGGCAGCATGAAAACCACTGAATGGCAAAAATAAATAAGATGAATATTAATAATCCCTCAATCATCACCAAACAATAGGTTATAAAGTAGACATGCTATATTAAAAGTGAAGGGGTTTAAGACTGAGAAAATCACATATTATGGCAAGAATGAACAGGAAATTCCAGGTTAGCAAGCAGATGGGAAGAGCAAACAGAGACATCTGGAGAAATTGGGTGAATAACACCTAATTCATATGGTTGCTGTGTGGATTAAATATGTATGTAAAACACACAGAACCTTGCCTGGCACAGACTTAGCAAGCAGCAGCTAATTATTTTTGTAGTTGTCATCTGCCAGCATCTAAAAATGTACTTTAATAAGAAGACAGGGTCTGTTCAACCTCATTATCATCTATGGAGGAAAACTGAGATGAGTGGTAGAACAGGAAGAGAACATATGCACTAACTGCTGGGACTACCTCACTATTCCTCATACCCTGAAGCAGATCAATCAGAACTGAATGTGTGACTCTAAGGAGGCTCCCAGGTATGATCCACCACCCTGAGGTCTTGACCTGGCAACATCTTTCAGTAGGCACCACAAGAAAAGAATAAAGAACAAAAACAACTCAGAAAACAATGTGCCAAGAAAAGTTCCACCAAAGAGAAAAATATGAAATAAGAAGATTTGAAAATGAGGAAAAACATATGATACTTGTCAACTGCTATACCTATAACGAAATGCTGGCCAACTCTTAGGAGATTGGTGCTAAAGGGGATAACAAATCAGTAGTGATTCCCGCCCAGAACTAATATAAAACACAATGCAAAGACACCCTGGCTAAATTCACCAAAGGATCCTGGATTTAAAACAGGAAAGAAAATAGTTGTTTTGCTCATTGGAATGCCCCCAAACTACTCTGTGGTAAGTATACCACTGCCCTGGCATCTGTCACAGGACCTTTGGTCATCTCCACAGGGTGTGCACTGACACTTGATACGACCACAGCTAAACATGGAGATGCATATGACAGAAGGAAAGTAAATGAAAGGGATTTGTTTTTCACATCAGCGTCTGAGGTAGGAAAGTCAGACCAGGAAAGAGATAAAGTATCAGACTCTGACAAAGAGATACAGAAAGCTCAAAGCTGGGGATGCCATCAAAGCCAAGCACAGTAGGAAAGAAACTTCAGATACATAATTCATACATGGAACTGGAAACAACAAAAAAGCCTGGTCAGAGTTACTTAAAAACAGCCAAATCATGAAATCTTGAGCCCTTCAGAAAGTTCTTAATGAAGCCTCATCCAAAAGCAACTCCTAAAACATATGTTGCAGTCCAGCACAGTGTGGTATGCCTGTAATCCCGGCTACTGGGGAGGCTGAGGCAGGAAGATCAGAAGTTCAAAGTCAGCTGGGCAACTTAGGGAGACCTTCTCTCAAAATAAAATAAAAAGGGCTGTGGATGTAGCTACCTGGACTTGATCCCCAGCACCACACATACACAAAAATGTTGCAATAATTTAAGGATTTATTAGGCCAGCATATATTAAGGCATTAAGGCACTAACACATTCTCAACATGTTTCTTGGTTTGGAAATCAGATTTCCATCTCATAGGAACTTACAATCAGGTGTGGGAGATAAGAGACACATTCCCCAGCCTGGGTGATTTGGGTGAGGAACTCATCCAGATGATGTCATATGGCAGGGTATACAGCTTATGAAAGAAAAGCTGGAGCTTAGAAACCAAACCATTTAAGGGGTAAAGCACGCAGCTCAATGACTCAAGAAAAACTCTGCATAGGAGAGGGAAGTATGTGTTCTCAAGAATGTTGAAAGTGTTGACATAACATCTGTCCTATATTTCAAAGCATTTAGACACTATAGAAAATTGCTGGGTAAATAAAGAACTTGTAAAAGAAACTTAAAACCATCAGCTCCCCTGGAAAATTGGAACTCTGGCTGGGTCAAGATGGTTGTATAAATTATTTTCTTTCTCCCTGACTTTCAGGTTCCCTAAGAAATATTGAGCTATCAACATTTCTTGAATTTGAATCCTGTTATTGAGTCGGACTCTATGTTCTCTGGATCTTCAAGAACAGAAAAAGAAAACAAAAAGGAAAACCACGTGATCGTAAAGGCATGCTGTGATGTACAATGGAAATGAGATAGCAAACTACATATACAAGAAAGGATGTTTTTAAATTTATACAAGGTAAGCAAAAGTCTGGGGTTTAAGAAGTGAGGAGAAAGTGTCCCTAGAAGGAGTGGCATGGTGAAGGATATGCTGGAAACAATCCCAGGGAACACAAGTGGTTGAGGTTTGGTGGTCTACCTGGAAGGACAATGGGATATATTGATGAAGTCTAAGCAAAATAATAGAAGAAGACAAGGCAATGAAAATCCAGACCTGAACTTAGGCAAAAAGTGTGGGAAAAGAGGAAATAAAGAAGCTTAAGGATGCTTCTAGGAAAAAGTCATCTTATTTTATAACTCTAGTCAAAATACCTTGGTGCAGAGAGGAAAACAGATTTTGAGCATTACGTGAGTGGCCAAGAGTTAAGATTTGAGAATGAAAACAAAAATATCATACAATACACAGGCTCCCTAAAATATTTATAAGTTCCATATATATGTTTCATCTGTTCTAAAGCTGAAAGTATTATTGAACTTGTTCCCATGGATGAAATAGCACAAAGAAAGTTTGGAAGTCCCTATAATAAAATCCAAAGCAAATTCAAATGAAGGCTACTTTTACCCCCATAACCATCCAGCATACCAACAGAAACCACAGTCTTGGTACTAAAATTTCTTGTAAACTATGGCATGCCACATACTAGGAAATTATATGTGTGATTTGGTGTTTGGAATATGAAAAGACACATGTACATGTGTGTATAGGCACTTCCATTTGATGATGAGCATATGAATTATGTAGGGATGAAAGACTGTAAGATTATAAACTGGATCTGCATGGACTTGGGAGTTTGGGGAAAAAACTTGCAATTAGGGTGGAGGTTGAAAACTCAGTGACTTTTATTCATGGTTAGAATTCCCAAATATTAGAATTTCCATGGGGCTTAAATAGCATCTAGTGTAGTTATTGTTAAAAATTGCTACAAGGAGTCCTGGAACTCAAGAATACTCCTCAGTGGGCTACAATGAAGTAAATATCTGCCAGGCAAACAACAAAAAGCTTTACCCGAGAAGCATATTCATCACTTTTAAATGTTTTTGTATTTAAGGGTCTATTTAAGATTTAATGTGTTTTAAAAAATATTTCATCAACTAAATAAATGGGAAAATGATCAATTTAGTCTAAGTGTCTTATTTGATATGTTAATCAACTTAGAGCCAGAAAAATAAAATTACTTCCTCAAAGTCTCAGAGTTATTTAAGTGTATAGTTAGTACCATGTGTTAGTTGGTGTTCTACTCACAGTAAATCCCAAGACTATGGCTTGAGTTCAAGTAGTTTCTCTGGGAAGTAATCCTCAGAAACATAAGAGAATAGGGTCAGTGATATAAAGAAGGAAAAGAAATTCAACAAAGGGTGTGTAAGTGGGAGAATACCAAGGGCAACTGGAGCTCAACCTTGTTGGTTTTTCTCTGAGAAACCATGTGGATCACGCCTCTGAATTATCCCACCTTGGAACTGTCAGACTTTGCTTCTATCTACTCCCTCCAATCCCCGTAGACTGAGCATTGTCACTGGGGTCTTCAACTCCTCTACACTTATGAGCACGGAGTAAGCTCCCAGTGCTCCAGTGAAATTGCTCAGGGAAGTAACAGGGAACCACATATACTTGAAATGAGAATCATCATGTAGAAAACTCCATCACAGCTACAGGTGAGCTCAGGTAGGTCTGGGAGCAATAGGGCAAGGTATTCACAGCATCTGCTTCTATCTGGAACCCAGATCTCTTCATTACAAACCCCTGCCTCATGGGAGTGGCACTAAAAGAATGTGTTTATACTGCAAGGGGCTCTTTTATTTCTCATCAAGCACCCCCTTCCTGATGAACTATTTTTATTTTCAGACACACAGTGACCAAAAACTACTACTTCTTTCCAGGGTGCCACAGAATAAGCATGATTTCACATACACTTTAGCTATAGATGAATTTGACCGTTTCAACTTCAGCTTGTTGAATGCTTCTCTGAAGGAAGGATCTAAGATTTCATCAAATGAAAGGGAATTAGGTGATAACAGAGATCCAGCCAGCACTTTCCTTTCAAAGGAATATTGTCCTGTGACAGGGCCAAGTGAGAGTTCTGAGAGATTCCTCAGGAGTAAACAGAGCTGAAAAGCTCCAGTGTGAGCTGTGCATGGGTTTAGCCCACGAGTCCAACCAAAGACTGTAACAGAGAACCTCCAGGAAACCACAATTATTAGGGATGACAAAGTGAAGTAGAAGGCAGAGCAATTAGATGAGAAGGTCCCTAATAATGAGAATGACACAGCTGGCTGTCATTTCCTTCTCTCACTTTATTTAAGATGCTGATGCTTTTACCATCATTGGTGCTGATGCCAGAATATAAAATGTTTTCCAGTCCCTACATCACTAACAATTTTATATCTTCTTTGCAGTATTTTTTTAAAAATTCACAATTAAAAAAGAAATCTTGGAAATGTCTGATATTTTCCACAGGAAATGGTTTGAAATAATAATGTGGAATCAAGTTAAGTGGGCATGAATTTTTTTATGAATAATACTTTTCCAGCACAAATATTTTAGTGGAAGGAAATTTATCAGATCTTCTTTTTTCAATGATATGAATCATTTTATGGTTAAAGAAAATTCTTGAACTCTAATTAAACATATAGTTATGGAAACTTTCATCCCCATGTGTAAATTTTACACATGAATATCTGCACTCACACATATACTCACAAGCTAAACCCATGACGGACGCTGCTGTGCAGAGAAATGCTTATGCCAAGTAATGTGCCATGAACTCTAGACATTTGCTGAATTAAAGAACTCAATTATATTATTTCCAACTTATGTCAATTAAACTCATTCATCAACAGTCTAAATACTGGAAGGCACAATGTGAGACTCTATAGTAGATTAAAAATGGATCCAGAATAATCCTTATGCTCAAGGAAGTTAGTCAAGTAATACCAAAAGAGCCTTAATGTAAGACACAGTGTGTTTTAACACTGAAGTAATACAGATAAATGAAGTTCAAATATAAAACTGTTGTGATGTGGAATGAGAAACCTAATCCTATTGTGGAGAAAATGATAAAGTAAAAAAATACCATATAGGGCCTTGGAAAATTTGCAAGTACTCTAACATTTTTTGTAGTTATGAATTTCTAAATTTTATTTATTCTCTGGAACGTTGCCTGAGGTCTAGCACCTTTATAGACTTGAGACTGTTTGACCCTATATTTTTTGTCACTAGGCTTTAAAAATGTGTGAAGGCCTGAAGAACAGATTTGAGCTTGGTCCAATTCATTTCAGGCTCACAAATATGTTCTTGCCTTCCTTAGCATAAGCCACAGGACACATATCCAAATTACATATATTTTAAGGCTAAAGAGGCACAGACCAGTGGACTGGGGTCAGGTACAGGGATGTAATAAAATTTTCTCTTTTGTTAAAATTACTACATATTTAGAAGAATTTTATTTCATTCTTTTCCAGTGAAAATTTTCCTTAAAGTAATATTTCAACAGTTCAAGTGAAATGAAATGGCCATCAAATCAAACTGAATATTCCTTAACATACCTGGTAGGAAATGAAACAAACAAACAAAAAAAGAGCCCACTTGAAAATGTTTATCATAAAGAGAAGAAAATATAATCTAAATTAACATGTATTATGACAAGTAGTTATAAGAACTTTTATCACTTTTTCTAATCCTTAAAATAAATTTGTGAAATAGTTGATTATATAATTGTCATTGTATGAATGAAGAAACAGGCTTAGAAAAGCCATCATGTGTGAATGACATGGGAAGCAGAAATCTGACCCTAAATCTGTGTGCTCTTAATCTTGTAAACTTAACCATGGCTCACAGTTTCCGATTCCATTAATATTTTCTGATTATCAAACCAGAAATAAAATTTGTGGGGACTAAGTATATATGCACAATATTAATTAGTATGCCAAAGAAGTTGATTATTAGATCAAGATCTAATGTCTCCTTAATGTCACCCTATTGTACATGGCTTAATGAATATCAATACAGGATAATTTATCCTGAAGATTACAAAGGCTTTATATTAAATATTTTCATATAACTGCCATAAAAGGGAAAATATTAGTGGATAAATATATGCAACCTGAAACACTGTGAGTTCAGAAGCATTATTTGTTCAGTAGAACCACTGAACAAATGTACACACTGAGTGGAAATAATAAAAAAAACTTTAGGGACGCCCCTTGATTCATTCCTAAACCTGCCAAGTGCTTCACCAGTATGAAATGTTACTACATATGGAGAATTTGAAAATATCTGCTACTCAAATATTTTGAGCTACTTGTGAAGAAATGTCCAACTCAAGGTAGAGTATTAGTATTAATAGTTACTGAGAAAACTAGAGTTATGATTACAAAAAATATGTAGTAAGTTCCTTCACAGAAAAAGTCTTGAAGCACATGGCCCCACCCTTAATATTCATGCAGATCTATTGCAGAGGGGTGCACACACACACACATACACACACACACACACACTTCCTTACTTCATTCAAGTGTGACATTCAAAACATTGAGTAACTAGTACGACATAGACACCAACCAGGTAAAATAAGATCTCTGCCCTAACAGGGGCTTCAGAAGGCCTTGCTGTGCAAGATGTTAACAATTCAATGTCAGCATGGAGGTAATGTTTGAAATAGACAAAAAGAAAAAAATTAAATGTTATTATAATGATGCAATTCTAACTTCTCCATGTTTGCCAATTTTTCCAGTTGCCACCAATCTGTCATCCCAATATCTTTCCTTTGTAGAAAATGCCAAAACAGAAAAAAACAATAGATCCTCTCAGATATTTATCAATAAATTACTATTTAATAAATGAATTCAGAGAGCCAATGATGCAGTAGGGACATGGCTTAGTGGTACAACATTTGCCTAGCATGCGTGAGGCCCTGGGTTCAATCCCTAGCACTCAGGACAGAATAAATAGCACATTTTCGTTCCCATCTTTTCACGGCATGTTGTGAACATTTTAGTTGTTCCCCTATCATTAAAGATATCTGTGGCTAATTTTAATGATTTCTTATTCTGTGATTGATACATCGCCAAATAATTAATAGAGAATATCCAAATGTATTGCGGTCACCTCAGCCTCTTATAATCAGTAGTATTGTCTGTTCTCAGAATCAATGACAGTTCCCAGGTTTGTTTGTTTGTTTGTTTAGAGCTATAGAAACATATGTGATTAACAGTTGTGTGTAGCACAAATGATAGTATACATTAGCATTTCCACAGAAACTGCATAGAATGACATAGCTCCTATAGCACGAACCTATTATAAATTAGAAGGACAAGGCATATACTCACCCACACATGAGCACACATACACATACACACACTATTTGGGTACAGGGACAAAATTGTAAATTCAGCTGAAACAGGTTTTGGCTACTGTTCATTGCAGGTCTGAGACAGTTCACCCAAACAACATGTATTCAGTTGGACCACATCCTCTTTCAAAATGCTACAATAATTAGGATGCTCTTTACTTGGCCCTTAGCATTTGTTCTCTGGTATGTTATTATGGCCCAGTTATAATACTGAAGGGAGGAAGCATTCAGGGAAAACAAGATGATGAAAACTGCAAAATGGCTTTGTAAAATCAGAGCTATTTGGAGTTACTGAAACAGGGACGAGACATGAATCTTTCTGGATTTAAGAATCCTGTCTACTATAAAAATAATCCTCTTCTACTGCTTATAACAAGGACAATAAGGTCTCCAACACTGTAACATAGCCACCTAAGTTTGCAGCCAACAGTGCATGCAAATGCTACCACTAGAGTCCCTGAAATGTCTGGAGACTGGAAGGGGATCTGCATTGACCGAGCCTCAACCGCTTTCAGTTTTGTTTTCCAAATCCGCTGCCATCTACAGACGTAAGTTACTGACATATTGTCAAAGTTATGAAAACAGAAGAAAACCAGCAACAGTAATCATTTCAAGGACTTTTGAGGCCAGAACAGTTGTTGTCGGCTGAGAAGATAGTGGAGGGGCCTCAAGTTGCTGCACTGGACAGTTAACCCAGCCTGTGCCCTTGGTAAGGGAGCATGCAGCTGCCCAGGCTCAGAGTGAACAGCACCGGTGCACTCACTGCTCACTCCCCAGTTTACACAGGACCTCATCACAATGCCTTTGGAATCTGAGCTTCCCTCTGCTGCCTCCTGGTTATTCTGTGTGTGTGTGGGGGGGGGGGGGTCCTGCTGTGTCTACCTCATTACCAGCTATTACAAACCTCTTGTGCATATTCCCATTTCTTCTGCTGCTGACCAGCTAAATTACCACGCACATGGAATAAATAACTTTGTACTCTTTGCTGAGTATGCTGACAAACCTCTAGAAGACAACTTCTACGTGAAAGAGCTTGCCAGGGATTTAATCTGGCTAACAGCACAGAATGTTTGCATCAAAAGACATTTGGTTCCCTGTTCACTAGGCAACCTGAGCTCACTACTGAGCTTCAGCACCACTGACCTGGGGCTGGACAGTTCAACCTGTGAAAGACAGCTCTGGATAAAAAGAAAATTACATCCCAACACTCATCTTTCCTTCCAAGATACCTGTTTCCTGATATCCACTCAATAGGCCCAATAAAAATGATCAAAGAAAGCAAACCTCAAAGAGCAGTTAACTTCAAAAATAGGTGGGAAATGAGGCATTTATGTGTTCTTATGTGTTAGTAACTGTGTATTTGATCAACCCCAGAGCATGGGCTGTGAGAGATGGGTATGGAAGTAGCAGCACAATTTACTAAACAGACTGCTTTCCAAAGTCTGCAATGGACAATTGAGTCTAAACCACTGTGTGAAGTGTGGATAATAGAAACAGGAAACCTGGGACTTTCAGTGGAACTAATCTCTTTAAAATAGTCATAGCCTTAGGAAACCATAAAAAGCCAAGCCACTTCACCATGTTATTTATTCCATACTAGCATCTTCCAGATAAAAGGAAAAAGCAAAGGGGGAAAGAAGGAAAAAAGCACATTAGAACCATATAGGCCAAAATTTGAAAAGTCCCTTCGTGTTTAAATACTGGTGTATTCCCTGCACAACCTCACACAGAATCTTTGCTGGCTTTGGGCTCTCCTTGCCCCTTCACCAAAAAGTAATAAGTATTACTTTGCTATTATGCTATTTTTCAAGCTAAAAATTATTTGTTTTGATAACTAAAAGAGACTTTGGTATTTCTTATACTGAATAATATCCTAACAAAGTAAGCATTGTAATCAGCATTTTCAATGAGAATGGAAATCATTTCAACTTGAGAATAGCCATTCATAGAAATAGATCTAGAAGGTGGAGTATGTTCAATCTAATATGCTTTCACTGGTGGTTTTACTATGTCAGGATTCTTCTAGGAAATTTCTTCTCTGAAAGATTTTCTTACTCAAGTCCAAACAATAAAGTGATCTTACATGATGTAAGTACCACAAAGCTCTGTCCCCAGCACAGGACATGGCATAAAGCTAGTGTACAATAAATTCAAAGAAATGGCAGAAAAGTAACACAAACTAAAATAAAATCTAACACTGCATATTGTTTTACTTCTTCTCAGGCTTCAAAATAACCCTTTCACTGCTAAATTAAATCAAGACTGTTTATTTCCAGTTGTGAATTAAAAATGAAGTGGCAGAGCCCATTTTGCCCATTCGTATAAACCCACTTAAAATTCAATTAAATGGAAACAGGATAATACATGGTAAAGACGACAGGTTCTCAGTATGACCTTTTCAACTCACCTGGCTTTAATTAAGCTATTATTAGGCCTAACTCAGGGCAAGGACACATTAATTAAATATGACTTCCTCCAATACTCAGTCAACTAAAGAACTAAAAACATCTCTCTAGTGCTGTTTTTCCTGGTTGTTTTGTTATTGTTTTCTGGGCAACGTATATCTATGGCATAAGAAGTAGATTAAGAAACACCTGTATGCAAACACTGGTGATTTCCTCTAGTGAGGGATTCAGACAATCCAACAGGAAATTTTAGCCTTCAGTTTTGATGAGGAGATGGTGGAGCAAGTAGCATTCAAGGTCATCGAAGGCCATTTTATCTCCAGCACTTGCTTTTCCCACTTGTCAGCTTCTT
This sequence comes from Geosciurus inauris, assembly GCA_004024805.1. NCBI lineage: Eukaryota > Metazoa > Chordata > Mammalia > Rodentia > Sciuridae > Geosciurus > Geosciurus inauris. The sequence goes on from PVHX01002029.1 coordinate 26,179, forward strand.
TTTCCTCCCTAGATAACTGACTAGGATAAGACTGTGCAACACCAAGCTGGTCCAGGATGGGAGCTAATTTTCCAGAGCTTTGATTGCTGCCCATTCCCAGTGAGCTCCCAAATGACTACCTTAGGGAGACTGGAATGTAACTTGGACATTACCTGAATGACATCATCCTACTGCTTGTCACTCTAAAAGCACTCAATCAGGAATTTAGTCAACATTGACTAGAGACATTGGCCCCTGGACCCCAACACAGGCATCCATGCCAAGTGGCCCCGCTGAGTTCACCTAACGATTGGCCTTATGCAGTCATAGGTTTGCAGGGGCAGCAAGGTGGCAGAAATGAGTAATGAAGCAATGAAATGGGCAGATGATTTTTCAACCATCTGTTCTGCATATGTCTAGCAGATCATTGCTATCCTGGATCTTACAGTTTGTACAGATGTTATTCTCCAGAGGGAGAAAGAGTCTGAAATGAGTCAGTGCAAAGATGAGTCTTAGTATGAGACAATAGATAATTGCCTGTCCCATCATGTTTAAAAATCAATTATCTTGTAACCCACCACTTTAAGCAAACACTTTGAAGGTTTCCAGTTGTTAATTTGGATTTGCTGCTATGTGACTCTTATCTCATGCCCCATCAAGTTTAGGGACATAAATAAGATTGCTGTTAAAGACTTCCATTTTATTAACAATGTTCACTATGATTATTCATTCTCCCTGCAGTAAAAGCTGAACTTTTATTTCTTTTGCCTCTACAATAGTGAGGTTTTCAGTAGTTCAATAAACATATATTCTACCTCCTTGGAACCGCTAAGAAAAAAGATATGTGCTCATCACAGAAAAATGTACTGCAAATGAGACCCAGAACTAGCTACTTCTTAGGGTGCCAGGATATCCAACTTCCCGACTTTCATCATAAACTTGGCTCTTTTAGATAAAAGGAAGATAAAATGCATTAATCAAAGAGCAAAGATCCAGGAAAGGCTCTGTGAAGTGGGGGTAAAAAGAATGAGTAAATGCTGACCATGGAGAGATACCTGAACTTCAAAAGATCTCTGGGAGAAGATATAAATGAATACATTTTGAGAGATAATTCCTATATCCAGAGGATTTTTCAGAAAAGACACAGGGAAATTGAAGTAGACATACAAATCAGAATTCCATCCCTATCTCTTCTTGAGTCATCATAAAAACTTAATTTTGTGACGTATGAGCGCCTCTCTCCTAAACTAAGCTAGGGCCTTTAGTTAAGCAGATAATCTAAGCGACTGATTCTCAGTCTCTTTATCATTCCTAGCTCTGTAGAACAGACCCTCTGGAATTTTCCATATTTACCTACATTTACATATCTAGAAGAAGACAAAACTTAGAATATAAATGCATGTTTGTTGAGCAACAGAATTAAGGAGAAGAGAAACTCAAAGTAATGGAACTGTCCACAGTGACTTCCAATTGAAGGATGGCTTCGAGGTAGATGCTGTAGGCACTCAGATGGACCAGTTGGCAGCAAGGAGTGGACAGGGAAAGAACAGGCTAGGAGCTGCCTTCCACAGCCTTCTGTGTTTCTCTGTCTTCACACACTTAACACTTTACTGAAGTTATTTAAAATCTGACTACCCCACAAACCATAAACTCCACGAGAGCAGACACAACGACGAAATTATTTAATTCCATAGCTCTAACAGAATGCTAATATTTACTGACTAAATGAGGACACTATCACTTCCCCTGATATAAAATACCTCCACACACCAAACTTTAAAATTACATCATGGTTAGTTACTTCTGTGCTCTTTGCCATGTTCAACTGTTTCTCCTTCTTCCACCATCATCCGACCAAGCTGTGACCATGCGTTTCTAATTGTGAAGAGTTTGGCCCCTAGACCTGAGGTTGAAACCACAGCACCCAATGACTTCTGATCACCTCTATCTGCTAAACTATTCAGCTTAGCATTAAAATATTCCATCCATAATCTCTTCCTCATCTAAACCACCCATCTAAACCACCTATCTCCTCTTTCCAAAATTGACCTTATGCTTCTATTTTATTCCTATTTATTAAATTTACATGATGATGATGACAATGACAATAATGATATCCATGCACTTTTTTAAGCACTTTGTGTGTACTAACTTGTTTAATCTTCACAACACCACTGTGAAACAAGCAATGTTGTTATGCTCAGGTTAAAATGAAGAAAATGAGACACAGAAGATTTAAGTGGTTTTTCCAGTCATATATAGAAGAAGTGGACACCACTTAGATTTGAACACAATATCCTGACTCCAAAGTTCATAGTCATCAACACTATGGTATAACTCTCTCCAGTGCTCCTTAATGAATGTTTACTATACTTGAAGACATCAAGAGTCTTTTCATATCCAATATTAGCTTTTCCTGCTTGTCAGCTTGTTTTTGCTGCCTAGATGTCTGTTTAGGATAAAACGGGTACAACACCAGGTTGGTCCACAATGTAGACTAAAGTTTCCAGAGCTTTGATTGCTGCTCATTTCCAGTGAGCTCCCAAAAAACTAACTTAAGGAGACTAATATAACCTGGGCGTTACCCGAATGACATTATCTCACTTTTTGTCACTTTCTAAAAGCACTCAGTCAGCCAGGCATGGTGCTGCATGCCTATAATCCCAGCAGCTTGGGAGGCTGAGGCAGGAGGATTGCGAGTTCAAAGCCAGCCTCAGCAAAAGTAAGGCGCTAAGCAACTCAGTGAAACCCTGTCTCTAAATAAAATACAAAATAGGGTGGGGATGTGGCTCAGTGGTTGAGTGCCCCTGAGTTTAATCCCCAGTACCCTGTCTCCGCATAAAAGCACTCAGTCGGGAATTTAGGAATCTGTAGCACTTGCCAAGGAAGATACTAAGATTGAGTGGAAATAGACCTTGTCACTACAACATTAAGCATGAGGAGAAGACTTGAATGTAATAAGCAAAACACATTAAAATTTTTGAAAAATAACTTTCAGATGATAAGAAGGATCAGAACCAAGACCATTTCCTAGAATCCTTAAGAGCCCCTCCTGTTCTCATACAGTGACTAAAATTTGGTGAAGGATTGTGGTCTGTATATTGGATAACCTGCCCAAAGCCTATGCTTCACTCAAGGCCACTTTAAGACTTTCCCTTCTGAAAAGTTACCAGTGACTAATCCAGTCCCAACACAGCCTTTCTCTTAATCTGAATTTTCTGGGTATGTATACTCTGAGCCTGACTCATCCAATTCAAACCTAATCCAATATTGGTTAAAAACTGTGTTTTAGATGGGGAATGCATGGAAGTTATACCATCCTAAAAATCATAAATACTACAAAAGCTATAAGCATAAAACCACCGCTTAAAGTTTTCAAAATTCTCAGTACAGTGTCAAGCAACCTAAGTACTCAATAAGTGATAAATGTCTGAGTAACAAATTAGTGAGGAATGAATGGATACGTTGTTCTGCTTTTCTGTTTTGATTTTGAAGCAAGCGATATGGAGTTTAAGGGGCAAGTGAGAGAACAGAGGAGAGGAGGCTACACAGCTTCTGGCATTATTTAAATGTTTAATCAGATGGAGGATTTGGTGCCCTACCCCAAAATATAGACTAGGAACAGAGGAAAACAGCAGTGTCTTGGCAGCTTGGTGGCAGGAAAAAAAACAAACGCACCCTCACCCCACACACAGTGCCCCTGCATGCTTATGTATTTGGTGGTAATAGTCAATTTAATGGCACACATTCCAAGTCTTTTCTGGAAATAATCACAGTCACAAATCCACTTTTAGTCAAAAGTGTTAAAAAATGAGAGAGACCATGCATTCCCACTTTCCCTTTGTAATGAGCTGCTAAAAACATAATACAAGGGGATAGAAGATGAGATGGAAAGGGAAAGAGACAGAGAAGTAAACTGCAGGAGATCAAATAAAAAGTTCAAAGTGGCACACACTGCAAAGTAACACTTCTTCATTCTCAATTTTACTCCTGGGTGTTGGCTAATTGGAGCATAGTTATTACCCATGACAGGACACTTCCAAAGAGTTCAGGGTATTCTTTCAAAGTCTTTGGACCAGGGCTCAAGTTCAAGGATGCACAAGTGAAGCCTTCAACTTTTATGATTTGCCCACATAGTTCTGCTAACCTATCCTAGTGAAAATATCAACTGACTCTGAATATTTATCAGGTTTCAGTGAGCAGGTCTGGGACATTCAGAAAAAGATACCATTGTCCAAAAGAATAGTGAATATGCAAAGAGCAAAAGTCAGAAGCTTATGAATGGACATCCTTTGAGGCCTTTTCTTAAAGAGGAAAGTCTAGGATGTCACTACCCACTCTTACCAATATCCACTCACCTACGTTGTCATCATAAAAAATCTAAGCACTTAGGGGGTAATGATCACTTCTGTCTTAAGATAGAGCCTTTAATTAAACAAAGAAACTAAGCCCACTTATTCTCAATCTCTTCATCATTTTTATCTCTTCAGGACACACTCTCTGGAATTTTCCTCTTTTCCCCTGGGCTTACTTATCTCATCTTATCCTTCAAACTTCTCAGGAGCATCTGTGTAATATTAATTCAGTCAGTTTATAGATAATCTTTCCTCTGACCTGACACCTAAACTCCAAACTTCTCTACTGAACCATCTATTGGACATTCATTTCATTTTTATTTAGAATCTCAAGCCAAATATAACCAAAAACATGAATCTAGATTTCCACTTATTCTGGCAAACTATTTCTTGCCCAAACATCTACAGCTCAGTAAATATCAGAAATATTCACCAAACTGATAAAGGCAAAAACCTACAAGCCATTCTTAATCTTTTTCTTTTAGCTCACATTCCTTCTTCCATTCTGTTGGATTTCTCTCTAAATAAATCTTGAATTTTTTTTGTTCCTCTGTCTGTACTGCTACAAGCCTAGTCCATGACACTATCATCTCTTACTTGCATTACTACAAAAACTTCCTTAACTCATATTCTAGTTACTAATATGTTGTGAAACGAATCATAACCATTAGCTTGGTAACCAAAATAAAGCCTAAGTCAATTATTATATTTACTTGTAAAATCACCATGTATAAAATAATTCAGTTATCCTCCAAGTAGAGAAATTTATTATGTAAGACAGCCATAATTATAACAAATACTCTACATTTTATTAAGCTTCACAATGATTTAATTTTCCAGGACAGAATTAACACTAGCTGCTAGTCAATGTGCCAACACCCAAAAAACCACCAACACTGGCCATCTGAATACTACAAATAGCCTCCTAACTGGTCTCCACATTTCCATTTTTGCTTGCACTAATCTCTGTTATCCACAAAGCTGCTAGAAAAAACTTTCTGAGACACAGATTAAAATATGACTCCTGAATTTAAAATGCAGTCTAGCAGATACTAGTCCCCCAGTCTCTCTGCCTCCTTTAAGTAGTAATCCCTACACACACTGAGCTGTAGGGAATACTGTCATTCTCAATGGGAGAAATTATCTCTTTGCCTCTTTTGTTCTAAGGCAAAGAGCCATGTAACTAAGTCTGGGCTACTGTATATGAGCGGAATGTGAGGGCAACCTCCAGTGACCTCTAAAAGCCATGGCCACTTATCCTAGGCTCCCCTTTTCCTCCTTCCTAGGGGATGGAATGCAGATATGGTAGTGACAAGAAGAAGTAATCTTGTCTGTCTTATTTTCAGTCAAAAAAAAAAAAAGCTTATAAAACTCATTAGTCAAAGTGCTTTTTAAATGAGTCAAACATGGAGGAGCATAGTGTAAGGTAGCACACATATCCCCTTGGTCCACATAGTTATTAGAAGTCTGTCTGACAGTAAACAATATAGTATTTCTACAAAGAATTCTGCAAAAAAAGATAAGAAAATAAGGTAATATAATCGAATTTAACAAAAAATTACAACAGAGATTCTAATAATTATGGGAGATATGAAATCAATAGTCAGATACTTTATGTAAATGGACTATGCCTAAAGAAACATAAAGATATGATCTGTTCCCAAGATCAAGAAAAAAGCACAGTAGAGATAAGGAGGCTCTGTCAAAGAAGAAACCACATTCAGAATGCAACAAAATCAAAAAGGGGAGGACAGATCAAACTGATGTGTTTTGGGGGAATTATACATTAATAGGCTCAGGTATAAATTGCCTAGAGTAACAAAGGAGAGATAATCTTATTTTATTTCAGAAAAAACAGGAATGTGTGTCTTACCTGACTGTGCTGTCAGTCTTCAGACAGAGCTGGATCCAAAAGTTAAAATGATATCATCAGGGATGTATTATTATCTATTTTTTAACATTTTATCTGGAACTAAATTTAGTATTATAGATTATAATTTAACTACCCCTTTTACTTATAGCTTATATGAGCACAGTACAAAAACCAAAGCTAAGAAATTCATATTGATGCAATTCTATTAAATGAGCTTGAGACCTTAGTCTCTTCTTATCTATAACATTTCCTCAGTTTTTCCACATCTTTCCTAATATTAACACTTTGAAGATTACTGATTATTTTGTTGAATGTCTCTCAGTTTGGGTTTCTCTGTTTTTTGAATCATGTTTGGAATAAGGTTCTACATCTTTGGCAATAATGTCCCAGGAATGATGTTATTTCTTTCTCAAGGGTTAAGATCAATGGCATCAATGGTATACATGTGTCTCATCACTGATATGATCACTTGATTAAAGTGATATATACTGAGTTTATCCACTGTAAAGTTACCATATTTCCCTGTGTAGTAAAAACAAATACTTTAGAGGAGATTATTTAAGTCTATGCAAGTCCTATTTCTTCCCCAAACCTCTGCCCACTAATTTTAGTAAGACACAGAATCTAAAGTAGGAATTTTTTTTCTTTTAGTAGTACTACATGAAAAACTATAAACTGAAGCTTATTTAAAAATTATGCATTAAGAAATTCATACTGATACCAAATTATCTTTTAAAAGTTATAGTACTAACTTTTGTTTTTCATTATGCTATTGGTGGTGTTTATACTTTTCTAGGTCATGGAACCACTGGAGGATCTGATGAAAGATAAGAGCTCACTCTCTCCCCCCAAAAATATTAATAAGAACACGTTGACAACTTTGGGAATTCATAAACCACCATAGCTCATTCTTTGATTTCTGAGGGGCCTAGAGGCAAAATATCCCTTTCTTAATACCAAGAAATAGATGTGAGTCAATTTCATAAGTTCATGTATACACCCTTCATGATGGTGTCCTTTACTTAAGAAGAAAGAATGGAAGGAGAGAAGAAATAAGGAAGGGAGAGAGGGAAGGAGAGAGAAAGGAAGGGTTAAGAAAGTAGCGAGGAGGAACAAAGGGAGAAATAAGTCCCCAAATCCGATGTCTCATTACTTCTCATGACCAGAATAGAAAAAATCAGTCAACCAAAAAAGGTCAATTCTGTTTCATTAATTTTTATCCTAGATTGCTTACTAAGTTGAATCTTAATATGTAATAGAAATTATCCATTTTGCCCCTTTCATCTTTTCTTTCATTCCTTATTTCATCCAGCTCTCTTATTTTTTCCCCTTGTTAGCCCCCTGCTTCCCAAAAGCCTTTTGTTCACATGTTCATAGAACTTGTGCATTGGAACGGTAATCATACACCTCTGATGAAAAAGTATAAGGAAACTAGGAAGACATCTGCTTTTAAAAACAAGTTGTTACCAATATCCAACGGTCATTGTGACCACTTTCCACATATTTTTATTAAAGGCCTAAAATAAAAGCACTGGGATCTTTTTTTCTTTGAAATGTTTCTCTTCTGAAGCAACTGACCCATCTCATGACATTTTTGCCACACACATGAACTAGGTTTAGACAGTGTCATGAAACTTCCTTCTGTTTTTGCAGTATTTTGGGATACTGAGAGTGGGTCAAATGCATTTCATTTGGAAATTAAAAGCAAATTTCATAGGCTATTTGCTCTGCAGCTGAGGAATCTGGGTCAGTCAGTCAGAAAGGCAATAGGCTTCTTTCCATGGTTTTGATGTAAGGATGTCATGAATCTTCCATGACTTTCATGGAAGGACCCTACCCCTCTCACCTGAGAGTTCTGAGTGTTTGTTAATGCAACTATTTCTTTATCCTAGGGTCTTTGGGCCTAATCATTGTTCTAGAAAATCTTTAGGCAAGTCTACTGCTGTAGCCTTTTATATAATATATTTTGGAAATATTCTTCTCAGCAAAACTAATTCAAATGAGTCCATCTGCTAAGCCCAAAATATGAGCTTTTCATAAAATGCAGATGCAATAACAGACCCAAAGCATAAAAGACAATATTTATACAATCCATTAAACAATAGTCAAACCCTTCCTTTTGTGAAGAGAAAAACTAAGTATATCATATTCTAGCCAATACTAAAAGTCCAACTACTTTAAGCTTTGAAGTTGCCATATCAAGCATTCTTTCTCTGTTATGTTCAAGACCATGCAGAACACTCTGATAATAAGACTTGTCTTTATGACTCCCTTTGATTTCCTGCATTAATACAAAGGAAATAAAGAAGGGAACTTTTGAAGCCTAAGCTCCCCATTAAGCCATGGAATATTTTGCTTCATTGAATTTTTTATAAGAAACACAAGAACAAATATTCACCAAGCTGTTTAGCCCAACAATGTCCTCAAAAGAAAAATCTAACACCAGATTTAGTGATAACAGGAACTTGGACATACAAAGCTATATAACACAGAACCTGTTCTCCATTCAGTATCTGTGCTATTAATTTAAATAATATGACATTTATGGGTCATGAATTACACATACTTTCAGCTATTTGCTTTCTGAGGTGGTTTTTCAGTATCCTGAAGAAGTGACTTCTCTTGGGAACAACCAAGAAAAAGCAATCGGGTTCCAACACTTCTCCCATTTCAAAATCATATAGATTTGGTTTGACTTTTCAAGTGAAAATGACTGCTTCTTTTCATCTTGAGAAAAGGCAATTTTTAAAGTAAAAACATTTTGGATAACGGGTGAAAGCACATGATTCACAGCATTGGGAGTGAAGGCAGAGTGTCTGTTGTAATTCTGTAGCAAAGACTGCAATTCTGAAAAGGTTCAGCTGCATCAGTTTCTTCTTGACTTTTGTCTTAAAAGCAACAGCAGAAAGCATACCAAATGCCCAAGTTTAGAGCTGGCTTTTAGGAGATTCTGCTCTCAAAGCAGAACAAAAGGAAAAAAACATTACATTACAATGAATTGTTGCTTTGGTGGCCTACTTTACTGGGACTGGAAAGAGAATAAAAATGGTGAAATTCTTAAGAGACTCATTGAATTCACTAGAAATTTTCTAAACATAAATTCTCTATCTATATACATATAAAAAGAAAAGTGTTAGAGGTTCTGGAAGGGCTCTAGTTGTAACTATCATTTGAATTCATGGAGTCAGGGTGTGATAAAAAGAATACTTAAAGAGGATTGAGGAGATTCTTCTCTTAATTAACTGCCTCACCAAGACAGCAGATGTTAGTTAGCTTCCTTGTATCTCTCTCTTCTAATCTATGAAGAATGGGAGTTGGAATAAATGATTCTTGGGGTCTTTTATCATTTATAGTTGTTTGAGTTCTATCATTGTTTTAAGTGTATGTATAAGATTTAAAGACCCTCTTCTTTTTGTGATATCACAGTAAGCCTTAAAATATACCAAATATCTACTCATCACACCAATTATGCTTCATTCCAATGTTCCCCAACAGATCTGATCCATTCATCATACAGAGATGTCTATAATGGAAAAATCTCACTATGTTACATACTCACTAGTTTCAAGGAACAGCAGCTGCCTTTTCAGAGACCTGAGAGGAAGGGCGACACAAAGTCAGCCCGCCTAGTCATGTGCAACTCTTCCATTTGCCCTGGAAAGATTTAAAGACAGAAATCTCAATCATTTCTCTAAAAGTAACTTCTTGAGTCCATTCTCCTGTTGGCTGCTAACTAGGAAAACAATACAAAATAGTAACTGAGTATGCACAGAATAGATTGCATTTTGCTGGATGGTGTGGAAAGATTCTAAACAAATATAAGTTCTAGTGCTTTTCTTTGAAGAGCTTGTTTTGTATTTACAGCAACTGGGAACTGGTAGAGAAAATCATTTTCTTCCACTCTTCCTGCTTTCTTAGATATACAACCATTTACTTAATTCTTCTGATTGATAGTAAATGGAACACTAGAATAATTTAAACTCTCATACCGATCCAAACATATAGCTTGATGAAAGCAAATAATAACCTGAATTAGTGTTTTTAAACTGATAAAAGAGATCACAAATCAATTACGTGAAGACACCCTGCTCAACCAAAATTAAAGGAACAGGTACCCGACAAGTGAAAATTAATGTGGGATCAATGTAGTTTTTTAGGCTGAAATAACCTCTATGTGGGTTAAAGAGTTAATTCCAAATATCATACACAGTGAAAACAAAATATTGTTGAATGTAATTTGATTTCTGCATAGGAAAGGATCACTGTGTTTAAAAACAATGGAAATTTTCATTAGAAAAGGCAAATAATTTAACTACATGAAACTCAGAAATTTTACATGCCAAACTGATCAAAATCAGGAAGCAAACAATGAACTAGAACTAAATGTTCACAAAAAAAATATGACAGGGTGAAAGAGATAGACACATATGTGTGTGTGTGTATATGTGTGTGTGTGTGTATAATATTATTGAATATACGATGGCACAGAGGGGCACAGAAAGAAAGAAGGGATGGGACCAAAATAAGACTAAAACCCAGCTAAGTGAGCATTAGGTCTTATAGTTCCATGTCCAGCATCCGAGGCAGCTGGTGGTGAGATGTGATCTCCAAAGGGCTTGGGAAATCCCACCCCTTTAACCTTGCCAGTTGCAGTGTTCATCACCTCTCTCTTAGCCTGTCTCTCCCTGCAGCCTGCATCCACATGGGCTGTCTACACTCCTGGGGTCTCTATTTTAGCTTTGTCTCAACCTTTACAGCTTCACACATTGCCCCTTCAGGGGCAGCCCATAGGGATTCCAACCCTGCTACATTTTTCCTGGCCTCCCAGCCTTCCTTTGAAATCATGGTAGAAGCCTCTATGATTCCCTAACTCCAGCATCCTACACTTCTGCAGAACTAGCACTGTGTGTACAGAGTCAAAGTTGGCTGACAACTTAAGCAGCAGCCTCTGAGTACCTGAGCAGCTGAGCACAGTGAAACAACTTCCTAGGCCCCCCTGTGTGAGCAGGGTGCCTCCATTGTCTCTTAAAGGAGCCTTCACTTTTATACCCTTGAGCCTATGATGGATGTGGTCTTGCTGATTCCGAAAATGCCCTTAGGCATCTTTCCTATCATCTCTTGGCAAAGTATTCAACATCTCTTTAGTGTATAATCTCTTCAAAGACCACATGTTCCCTGGCCCTAGTTTTACATGTACTTTGCTGGCCAAACTACAAGTTTTTAAAATCCTTCCATTCTGCTTTCTGCTCCTGGTTCTTACAGTAAACCTGACCACAAGCTGATAGCAATCTCCATGACTGACTGAAAGCTATGATGCCTTGAAATTTCCTCTATCAGATTAATTAGTTCATCACGTTTAAGTTCAGCATCACAGAAAGTCTTAGAACAAGGGCAAAACATAGACTAGTTCTTTGCTAGAATGTATCATGTGTGTTCTCTATTCCAGTTCTCAATTGAGTCCTTTCTTTCTAAAACTTCATGAACACAGTCTTTACTGTCTGCGTTCCTATTAGCATTCTGGGTAGCATTAGAATTGTCCATTAAACTCTGCTTACAAAATTCTAAGACGTCTCCAGACTGAATTTCCAATCTTTCCCAAACTCTTTCCACAAACCATTTCCAAAGGACTCTAAAACACATAGTCATAGCAATGATCCCATTTCTTGGTATCAATTTCTGTGTTGGTCAACTTTGTGTCTTTGTGACTAAAATACATGAAAAATACAATTTAGAGGAGAAAAAGTTTATTTGGGGCTCATGGGTTTAAAGGTCTCAGTCTATGATGGAAGACTCCAGTGCTCTGGGTCTGAAGGGAGGTGAAGCATCCTGGAAGAAGGGCATGGTGGAAGAAAGCTGCTTACCCCATGGCAACAGGAAGCAGAGACAGAGAGGGAGGGGCTTTAGGGAAGATTGATCCTTTAAGGACATGCCCCCAGTGACCTACTTCCTCCCATCATACCTTTCCTAACCACAGTTACCACACATTAGTACATTCAAAGTAGGATGGACTAATTAGGTTCCACATTTTATAATCTAATCATTCCACTTCTAAATATTCCGGCATTGATACAGGAGCTTTTGGGGGACACCTCATATCCAAACCATAATAGTGATATAGGAAAATTTTATGTTATAGTAGTAGATGAAAACTAAAATAAGGATGCATATGTAAAATACCTGTTTTTACTTTTGCAGTGATAGCTGAGCACTTCTAATGTAATTATAAAAACTGCCCTCATTCTCACACTGAATTCAAGTACAAATTAAGAGAAACTCTCATATGTCTACATGCTTTAAAATGTAATGGATGATTAAATAAAATGAAAAATATATCTTTCTTATTTGGTAAATATACTTCACAACAATCTAGAAGGACAAGTTCAAATTTAGACTGCTTAAAATCCTTAGAATTCAGCATCTACGAATGGCTGAATAGGCAGAACCCCATCAGCACCACCAACACATAGCGTGTGCACACACATGCACACACACACATGCATACACACACATAGTCCTAATTCTAGCATCCTCCCTACAGCCCCTCACCCCAGCCCCTCTTTCTACCCCAGCTCTGTCTCATAGTGAAGGGTGCTCATATTCCTGCGTGTGGTCATCCCAGGCTGTACATTTAGACTTGGTTCATCATTGCCCTCCTACCACTATACCCCTAACCTCTTGGCCTCCTCTAGTCTCCAGAAGGACAAATCCCCAACAGTCCCAAATAGCAATCTCCAGCTGTTTGGACAGGGAAGCCTGGGCTTCCAGGTACTCCGAGAATAATCCAGAAGGGAGCATGAGTAGAGGTTCTGGGTTGGCATCAACCCTTGCCCTCACAGCTCTTTTCCTCTGGGAGGGAATATGGCTGAAAGAAGGCTGGAGCAGGAGTCCAGGGCCTTTTCCTAGACCTTAGGATACTACTATTTGCAAAATATAGGAATATTTACCTAATATTTATTCAACTTGTGAGTATAAATTTTAGGAAATAAACTAGAAAAATGGAGGAATTATGATATCAGCAACATAAAAGTGAATATTAGGAGCAGACATTTTTATAAGCTTGAATTTGTTCATAATTAAAACCAGCTGCTGAGGATATTACTTGTCCAGTCAGAATTGCCACTTACAGAATCTCAAGCACAGGAAGAAAAACCCACAGTGCCCTCCAAGATCTGGTCTCTGCTCACTTTTCTCTTACCTCTCCAACCACTCTTCTTTCTGCTGGTTGACTCTCAGGCCTCCTTGACTTTCCTGGGATCCCTCCTCCCACTTCAGGGCCTTAACTTGAAATGCTTCACCCTACCATATTTTGATTCATGCTCCTGAGATCTCCTGATTTCTTCCATAGAGGAACCATCTCTGAACCTCTAGACTGGAAGAAATTCTGCTTATTATTTTCTTTTAAATGCTTATATTTTAACTTATTTTTCTATAGTGTCTTCTCTGTTTCCAGATGTTCTTTATATAACAGAAATACTAACCCTTTGCTTCTAATACAAATTACAAATATATTTCCCAAATACAAATATATATGCTTAGTAAAAGTATAATTTCCCATGCAAACAAAATTTAATGCATTCAAAGTTTTCAAATTTTTTCTTTATTGCTTATGGACTTTTAATCAGAGTTAGGAAAGCTTTCCCATTCCCAGAACATAGAGGAATTCACTCTGGTTTTATTTCAGTACTTGTGTGGTTTTGCATTTTTATATTTAATCTGAAATTTTTTTTAAATTTTAGCTTTATGTAAAGTTAAGTAAGAAAGGAAGTAATGTTATTTTTTTCTACATGGCTATCTCCAAAACTACTTATTAAAACTTTTACTTTTTCCCATCAGTTAAGATGTGAGTGGTCTTTATGGTATACTAAATATCCATATACAACTGGGTCAATTGCTGATCTTTTCATTTTATTCCATTGATCAATCGATCTATTTGTATACTATTAACAAACTGCCTTAATTACAAAGCCTTTCTAGTTTATTGTAATTTCAGGTATGTCTAAAATTTGTTCTTCTATTATACACATACACACTTTCCTCTTCGTTATTAGTATTTTAATATTTACTTTTACTTATTTTTCTTCCAAATTTTATCAACTCATCTAGTTATGGAAAAAAATCTGAGTTTTTTTGAGTTACATTAAACTTAATAAGTAATTAAGGTCTAACATTTTTATGATATTGAGTCTTCTATCCAAGATTGGAGTATGTCTTTCTATTCTTTCAGTTCTATTCCTTCAATTTTTGTGTCTCTGGGAACTTTGTATAGTTTTTCTCATCTATGTTTTGAACATGTCTTATAGCATTTATACAAATGAATTTACTTTCTATTTTGATATGATGAGATTTCCATTTTAAAGTGCAATTTTGTGTGTATTTTTGTATAGTAGGCCTGCTGTTTTTTGTATACCAATTTAATAACCTCTCATACTACATTCTTCACTGTTTGTGGTAGTTTTCCATTGTTTCTTTTTGGATTTGCCTATATATAATTATATAATTTCAACATAGGTATAGTTTTATATTTTTCTTTCTAATTCATATGCCTATAAGTATTTTCTCTTGAGATATTTTCATTGGCAATTACATATAACATTATGCTAAACAGTAGTGAGAAAATGAATAATCTTACCTGGCTTTTAACTTCAGAGAAAAAACATTCTCTGTTTAAGATGCTAGATTCCTAGATAAAGAGATCATGTTAAGCAAGCATCCATTAATTGCTGGGTTTTTATGCTTATATGAATGGATGTTAAGTGTTACAACTTACCTTCTCTGCATATTTGGAAGTAGGCCTTTAATTTTTCTGTCTCGTCTTATAAATATGTCATATCAATTTCATGGAATTAATAATGTTGAACATCCATCACTGTTGCATTCCTGGAATTAATCCTAGCATTATTTTATATAATAATGCAGCATTTTAAAAATGTTCTATGCAATTCTCCTTGCCATTATTTTAATTCTTTTACATTGATATTCATTAGACAGTCTACTTTCCTTGATGCACTGTCAGCTTTTGTGATCAAAGTTATAGTAGATTCAGAAAATAAAATTGGAAGAGTTCTTTATCTACATGCCATGGAATACTTTAAATGAAGATTCCAGGTTTGATAGGATTTTCCTATGAAATCAACTAAATCTGGTGTCTTTTTATGGGAGAGTTTAATTACCTTTTTATTTCTTTCATGGATGCTGTTCAGGTTATAGTTTTGTCAGAATCACTTATGATAAGTAGAATATTTCATCCATTTTTTATCAAGTTTTCAAATTTATTTGCATAGAATAGGGCAAAGTAAATCTTTTTAAATTGCTTGGTTTTCTGGTTGCTTTTCTTCTTTTGGTTTTTAATTGCGTATATTTTGCCTTCATTTTTCTTCCTTCTTATCTTTGTTTTTTATTGAAGTTAGGTACATTAAACTTAACAATTAAAGTCTATATAATATTTTTTATTTTTGTTTTGTTTCATTTTGTTTGGTAACAGAGATTAAACCCAAAGGCACTTTACCACTAAGCCATATCCCCAACACTTTTTATTTTTTTGAGATGGAGTCTCACTAAGTTGGTTAGCCTGCTTCAGCCTCCAGAGTCACCAAGATTACAGGCATGTGGTACCCAGCTCCATCCAACGTTTTAGGATATTGAGTGTTCTATCCAAGAATGAAGTATGTCTTTCTATTCATTCAATTCTATTCTGGGGCCTCTCAGAACTTTTGTGCACGTTCTCTCACCTAAGTTTTGAACATTTCTTATAAATTTCTTATGTCATAGTTTCTCAATGTTTTTATTAAAGGAATTGCTTGAAATGATTTTAGAATCATTTTTGTTTCACTGATTTCTGTTTTTATTTTTGTAATTCTTTTTTGTCCTTTCTTTTGATTTGTTTCATTATTTTTCTAGATTTTTGAGTACTTAGATCATTTTTCATTTTTACTGACATATTAAATGTTATAAGGTTTTCTTTGATAACTGAATTATATTCCCACATATTCTGTTTGCTTGTTTTCATTATTGTTTTTTTAGCAATTCTACAATTTTGAGTTCCTTCTTTGAATAAAATAGGTTTTAGTAGCATTTGTATTTTTTTTAAGAAAATAAAATTTTATTTCCCATAAGCATTCCCTCCCAGCCTGCCCCTACTGATTTCAAAAAGCTAATTACTGTCAGTTCCTCATGATTGTTTACTCAGGTTCATGAAGAATACATACATGTTTTTTCTCCATATATATGTATTTCCCTCCACCCCTCTTTAATGAGAATAGTCAGTTCCAGTGAGAAAAGTCAGAAAACAAGCAGAATGAGAAGATTCTTCCTCTTTTGAGACCATCATTTCCAAGTTCATTTCTTGGCATTTCTTTATCTCCAATCCCTCAGACATTCTGCTTGCTGGTAAACCCAGGACATGGATGCCTTTGGTTTACTAGCTATTTTAATACTGTCAGAAGACCATATGTCATTTGTGGTCCCATGCTGCAGTAGATAGAGTGTATCAGTCTCTGACAAATGAATTTGCACTGCAAGATCTCCTACTGAGATGAGAAACAAGAGGCATTGCTTTTTTTAGGAGGGGGTTGGGGAAAGAATTTTCATACTCTGGTGCTTTACTAATTTCTTTTTTCTGTTTTAGTCGACTTGTAGCAATGGGATTTAACTTCCACTTGTTTATGGGGGGCTTTCAGCGACTCTTCATCAGCAATTCCAAGCAATTCCTTCCAACCGAAAGATGAAAGCTCATACTGACTCTAAGCACACATACTAAAATGAATCTCCTCACCCCCTTCAGACTTCCAAGTCAGAATCCAAACCTTGGAGGGTGTGTCCTTTTCTTCTGCTAATGTGTCTCAGAGATGAGTAAACCTTGGCTTCAGCTTTCAATCTGGGAATTTATTCCCGCCGTTTCATCTCAATGGAATTGGTACCTCTTACGGGGGCAGCAGTTGAAATGTGCTTACAACTCAGGCTTGCTGGGGGATGCGGGAGTTCACAGGCAGTGAGGGGAAAACTGATCAACACTGCAGAGAAACAAAAGCCAAGGTGGTGAGGCCCAAGCGAGATCAGCGACTGTGCCAGTGCCAGCAGCTGGGGAGAGCTAGAACCCCGTGGCATGAGAAGAAGAGACCACATCAGAGGGCCAGCAGCCAACCTGGAGCTTCAGAGGAGTGCAGAGAGCGAGCTCACTTTCCCAGCTGACCAAATGGGATCAGATCAAAGAGCCCAGTGGAATTATTTTATTCAGCATGAAGCACCCTTCAGAACCAGAGCCAGGGCTGCACAGCTGTGCCAAGGGCACACTGAAGAGAACTCGGATGAGCGATCCACGGGGAATCCGTCTTCAGGATGGAATTGGCAGGCAGTTGTAGAGACTGCCCTGGAAGACAGTATTGAAATAACCACAGCTGAACCCAGTAAATTGAATGCTGTTACATTGTTAAGAGTTACTTCAGAGGGCAAACATTACCAGCACCAAGCAACAGAGAGCAGAATCACAGCCTGCTCACAGAAAAGGACAGACAGGAGAGAAATAAAAGCAGGATGAGCATGTGTGATTTTTCCATGGTGTTAGATGAGAAATGTCCTTGGTTTAGGTCCAATCAAGAGAACTTTATTTCTAAAGTGAGCTCCCTAATTGAAATAACCTCTAGCTAAGGACAGCTAGTCATCTGTACCTCCTTTTGTCTTTTGTCTCAATTTTCTGATGGAATACAGTATAAAATACAAAAAATAAAAATAAAAATTTATCTATAGTATCATGTGATCCATTCACTGGGAGTGAGCCTAGTTCCAAGACCAATAACTGCAATGAAGGAGTTGGAGGAGAAAAACATGGCAATTCGTTCTAAAGAAGTTGATGTGAGCAAGCTGTTAAATTACAACTAGTGATATATCAATATGTAGAAATCAGGACTTTAGACAAAATCAATAATATGTCTCACACATATTTTTGTCATGGTTTTTGATACATAGTGCACCATAATTATGCACTATTATTATGACATCATTATACCACCATCATGGCATTATGCTACATACTGTTGATGCTTATTTAGATTTACCCAAAGTTAAGAAAAGAAAAGAAAAATAATTACCCATACATCTTTTAGTGCCTTTATTTACTAATGAAACTTACTTCAATCCTTTCTCTTAAGCTTAAATTCCAGTTTGGTGGAGCAGAATGATGTCAACATAAGTCAACTCATTGTGATGCTGTCCTGTAATAGATATTGTTTTTATAGAATATAAAATATATTTAGGAAAAGGTGTTTTAGAAAAACATGTGTGTGTCACACACACATAAAATCTGTTTGATGCATGTTACTTTGCCTTTTAACACTTCTCTCTATGTGCTACCTTGAATTGAAAAATATAAAAACCACTTTAAGGTCTTATCATAATATTTGCATCAAATTTATTTTTTATAGTTCTAGTATCATTGTCTAAATGACAAGTACACAACTCTGTAAAATCTGAGAGTAAAAAGTAAACTATCTAGTTGCCTCTAGTATTAAAATCAAGAAAGATAAGGTTTTTTTTTTTTCTAACGCTCCCGAGTGCCATCATATCACACTTGATTCAAGAATCTACAATGGCTGTGAGGTCCAGGATAACATATCCTAATGGGACCTATTTGTCTATTTTTATTTTATTTTAGGAAATATTTCATGCATGTAAAATACATATTTAAATTAATAAAATATAATAATACTCTCAGTGTCGGACACTGTCGGTTTAAATCCCCGGTAAACATTAAACTCATAACAACACTAGAAGATAGGTAGTCATTTCATCAGCTTCATTCTCCATGTGCAGAAACTGAGGAACAAAGAGGCCAAACAAATTGCCCAGTGTTACTGCTAGCAAGTGATGGACCCAGGCAGCGTTGCATTTAGCGATCTCACCTACAGTTAAAGAATATGGATTTTGCTAACTGTATCCCCAAAGTATTTTTCCTTCCTAATTAATAAAAACATCTTCAAATGATTTTACTTTCTTTCTACACATTTTATTGTTGCTGGTACTTAGCTGTGACATTGATTTTGAGCACCATAATTATGCATTATTATTATGACATCATGATACCACCATCACGGCATTATGCTACATACTGTTGATGCTTATTTAGATTTACCCAAAGTTAAGAAAAGAAAAGAAAAATAATTACCCATACATCTTTTAGTGCCTTTATTTACTAATGAAACTTACTTCAATCCTTTCTCTTAAGCTTAGATTCCAGTTTGGTGGAGCAGGCGTTGAAAATACAAAGTATGTATGTTCTTTAAGCAAGATTCTGAGGATAATATATTCTTTAATTTTTTTGTCTCCTTTTTTAAAATGGTACTCAGCACAGAAACTGTTAAGAATATTTTATTGTAGCTGTTTTTAAACATATTCCATCTGCTATGTTTTTGTTTCTATTGCCATTACTGATATGTCTGCACCTTCTCTGCCATTAATTGGTAGGTAATTTGGATTTACTCTTTAATTCCCTATAATATTTTATTTATATTTGCTTTACTGTAGCTTACTTTGTTTCACTGACGCAAGAATTAATAGATTCACTTTCCCTTTTTGATCATTTCCTTTAGCTCCCAGCAAGTATTTTGTTCTTGATATAGTCAAAAATGGATCTAGAAATATACTAATTAGTATTTGACATTTTTATTTTTTGTTATTTCAGCTATCATATAAGTACAATATGATAGCAACTTCTTAAGAAAATGTGCTTATTTTTCAGTTCATTTGTATTACCTAAAACAGAACTCTGTACCCAGTGAAAATAGTCAATGGGTGATCCTGGATTTGCCCTTACTTCTTATGGGACCTGATGTTTTAGATTCAGTTACTTATAGTAAAGGACTGCCTCCACACTCTCTTCCTTTCTTTGCTCTCATTGCCAAACAAGGAATTGAAACCAGTGATCACTAGGATAATTAGGGTTTAAGTACATAATCAAATTAGATCAAAATATCTGATTGCAAACCACCTCAAGTACATTTAAAAGGCCAAAATGGTAAGTTTTATGGAAACATCTTTCATTCCAAATAATCCTAGTCTCCATCTCATCTCTCTCCTATAAAAGTGAATTCTCTGAAAGATGAAAATATTTTAAGTGAAAACTTGTCTACATCCAATAAATTCACAATATCATGCCAATCTTTTTCTGCTGCATGAGATTAAAACTAGTGAGAGCCATTGAATTATGATTTTGTTGAGAATGGGATTGGAAGCTCAGTCACCACAATGAAACACCACAGAAATTATCCATCTGGATAAATTTATGGAGGGCCTAATGATTTGTCAGACATGATATGAAAAGCCAGATGATACTTGGCTTTATTGTGATTTTTTGAAACAAATTTTCTGAACATTGGTGTGATTTTCCTCAAAATTTTTACAACTACAATAAAAATAATGTAAGGAAGTTAAATATTTTTCCTGCTTTTTAAAAGTATTTTAAAGTAAACTTTAAATGAGAATGTATTGAACGTAAGTAATGCTTTCTGTAGGCATGGTGAGGTCTAATTTGAAAATAAAAGTGATCCAATTATATTATGTTTAAATGAGAATGAAAGAATTAAAGGCCTGTTTTATGAGACTATTTTGGAAAGAATTGTCTAACTTAGAACAACATAAGGTAAACTTCAGGAACAATATCACACCCTGATAATTTCTCAATTAAAAGAAATATGCTAAATTTTCCAAAAACTATTCTGATATAGAAAAGATATGCCAAGTAAGAGATTTTCTGGGTTTTTAGAAATATGTCCTATCAAGGAACATCTGCAAGTTCCCACAAGACAGCGTACCATCTTTAATGGAATGAAAGAAACTTTAGAGATCATTTAGTTTATTCATCCAACTTGTGGATGTTGGACCCATGGCAAGCTCTTAAATTACAACTAGTGATATATCAATATGTAGAAATCAGGACTTTAGACAAAATCAATAATATGTCTCACACATATTTTTGTCATGGTTTTTGATACATAGACTTGCAATTATGTTGGATAAATATAAAGGAAGCATTCTGGATCCATAGAAATTATTGTCATGTATTTTCTTCTTGATCAATTGACATAAAAATAAAATTTCCTAACAGGAGAATTTTTAGAACCTTAAAAAAGGTAAACGATGGACCTGTTTTCCCCCTATCTTCTCCACTTCTTTCAAGCATATTTTTATCCATAACGTAAACTCCATGAAAGTAGGAATTTGTCTTTGTTTACTGCTTGTGTTCTTAAGATATTGCCTGACATCTAATCAGTATTCAGAAACGGCTGTGAGTGAATGAATGTTGACTGAATATCTTAAATCACCCAGCACTGGATATTAAAGAACTTTAAATAGTCAACATAAAGAGCCAGATTACATGGAGGCTATTAAAGAGGCAATCCTGTAGTCTTTCTTTTTGGCAACAACCTATACCTTAGCATAATAAATTTGTGTGTGTGTTTGGAGAATAGCTGTTCAGACTCATCACAATTTATTGCTTTTTTTCATGCTGAGATAAAGACTTATTGTGAAACACATTTGCTTTTAGGTGCTTTGGAGCCTGCCTGCTCCTGGGTGCCAATTACACTCTGGCAGGAGCCTGATGGTCTCCATGGAGCAGCTGGTGTCAGCATCACATAAAATATGCTCCTGAAATGGATCATTCTGCTGCTGAGGGAACATGCAGTAGAGGCTTAGCTGAAATAAAGAAAGAACAAAGCTATGGCATCCAAAAATAAAATCAAAGGGGATCAAGTTAGGGTTATTTATATATACTGATACTGGACTCAGTATTCTAAACACTTCACAGCTGTTCAAAATTTGAGAAGAAATCAAATATATGACTAATCTCTCCCTGGCTGGGGGGTATTTGGGCCAGGTATATCTGTCTTCCAAGTACCACTATCAACCTCTGCTAAACTGACTTGTCTCAGGTCTGCTCTTCAGATTAAAATTGTGGTTAAAATCTGGATCTGACACCAGGTAATTGGGTTAAAATCCCAGCCATACAACTTCCTGGCTCTGTGACCTTGGGCAAGCTATCTTACCTCTTTAATCCCTGCTTTTCTATTCACACAATGAGAAAAAATAATCTTTATTACCTTCTGGAATTATTGGGAGACTTCAATGAAAGAATCCATGTGAGACATTCAGTTTAGCTTCTGGCTTGTAAAATACCCAATAAGCATTAATAATTACTATCATTACTGTAAGGATATAAAACTAGGCCCATGGTTATTACATTTCAAACTTCTTCCTAACTCTGATTAGACCTGAAATGACAGAATTCAGGCACTACTACTCTTCTTGGAAACAGACACCTCTGTTTTCCTCTTCAAATGCCCACATCTTAACATGAATTAATGTTCTGGTATCATCCCAGACTTGATATTTTTCCCATATTTCCTAGTACTTCTTCACTGATAGACCATGGATCTGGTGATCCCAAAATGAAAACTAATAAATAATAACATCACTAAGAATTATTCTCTCTGGACTCATATCAGTCCAGGAAGAATAAGCCAATCCATGGAGGGTGCTATTACCTTGCTTTGTGCCATGGTCCCCTTCTTAGTTGAAAGCCCTATTCAAATCTTAGCCTAAATCCTGAACCTTTCTGGTCCTAGAGAATTATACCTACTTTGTGATACTCTCTGCTCCTGTCATCTCTTACCCCTTCTCATCTCACATCCACTATTTCACCCTCCCATTCCTTTCTGTCCACTATTCTTCTTCTCTATATTTTTCTTATTTCTTTTCTATCACCATCCTTTAATATGCTTACACAAATATTAATGAAATATTATCTACAAAAAACAATGGGCAGTAACTTTTCTTAAATATTTTTTTAGGTATAGATGGACACAATGTCTTTATTTTATTGCTTTGTATGTGGTGCCAAGGATCGAACCCAGGGCCTCACGCATGCGAGGCAAGCGCTCTACCACTGAGCTACAATCCCAGCCCCAGGCAGTAACTTTTAAACAGACAACCACAGAGAGACCACAACAGGGTACCAGAGGACCCTGCAGGTACAAGAATACCCAAAAAGTAAATGCAAAAACAGTACATGTGATGGAGACAGATGAGCTAGGAGAGAAGCATGTAGGTACTTGTTTTCCTTAGTAGAAAGTACATTGAAAACCTCTATTATTACAAATGATAAGAACCTCTGCTAAGTTAATCTGAAGACTATAGGATTATTTTAATGTGTATTAACCAGTATATATTAAAAGATGAAAACACGAAGATGATGAACTTTCAACAACTACTTATTTCCAACAACTATTTATTGTGTAAAAAAATAAGTGGACCTAAGTCTTTGCCCACAAGAAGTTCTCAATCTACCAAAGAACAAAATTGAAAAACAAGAATGGAAGTATTATATTGAATTTCTATTTTGTTTTGGTTATCATTCTTGTATTTTATGTTAATAAATCATCTACATAATAAGAATGAATATGGAAGAGGCTTGGGGTAAGAAAATCTTGAAACAGCCAGGTATGTTACAATAAAGGAAATAAATCTTAAAAACAGGTCTATTTGGGGAAAAGATGGTTTTGGAATTAGAAAAATTATAATTGAAATTATCACTAATCAGATGAAAATATGGGCAACTAGAGACGGGGGACTGAGGTGATTTTAGTGAGGTTGATACGAATAACTGATATAAGCAATTTAGCCCAAAGATATGTGCTATATTTTAAGGAATTAGAAAATGAATAGGTTGTCATGGTATAGAGCCTGCATGGTATGAGAGAGAACAGAACAGAAGGACAAGGAAAGTTTTATTTACAGGAGACCTGAGCACATTTATTCAGAGGAGTAGCCACCAGTCTTTCCTTATTCTTTCTCAGTGTCCGGATATCTATTAGGAGCAAATTACACTAATGTCTTTTTGATAATTAAAGGATGCACTCAGTGCTGAGTTATGACTCTTCAAGGACAATATAGACTACAAAAAAGCAACACCTACCACTTGTTTCAAAGCTCAGAAACTAAGCACAATGAACAAACGCAAAAAACTAATATCAGATCTCAAGTCATTCATTCACTCCAGAGAGGGAAAAAAGAAGAAGAAGAAAAAAGAATGCATATCACTGCTGAGTCCACAGAGGCAGACTGAAATGAGAAGTCTTTGGTCAGAATGGTCTTCTAAATATAAGTAGACAGAAATGTGGCAAATTGTACAACAACTAAAAGAAGAAATAGGTTTTCATCATTCAGTTCACTAGGCACATTGATATTTTGGAAATCCACAGTTAAGGGAGGGTCAGAAATTTGTTTAGTGGGATAAAGCTTTCATGACACGGAGGGGGAAAAAAATCCTGAAACTTCTGGCTGAGTTTCATTGGAACTAGGCCACCCTCCTGGGCATCCCAGAATTTCTGTTTGTAGCCAGAGCTCCAAGAAGAGCTGCTGCATCTGCCACTTTCTGTGAGCAGTTTCCTTTCTATTTCCCTTGAAGTTTTTTCCAATTCCTCAGTGTGTTAGAAGAGAACACAACCTCGAAGGGAAACTTGCTCTGACTATAAACTTTTATTTGTTAAAACAATTTAAAAAACTGTATTCCAACATTTTCTTTTCTTTTCTTTTTTTGGTACTGGGGATTGAACTCAGAGGCACTCAACCACTGAGCCACATCCCCAGCCCTATTTTGTGTTTTATGTAGAGACAGGGTCTCACTGAGTTGCTTAGCGCCTCGCCATTGCTGAGGCTGGCTTTGAACTCGCGATTCTCCTGTCTCAGCCTCCATAAGTGCTGGGATTACAGGCTTGAGCCACCGCGCCCAGCTATTCTGATATTTTCATATCAGTAAATGTCCCCCACCTGTGCTGCACCAATAAACCTGAAAAAAAATTTCATGGATCTGTATGTATCATACTCTACAGGAAACAGGCAATGCCTAAATATTTGTCTTTTAATGTATTCACGCATATGATGTTAGATGAGGTAAAAATGAGGAACAAGTGGTAGTGAAGAAGATATTCTACATATAATGCTGATAGAAAATTGCTAAATTATTAAAATCAGTTATAAAATATTTCACATAATTCTACAAAAATGTGTGTGTGGAAAATACAAGAAAACAGCAAATTAGATACGGATGGGTGGATGGAGAGATAGATAATGAGATATCCTAAAACTTCTTCAATATTGCTACACCACTTTGATAACTAAAAAATGTATTATTTTAAGAAAATCAACTTAAGGATAAATCTTAACATAGCTTTTACTGACCTAAATGATTGATACTTTCATTTGATTTATAGAGCTCAGATTTTAAATTGAGGCTTATTTTTTTAGTATCATAATGTCATTGGATGGCTAAGCATTGACTGTATTCTTTAAACAATTGAGGGGGAATTTCTGAATAATAACATTGCACAAATAATTTCTAAAGGAAATTCAAAGTCTCTGAGCTCATTAATGAAAGGAACAAACTAATAATTGTTTCTCTCACTGCTGCCTTTCACCTAAGGCCATGGAGGGCATTGTGAAAATAGAGTATGCTTAGAATAGCTTCAGAACACTTTATTTCAACCAGTGAGAGAAACATAATGATCAAGCCAAATAATGCTAAAAACAGTACTGCTGGGCTGGAATGTGGATACTCATTAGCTGTTCCTGGCGAGTCTTCATGGCCATGACTTTATGGTGCCCACTGGGGAGGAATGTGAAATGTCAAAAAATGTTCCCATAGTAATCTATGCCCAGAATGCATCTATTTTTAAAAAGAGAAACCTATCCAGCCCAGCTCTATATTCAACGAGACACACAGATTTCCAGGTTGGAAGGATGAAAGGGTGAATATAGTACCTAAGGCCAGATGGAATTGTGCCTTTCCTGAGTTCAGAACAAACAAACCAATCAATAAATTAAAAAATACAGAAAGCTGCATGATATTAACCTTGCCACCAAGAAAAATCATAAAACACACATCACCATTATCTAAAATAGAAAAATGCAAAATGACTGCCTCTGAAGACATTTTATCTTAACTTGGCAGAGACAGATCACCCCAGGAACGGACACTGGGTGTGAGAAATCAGTGATTTCATACAAAGTAATGGACTATGTTGGAGACAAGTAAATAAAGGGGATGGAGGGCCAGGAGGTGATTTGATCTCATCTGAGAGTCTTTTCAGTTGTACTCTGCTGGAGTTTGAGGTCCCTTGATTTCCAAGTCCAAGGGCAACATGCTGTCATTGAGTGGCATCCCAGTGCTGGGTGGGCAGACAATATGCATTCCTCTCTGACAATCAGCTGGAAGATTCAGACAATGTGTTCAGGCTAAAGCCTGGAATTGCTGATGTTTCTTTGATTCACTTTGCCAAAGTGACTGCAGAGAATGGTGACACATTTTGATTAGGAATAGGACTTGGAAAATAATTCTTATTTTAAAAATTCTTATTTTAGTAACCTGAAGAATGGAAATCAGAAGGGTAAAAGTCTTTGAAATGTCCATATCCAGACTGAAAGGATATTGTGGATTTTTTTCCAACTGAATAAACAGAATTGAATTAGAATGCATACATTGTTAATTATCTATACTAGTGAATACAAACACATATACAAATCTAGAAAGAATATTTGTCAACCTGTCTTTCTATAATCGAGTAGGTGTAATTCAGTGCTTTGCACAGAGTAGAAATAATGTATTGATAATGTATTGAAATAATGTACTGATAATATATTGAATAAATAAATAAAATAATGAATTCTTGGCTTTATTTCCTGAGCTTTATGGGTCCTATTGAGAAATTTGTTGCCTGTACCTGCATGCTGGAGTATTGACCCTCTAATTTCTCCTAGGAGTTGAATAGTTTCTGGTATAATTCCTAAGTCTTTGATTCATTTTGAGTTGATTTTTATGAAGGCTTAGAAATGAGGCTATAGTTTCATTCTTCTACATATGGATAACCACTTTTCCCAGAGTCATTTATTAAAAGATTGTTTTTTCTCCAGTGCATGTTTTTGGTACGTTGGTTAAGCATCAGATGGATGTTTCTATGTTGGTCTGTCTCTGTGTCTTCTCTTCTGTACCATTGGTCTATGTGTCTGTTTTAATGCCAGTACCTTGCAATTTTGAATCTATAACTCTGTAGTATTAATTTGAAGCCAGGTATTATGATGCCTCTAGCATTCCTATTTTTATTTCCTCTTTTTTGTTTTTTTTTGGCTTAGAACTTATTTGGATTTTCTTGGTCTTTTATTCTTCTAAACGAAATTTAGCACTAATTTTCTAGTTCTGTGAAGAATGTGATTGATATTTTGGTGGGGATTGCATTGAATCTGTATATTACTTTTGGTAGTATGGTCATTTTAACAGTATTAATTCTGTCTATCCATGAACATGAGAGGTTTTTCCATCTTGTGTCTTCTTAAATTTTTTTCTTCAATGTTCTAAAGTTTTCATTGTTTATATCTTTCACCTCTGTAGTTAGATTTATCCCTAGTTATTTTTGTTTTGTCTTGAGGATATGGTGAATAAGATTGTTTTCCTGATTTCTTTCACAGATTGATTAATGCCAAGAGTTAATAAATGGGATGCCATCAAAAGTTTCTGCACAGCAAAGGAAGCAAGGATATGAAAAGAGAACCTATAGAAGGAGATAAAATCTTTTCTAGCCACTCTTCTGACAGAGTATTTAATATTCAGAATATATAAAGAACTCAAAAAATGTAACACCATAAAACAAAATAACACAGTTAATAAATGGGCAAATGAATTAAACAGACACTTCTCTAAAGAAGAAATACAAATGGCCAGCAGACATATTTAAAAATGTTCAACATCATTAGTAATCAGAGAAATGCAAATCAAAACCACACTGAGATTTCATCTCACTCCAGTTAGAATGGCAACCATCACAAATACAAACAATAATAAATGCTGAAGAGGATGTGAAAAAAAGGAACATTTTTACACTGTTGGTGGGAATGTAAATTAGTACAACCACAATGGAAATCAGTATAGAGGTTCCTCAAAAGATTAGGAATGGAACCATCACACGACCCAGCTATATCACTCTTTGGTACTTATACTAAAGAATTAAAGTCATCATAATATAGTGATACATGCATATCTATGTTTATAGCCGTACAATTCACAATAGCCAAACTATGAAATCAGCGTATGTTTTTGTCAATGGATGAATGGATAAAGAAAATGTGGTGTCTATATATATACACACACACAATGGAGTTTTATTTAGCCATAAAAAGAATAAAATTAGGTCATTTGTAAGAAAATAGATGGAACTGGAGACCATTATGTTAAGCAAAATAAGTTAAACTCAGCAAGTCAAGAGCTATATGTTTTCTCTCATATGTGGAAGATAGAGAGGAAAAAGGAAAAGGGACAGATCTCATGAAAATCAAAGGGAAATCAGCACAGAGGAAAGAGGTGAGTGGGTGGGGGGGCAAGAGAAAGGAGAAATACTGGGGAATGATATTGGCCAAATTATATTGTTATATTGTGTGCATATATCATCATGTAACAACAAATCCCACCATTATATGCAACTATAATGACCAATAAAAATATGGAAAAAAGAAGAATAAATTATTGGATTCCACTTGTCTGAAAAAATTTTATGGGAGTTGAAAGATTTGATTTCTATCTCTTTTCTTCTCTTTCCTCTTCCCAAATTTCCTGGGGAAAAGTGCCAAGAAATAAATAAATAAAATTATAAAAATCATAAGTTTCATAATCAATAGGAAAACAAGAGAAGTGAAGCAAAACCAAAATTCTAAATTAAAAATTTGGATTTTAAATTTGAATTGTTTTACCATTCCATTAAAATTCAGGTAATGATGCCTACTGTGTAAGGAAAGAAATTATGTACTGCAAGATTTATGCCTCCTATATAAAAGTAATTCATTTGTAGATTTTATATGATTACAAACTCATCTATTCTATTAACCTAGAGGAATCGTATGTGCATGTGTGTGTGTGTGTGTGTGTGTCTGTGAGGGAAGGATGGACAAGGTGTAGAGAGAGAGAGCGCATGCACATAGCAGCACTGGGTTGGGAACAGAGAGAGACTGATCCCATGTGTGTCTTTTCCTGTGTTTTGTTTCAGTTTGGTTTTGTTGACAATGGTTTCAATTATGTACTGATTTATATAGCCATAGTCACCATTGTCTGAATATAAATTATCATTTTCATAACTTTGGACTATTTAGGACAACTTTCCATTTAATTTATATTTGAAAACTAGATTTTTTTTCAGTATGAATTTTTTTCCAAGAGTGAATAATATTGAATTTTCCAGGAAAGATTCCATTTAATGACTATTTAGGGTCATTGCCAATTGTTATCTACAAGGAACTTTTGATGTCATACGGTCTCTAATGGTTTTTTTTTTTTTTTTCATTGTATAGCTTCATTCCCCCTCCTTAGGAGTTCTCTGGCTTTACTTGGAGAAGCCATCTTTCCCAGTGTGTAAACAGATTAATATTAATCCTATCCTGCTTTCCCTTGACACTTGTTTCCCCAGTTTTGGTTTTCCTCTTAAAACATCACACAGTTGAGAAGGTGGCAAATGGCCAAACCTTGACTCATTAAATTGTGCCATTGAAGATGTTGAATTTTAGTATAGGGACTCAAGGATGGAATAAACAGTGTTCTGTCCCTTCTGGGTGGGATGTTTTTTCATTATAACACTCCCCTACCCACCACCTATAAACTCGGAGTCTCCTCTTTTGTGTCCCCAACACTTTTTCCTCCTGGTGTGCTTCACCTGTGGACAGTTGAGATGACCATCCTTCTCAGCTCAAAGAATTGTCACCACTGGACCAGGCACAATTTCTCTCTTGTCCCTTTATTTAGTCATGCATTCAACTCCACATTTTTAATATATAACTTTCCTTTTTCCCCTTCTCCCCATGAGTCACTATTGTAATGTATATAATATATTCCTTTCTGATTAGATGAATACTTAGCAAATGTATAGTACATGTGTTTTTCATTCACATAAATGGAATCATTGTATACATGTAGAATATATATTTATGAAGTTTACATTATTGCTACTCAGAATTATTTTTAAGACTTACCCATATAACTATATGACCATCTTAGCTGAGGCTTCTAGCTATTGTATAATATCCATAATAGGCATTTACAACATTTTACTCATCCATTATCCCAGAGGTGAACACTCAAGTGGCCTTCAACTTCCTGCCTCCATAATAATACTGAAATTAACATCCTTAAGGACATGAGTTCTTTGGGATACATACTAGTCATAAGGTATACATATATTTCATTTGCACCAAAATAATAATTATAAAAGTTGAGAGCTTACTCTGGTGCCAGCCTGTTTCAAATACTGGGAATAGCAAGGAACAATGTAGTATCTGTCTCATGAAGCTCATCATCTTGAAAGAAAACAAACAACAATATATAAAAGAATGTGCAAATGGAGATGGTAGGTTGAAGTAGAATATACAAGTATATGTAAAGTCCAGGATTCATAATAGAAGACTGGACTAAAATCATAAATTTAAGATGGGGCCCTGAAATGGTATAGAGCCACCAGAATAAGTATAAATGAAGACAGGTCTGAGGACTGAACTCTGAGGCACTTAGAGAGTAAATATATTAGAAGTCAACAGAAGAAACCAAAATGTGAATTACAGGTGAGGTAGGAGATGTTTTTAAAATTTCTTTTTTTAAAAAATGACAGTATTATGCTGCTGATTGGTCAAATCAGAGAAGTACTGAGATTTACTTTTGAATTTAAAAATGTAGAAGTAATGATATGATTTCATTGGATATGATTGCTTTGAAACAGAGAAATGGGTTTGTGAGAATTAAAGAAGAGAATTCAGAGACAGTTATCTTTTCAACATTTGCTATAAGTGGAGAAGAGAAATGGGGCAATAGATGGAGGAAGATCCCTAGTGAAAAGAGAATTTTGTTAATAAGATGTAAGATAAAATGCATTCTTTTAGGCTTTGGGGAATGGGTCAAGCCAGTGGAGACATTAAAATTATTATGTGGGAGAGAAGAGAAAACATCTGAAGTACTCTCCTTATGTAGGTGAGAGGAGATGAGATGTAGAATACAAATGGAAAGGATGCCCATCATGTGAGAATGAACAATCCATACATAGTAACCAGGTGGAACAAAGAATTTATGGACACAGATGTAAGTGGGGAAGGGAAACGAGGTTGGGGAATAGATACAATAGTATGAGAAGGTGGCACTTTTTGTTTTCTTCATCAATTGACCATTATCTAATTCCCCAGCCTCTTCTATCTCTTCTCTTTTCCCTCTCCCTACCCATTTTCAACCAGCTTTTCATGCTTCCAAATAAAAACTACCTGCACAGTACGTTCTTATGACCCTCTATCTTCCATTGTTCTGCCTTCCCTCACCAATCAGTCAGCTAGCAAATTTGCATTTATGTTTCATACAAATCTTACTTAAATTTCTGACTCACGCAGTAGACTCATTGCATAATTTAAAAAGTATCTTAATATAGCATATAATTCTTCACTAAGCTCTGCCTACAAAAAGTGCCTGTTACATTGAACTCTGTCCTTTATTAACTGCAAATACTTATCCAGTGCCTACTATGAGCTGGACACTGTCCCAGGTGTTTGGATAAGGCCATGTACCAAAGTCTCTCCTTTTATATAGATTATACTCCGGTGGCTTCCCTAGACACTAAGTCTCTAATGAAACACCATACCACTTTGATGGCATGTCAACTTTAGAATTATCATTTGCTCACAATCTCAGTCTTGCCTTACCCTCTATGGTCAGGATAAAACACAACATGAAAGTCAGGTGTTTCATTTTTGCTATATAACAATCAGAAAACAATAAATTTTGTAACTGTGTACCCAATAGACTTCTGACTTTTGGAAATGTGGCTGTGCAGCCTGAAATTCTAATCAAAAAGCACCGTGTTTTGAGTTTTCTCCACCTCAGGTTGCTATGCATTTCTAAATCTGTCCTCAGATTTACAATGGAACTTATGAGAGAGCACACATTTCTTTGGGCTAGCTGAAAACTGAAACATTGGGAAACCAACTGCTCAATGCTGTTTTTTGTAGGAGGAATTTGGACATATGGATCAGCTTATAAAATTCATCATCCTTTTTAACCCTAGTTGTTGTTCACTGGTAGTCATTAACATCTGAAAGGTAATTGTCAAGTGTGAAGTCAAATTTGTATTTGTATATGGTTATCCTCTCTAAAAACAAGCAATCTAATTTTTTTTTTGTTATCAACAGGATTATTTTTAAAATACAGAATTCTACCACAACAGTGATCCATAATAACCAAGAAGGAAAATATTACACCACTCTGTTCTAAATTACTGGAATCACTAACTCTATATCTCATTTTTGGAAGGCAATCCAAGATGCAAGTTTGTTTTCCATTACCTGACATGGGTTTGAAAAAATTAACAGAACCAATCTTCAATGTAGTTTATGTAATTCAAAATATTGGCTGCGTGCTGGTGCCAATTTATTCTCTGGTCCCAGAGAAAAATTGAGTGAAAGCTTTGGAACCATCCGTTATTAAAGAAATGGTGAGAATTTAAATGAGCATTGAAAATCGGTAAAATGTAAAATGAATTTTAGGCTTACAGCGGTACTTTTTCATTTTCAAAATAGCATTTGGAAAATTCATTTTAAACAAATCTATGTTCTTATTCTTGCTTTCAGGATTTCACCTTAAGCTAATTTAACATATTGGATTAGGGAGTCCTTTTGTTTTTTTTGTTTTTTTTTTTTGAGGGGGTTGTTTTGTTTTGTTTTTGTTTTTTCATATCACAGCATTAGATGCTGTCCCTTCTCCAAGTAATAATGAAGAGGGGCCACCTACCCAAACCCTGTCACTCTCCCTTTCATCCAAGATTATTTTAATTTGGGGAGAATCCATACCAATATATTTCTTCCAGGAAAATGGAGATCAGGACTCTATCTGATGCATATTTCCCCTTCTACTGAAATCGACTGAAAGAGAGTATTGCATTATTCTTCTCTCATCAGTCTTACTTAACTGTCCCTCCAAGTTTGCAGTCTTTGTGTACAAAGGCAAAGAATAGAGAAGCTTAAAGGTGAGCAACTACACTGGGAAGAAAGAGGATCATAGCTATTCTCCCTACCCCAAACTCTCACCCTACTCCAAACGCATGCATACTTTTTCATCATCTAATGTAACACTGAAGCCATCCTTACCTTGCTTTCTTACATCAATTTATTTGGAAAGGAGAAACAAACCCTCAATTTCTGTATTACTAGGGAGAAAAGATAACAATCGGTTAAATAACAGCTTTAGCATATCTAAACCTACTGATCAGCAATTAGTTCAAATTCCCTTAAGGGGCAGCAGCACTTTGAAACCTCACAGCTAATGAAAGTCAACTAGTTTAACATAAACTAGTTCCATTGTTTTGACTGAACTATTTATATAGCCAAAGCAATTTTTAAAAGGCTATTCTCAGCATACTGAAGATGAGGTTAAAAAAATAATCCCAGAGCCACTCACCTGCCTGCTCACCATCACTGTTCCCCAGAGTGAACCCCTTCCTGATGTTTCCACATGTAAAGTTATAAAACGGTATGTATCATCTGCTCTGCCGTAATCTAATCCAGTTTTGCCTGGATATGGTGACACTGGATATAGTATTGAAATTCAATTTTCTCTTAATGATTAACACAAATATAAAGTAAACAAATCAATTATCTACTTATGCAGAAAATCCTGAGGTCCTTTCAAAATATGTGGGTTTGTTTTCTGGGTTCTTTGGTTATGTTGTGTTTTAAGCTTCCTTGTGTGATTTTCTTCATTCATTGAAACACAAGTAGTTGATCTACATTTGTTTCCACATCTACCCCTAATTCCCTGTATAGTCTCACTCTCCTTTTGGAGAATCAAATACTTCCATCCTTCTCTTCTGAATGATTGACTTCTGAATTGCTTATAAACTAATGGTAATGATAACCAATATTTCAGGAACTAATGCTAAAATGAAATATGCCTGCAATTTCCTAGTGAGGAGGAGGGTCTGTTTCTTTCTTTCCAGCTGCTTTTTGCTCCTCTTTCCAGCATCAGCACCAGCATTAGTTTTCTCCTGTTGTTTCCCTGTTGGGATCCAGCCAGGCTTCCTCATTTCCTGCCTACACAGTGATCCATCCCAGCCCCTGTAATCAGCTGCTCTGCTGTGACCCCCTCTCCTCTGCTTTTTTCTCAGGCTCAGGAGACTTTGAGGTTGGAAAACCATGGTTCATTTCCATCCTCTTTCTCTCATTTCCTTCAGTCTTTCACACAGCTCCACATGAATATTAATAATAGTGTTTTCTTACCCAAAGATGTTCAGATATGAAAAGAGAACATCTTTGCTTTGGTTTCATCAGACATAAGAAGATATTTGTGTATACAGAAAAATGCCTTCTTAGAAAGTAGTCCTAACAGTAGGATTTGAAGAGCTGATAGATTATCATTTCTTCAAAACACACATTATTTTTTGTTAAAAACACACACACACACACACATATATACATATAATTAGTTAAAATAGTACAGCTTAAGTTCACTTGGTAAATGTATCACAGAATGTATCTTAAGTTCATCACTGTAAATTGAATGTTCATTATGAAACATTCCCAAGTAGCTTTATTGGTTAAAATATTTCCCTTTTTCATAGCCCATTGTAGTCTATGCTATACTGGGGAAAAGACAAGAGTGACATTTACAGAGACTACAGTTTGTATGGTGCCCATCCAAATCCAGGACACAGGTTGCAAGTTAGATCTGATAAGAAAACTCTATAATCAAATTATTCTATGACCCTCTCCCAGTACTATTAGAGTAGTAACTTAATATTCCCTACTGACATAGGCAGTAGTGTACCTTGAAAATAGGAAGAAGAGTTTATAAACTGGAAATATTACTATTGCATATCAACACATTATCATTAATAATAATTAACTGGTAGTATATCTCTTTTCTTCTCATGAGGTACTGTTTAATTAGTAAGAAATCTCTGTACTTTGCTACATGCAACAATTTTACTTAAGGGCAAACTGCAGTCTGTAAAATAATACTTAAGAATTCTATGCTGAACTTGATTTAGGATTCACATTAAAGTCCACTGGGAATGAAAACATGCATTTTCTTCCTTCAATCACTAAATTAAAGAAGTTTGTATTCTGGGTAATTTCAGAACCAGAGAAACCTAACATGAATTTCTTCTAGATGCTGTCGTCAACAATTCACAAGAAAAACAAAACCAGGAACTTTATTGATTGAAAAATAGCTATGTATATTTCTACAAAACCTACCTAAATAATCTCCCATGATTGAAATATTTCCTGTATAAATAAATAAATTCTTTCTAGGAAAAAATAGTTAAATAAGTTTCCATTGCAATAGCTGGCAGTATGGTTCATGAGGTGGTGGTTTTAAATTAAATCTAAAGTTATTCCTAGCTGTCCTAGGGTCTTCATCATTTAAAATTAGTAACCACTTCAAGAGAAATCAAATACTGGCTAGGCTATTCAGCCTAACTCTCATTCTTTGCTGTTGGTCAAATATTTTCCAGTTTTAATTTTACATTGCCAAGCACAGATCTAATTAGTCTGGCTTGTAGACATAGTTCTCCATTTTCCTAATCTAGCATCCAGGATACTAACTTTAAGTTAATGACAAATTCACTTCACTGCACAACTCTATGAACCATCCATAAATTTCAGACATTTCCACTAACTAGAGGATGAGAAGGATATATATAACTTAGAAGGTATGCAACTCTTCCTTGGTGAAAATATAGCAGAATCAATCTAGTTTATTCTTTACTTAGTAGAAACGGTTTGGCAGTTCATCTTAATGCCCCAAATCAGAATAAATTAACCTATACATTTATTTATCCATTTTCCAGAAGCCTACAAGGTGCAAGGCTCTGTCTTAGGTACTGGAATGAAACACAAAGATGAATCAGACATAGCCATTGTCTGCTTGGAGCTCACCATCTGCTGTGAGAGGAGGATGTGACTCTGTCGCTAGATATACATGCCACCACAGCAATTTTTCTACAGGAAGCTTTTCACTACTTTACTTTAGGACTAATCCAAATATTTAGGAAGACACAGATGATTTTTTATTGCTTTTAGACAAAATGTGTACAAGAAAACTATATGAGCATTTTCATTCCTTCAATCCTGACTTACTGAAAAAAAGAAAGATGGAAGAAAAACAAAGGTCTAAACACCTATTATGGATATGCCTCAGCAAAATTGCCTTTCCTAGGACATAAAGCCTCAAAGAAAAATGAAGAGAAATGGCAAATGAATTGGAAAAGAAACGTATTGAAAGAATAGCAGAGGCTTCAATATTAAAGATGGTAAAGAATGTTTCACATCTGAAGCCCATGGAATTTAAAACAGAACATGTTTGTTGGACTAGATATTATTCTTGTGTTAGAGGATGCAAAAAGAAATATCCTAACTCGGGGAAAACTAAGTGGACAGAATACAATTAAGAGCTATTTGGGTTGAAAAGGAGAAGGATGGCAGGCAGAGAGAAAGGGAGAAATAGTTGGATACTAGAGCATAGAATTAAAAGTAAGGAGGTGGAGAACAACTATAGTCGTACTGGACAATATATCATATTTGAAGAACACACCAGTTCTCTAAAGAATAATGACACAGTAAAGCAAAAGAAAGTAACCATTTATAGAGCACATAGAGCATGACCTTTGTACATTGTGATGAATGTAGTATTAATGAAAAAATCTTGTAAAATATAAAAAAACACAAAGCCATGTGACAAGTGATGAATAGGAATGGTTTCACATTCAAATCTGTCTATCATCTTCTTATGCTAGTCAGACCTCAACAAAACACTGCCCACTCATACTTTTCAAAAGAGTACTAACCAAAAGTAGTTAGATCATTGCTAATTCTTTTTCCATAGTTTATCAGGATTGAGATTTGAGATAAGACTGAGTTTATGGCTTTGTAGGAAAATATATATTTTGAGATGCAGCAACTCCTTCCTGAAGTATCCCAATGCAGAACATTCCTGAAGGATTACACAACTAGTTCTCATCCAAATTTCCTAGCTCTTCCACCACCCGAGGCAGTAATTTTCTCTAACTGCATATCCTGCAATAACTAATTAGTGGTTATAAAATGAAAATTAGAAAAAACAAGGCAAAAATTTCTTATGTATGTGCTTCCTTGGATTAATGGAACAGTTTTGACCTCACTGACCACCAATCAGGATGAAACAAATATGTCCAGCATCCTCAGCAACCACATAATTTACATAACAATGAAATTTCTTCACTGTTATTCAGTGAAGAAATGTGTTGACGTGTGTCATGAAATCCTTAAACCACCATGAATATGTTAAAAATGATTTATATTGCTTTTGTTAATTGAACTCTCAGTTTCGTTCATTTGACATATAGAAACATGAAAATTAAACGTAGTATAGGATCTAAACACAAGTTGTTTCTGTGGTGAAAGCAAGTATAAAATTGTTATGAGATGTCCAAAGTTTTCTTCCCTTCTTTAAAGCTAATGAGTATTCTCTTTAAATGTGTTAAGTGTGCAAAGATTTAAGAGAAACCTTTTAACCTACATGATTTCAATTAAGCTAAATCAGAATTTCATTTTTATTTATATTCAGCATTGAATATGTATAGAAGTCATAAACAGTAAGCTTTCTAGATAGGTATATAGAAAGTAAGTAATCATACACACATATATACGTATTCACATACATGCATACATGTAATCTAATATACACATATATATGTTCATACATAAACATTCATTGATGAAAGAACTATTTAAAGAACTGGGAGATCTTCTGTATAACATTGTTCCCAAAGTCAACAATAATGTACACTTAAAATTTTATTAAGTGGGTAGATCTCATGTTAAATGTTCTTATCACAATCAAAAAGGAATAGGAAGGCACAATTTTAATGAGTAAATTAAAATGTTTGAGTTAGAAAAGCCTTCATAAGACTAATAAAATATGCTGAATTAAGTAATATTGTGTTGTATATAAGTGCTTAAAAATTCTGATAGGAAAAATCAATGAGAATATTTGATCATATCCAAGAAATTTAAAGCTGATGCTTCCAAAAATGTACACTAAAGTAATACTTTAGTTTTACTTCTGGGAATGTCAGAATGACAAAATAATAATAAGATTTTATAATACCTTTCACTAGGTATTATTCTAACTGCTTCCTAAGTGTTAAGTCAATCTTTACAGCAAAATTGTGGGTTAGGTACTATTGCTATCACTTCCACTGCACAAACAAGAAAAATGTGGCTTGAAAGAGTTAATAAATTTCCTCAAGCTCACTACACTAGCAAATGCCAGATTTGAGTTATGAACTAAAACACTCTCAGAGTCCATAATCTAAACTACTACACCACAATGCCTGCCACAAAAGGCTAACTTATGATTATCTCTACAGTGTAGAAAAGGAAAACCACCCAAAACTTTCCAAAACACAGTTTGAGTATTTTTCATCTAACACAGATAGAGTATATCTACTCAGGTACTTTTTTTTTCACTATTGGTAATTCCCTCTTGCATGTTAACAATGATTCCATTTATAAGCATGTGTGTGCCTAGGGAAATGTGAGTGGCATTGAGGAAGATTTAGAAGACTGAAATTGACTACTAGGACACATAATGTGCTACTTTCTATATTTGCTGGGTTTACACAATCGTATATTGAGCAACAAATATTTATTCAGCACCTGCTGTAACGAAATTGCCATCAACAAAAACCTTATTTGTGGAACTTGTCTCCTAATGGGAGTAATAACCAATAGATCTGATAGCATGATGAATTATCTATTGATTACAAACAAGTGATGGTTAGAAAGTCAAATGAATGAATAAACCTAAATTTATAGATTTGAGATCACTAATAAAGAATAATAATCAAATTTTGAGAATTAACTTATGTTTCTAAATTGTAATAAGAAAGTTTAGGCCTAGAACTGTTTTAGCAAATAGTTAAAATTAGCAGAAGAGGCGGGGGATGGGGGGGAGAGAAAGAAACTAAGAATACTGTGATCAAAGACTTAGGAAAACCAAAAAGTCATTTCAGGAAATCCATTAGAAGTAAAAGTTTTAATCAACTATGTCAAATGTGGCAGAATGCCAAAGAAGAAAGGGTTTTGTAAAATTCAGATTATTAGTTATTAGTGTAACATTTCCAGAGAAATGTTTCAATTAATAGTAAAGTAGATGCCAAATTACAGGGTAAAAAGAAATACAGTTAAAGTAAGACATTCAGCAACAGAAAGAGAAGAAGAATAAAGAAAGGGAGAAAGGGAAGGTGGCGGAGGGTGCTAGAGAGAAAAGAAAAGTCAAGTGTACGGCCTTGTCATTGTTTTCAAATGCACGCATAAACTATTATGTCTGAAAGCACATCTGGTGGCTTCCTAATTTGTCAACAGGGCTAGTTTGAACTGCATTCTCCAGAATCCTCTACTCTGCATGCTTCCATTTGGGGGGCCACAGGAAAGATCCTACAAGAGATATGAAGCCCCAAAGAAAAACAGCAATCCATATATATATATATGGGCTCACACATTTGGTCACATGAAATTTCTGCCCTTGAACATGTTAATAAAAATAGAGAGTATAATGAGTTGGTTCTAACTGTGCAAAAAAACTTGAGGGGAAAATGATGAACCTCACTCTTAAATTCCTAGTTCAAGTACAGCATGATGACTGTGAAAGTAATCAGTAAAGCCCGACTTTGACATTAGCTAGTTGATCATGGTGAACCTAGAACTGCAGTAATGACAGTCTGCTAAAATCTTACTTGATCTATGGAAGCTGGAAAGCTCTAGGTTTAGTGACCTGAGTCACTTCAATCCCTAAAACAAAGAGCTCACCAATCCATTCCAGATTTGAGCCGGTTCTCCTTGAGAAAAGACACTGCTATCTGCCTAAAATATACACTACTACGTTTCCTCCTACACTTTCCCCAAACAGAACCGAAGCTACTTAGCAGTGTGACTTTTTGAACTGGGAAAGGAGAAATAATCAGATTTAAGGGGATTATTAGACATTAGCTCTGAACTGACACTAATATTTAAACACCCAAATATCCCTGTGGTCTACTAGTGAAAGGGAGGATTTGTGAAGATCAAGTGATTAATGAAGTTCCAACTCAAATCCATTACATGCTGGGTCCCTGAATCCCCTGTGGCTATTTTCCCACATATAGAATGCAGAATTTGGATAGACATACTCAGCAATTACAGAATATACATGTTGGTTTCTTCATCTATAGAACAAGGTTTATAATGGTTTAAAAAAAAAAGTCAAGCACAAGTCACTAGATCTACCTATATCTATTGAAATAGTAAACCAAGAGCAATGTCAAATTCCTGGAGAGACTGCAGAGATTAGTGCCATCAAGGACTTGAAAGATCCATGATGGTCATTCCTACATGTCATTCCTTTAATGGTTGTTTCCACTATGTGTGTGTTGCACAGGCCAAATAGGAGAGTTGAATTCCAAATGATGTTGGAAAACGGTTGCCATGCATGACTGGTTGTATATGCCAAAGTTGTATAATATTAGTCAGAAGCATGAATGTTGTCACTTCTACATTGAGTTTAAAAAATGATTTTAGAAGGTATATATAGGTGCAAGTTGACAGAGGGTGAATTGTGGTGGCTTTGTAATACATCATATTGCTGGGAAACTACATTTCCCAGATTCCCCTTTCTTATGCATGTTT
This sequence comes from Geosciurus inauris, assembly GCA_004024805.1. NCBI lineage: Eukaryota > Metazoa > Chordata > Mammalia > Rodentia > Sciuridae > Geosciurus > Geosciurus inauris. The sequence continues at coordinate 67,138 of PVHX01002029.1, forward strand.
AGTTAGGGGCCTGATTACAAGAAAGATTCTTATGGGAAACTGAGGTAAAGAGAGTGAAGCAGGAGCTGTTTTGCAGTTGGCATGTATCACTTACCAGATGACATGAGGCAGAGGGACCAGGCCTACAGCTTCTCCACCTTCCCCGGGATGCTCCTACAGCTTCTCTGATATCTGGGCCAAGAACTGTTTAACTCTATGATGAGGGGCCCTGGATTCTTCAGGATACTAACAATGCCAAGACTAGAGGCAAACAAGAGCTATGGACTTCCTCATGGACACCAGCTTGTTTTGCTCCACCTTACTTCCAGCTTCCCTTTCTATCAACCTTGTGAACTTCAAGCTCTCAATTCAGACAAGAAGACAGGAATCCTTCCAAAAGACTACTCAACCTAACCAGTTCCCACAGTTGCATAAGGTTAAAACTCTATAAAAATTACATCCTAGTTTTTCTGCTTCTTTGAACACTAATGCAGTAGAGAAAAGCAGTATCGGAAGCACTGAAGAAAGGTGTAATAATTATAGAAAATGAGAGCTCTTGGGATGAGAAGACAGACTTTGTACACAGATGGAGAGAGTTAGAAAAGTAGAACACTTTTTTTCTAAAATGAAGGGAAAATAGATAATTTAAAAAAGGCATCATGGAGACAATATTAGGTTTCACAGTTCCCTGAGGCACACGAATTCCTAGAAAAGAAGGTGGGAATCTCCTGTAGTGGAAAAGAGATATTGTCAAAGATGGAAGCTTAATGATAGTAAAGGGTCAGGGAAAATGATGTGCAGTTCACTAAACAGTAAATAATTTCACACTTTAAAAGTATAGCAGGAAAGACCCAGGTCGCATAGATATTATGAATTCATCCTATTTAAAGCTTTTTCCTGTATCCTTTCCCTTCTAACAGAAAGAGAAGAGGAAGCAGGTAATAGGGATAATTTTGAGCTAGAAAGGCAGAGCAAAGGCCAGAGTCCAGGAACCTAGGGTGGCCCTAGGAAGTAACTTTAAAGTACTGAGCCATAGTGACCATATTGGGGCAGGGCTCTACTAAGCTGGAGTGGCCCGCTGGACAGAAGTGTGAGCTAGATGTTGAGTGTTCATTAGTGTGTGATAAAGCAGTGATCTTCCAGAATATTACAAACTGGGAGGGGAAAAATCAGTAAAGATATCCTCAGAGAGAAAAATATTGAAAGCTCAAAGTTTAACAAGATGGGGACTGTGTATAATGATGAGGTTCTAAATATGGAGCTCATGCTAAGGCAAATAAATGAAGACAACAGTCCTAAGAAAATATACTGTTATTTTTGCACAATTTTCAGAAAATCTGACTGTAGCCTCTGCTTCCAGTCTATAAAAGCTGCTGAGGAAAATGCATGGTTCACCCTCTAAATCTATTTTCCCAGCTATGTTATTTGGAAACATTTTCAGGTGTGCATTTCTCACTCTAAGCTTCCCTAAGCCTGACATCCTTAACAAATTCTTTGCAATGCCCTGCTGTCTTCAAGAAAAACCATTAGCTTTTGCATGTCTAATCCAAATCTTCTGCTATTTGTCTGGAACCTCTTGCACATTCTGTCATTGCCTTTCAATCAAGTGCACATGGATTCAAGTTTGGCAAAATCTTGGGAAAAGATTTTTCCTCTAGGTTTATTCTACTTATTTATTTAGCTTGGAGATTTTATCACATTTTTCCCATAAATACTGAAACCTGTGATGAGTCCATTGTTACAACAAAGATTAATATTAAGAAATATATTTAAATGATGGCACTTAAAATTAGCCTATGAATAGAAGCTTCTTTATTTAGGCTTAATCAATTATTTACTCACCAGCACCCTCTTTGCAAAGGTAAGTACTTGAAAATCAGATCGTTATTTTACTACCACTTCTTCCCTCTTGCAAATTCTTCATTTTGATAAAAAATTTCAGTCAAAATGTCTTATGTCCTCTGTAATCATAAAAATAAAATCTTCAAGAACGTAATGTTTCTGAGATGCAACCACTTTTCCACTCTTGTCATATATGAATTGCATACTGTGCCTGGTGTGGATTGTTAACCCCTAAGGAATGGACCATGTAGTCCCCTGTGATTTGTTTTTGTTTCTGGATACTTCTAGTTGCTTTTTTCAATAGAACTAAGTATACAGCCTGTGTTCAGCAAATAATAAATAACAATCATGGATTTAATTAGCAGGTGGGATCATTTGAGAAATGGAATATTTTTATGTGAGCTTGCCAACAAATTCTCCTCCTACTCAGGGAAAAAATGTCTTAAGCTCTACCTCCCCATGAACTCAGGTTGGATCAAATACACAATTTATTCTCAGGCACATATCCTAGAGTATATCAGAGTACTAAAAAAAAAAAAAGGCAACAGTAATATAATCTTCCTGTGGGTGATGGTATACTGTGTAGTAACAGTAAGAGGTAATTACCACAAACACATTCAAAGCACAATTCACATACTGCTGGACACAGGGGCCATTAGATTTCAAAAGCCAACCTGCCCTCATTCTCTGTTAAAAGATCACACAGAAAGGAACAATACTTGACACTGTCCAGTTTAACTCTGGCTAGTGGAAACACAATATTTTCCTTTGCTTTTTGAATTTATTTAATAAAAATTTCTTGAAGCCTCACTATATGCCCAGTACCATTTTAGGCAATAACAACAAGCAGTTGATAGCACCCATGACCTTCCATCATGGGGTTCACCTTTTCATGAGGTAGACAGATGTATAAAAAATTACAATGTTGCATAGTGTGATAAATGCTCAAGTAGTAATTTGTACAAAGTACCAGGAAAATACAAAGAAGTGAACACTAACTTGAGTCAATCATCACATTTTCCAAGATATTTTTCCATGCTGAAATTATCTACTTTTCAAGAAATACAACATGAATTTACATCAGAAGTGTGTCTTCTCTTATACCCCACTATCACTATAACTTTTATTACTTTCTTCTGTCCTTGTAAATGTTTCTTGGGAAAGAAAGGCCTTACAAGAATGAGCTTACTTAGAGACAATGGGATATGATCTGAGGCCCCTGATCTCAGATTTCTAGCCTTCAGAACCGTGAGAAAATACATTTCTGTTGTTTAAGCTACCCTGTCTGTCGTACTTTGTTATGGCAACCCTCACAAAGCTAAATGTACATATAACCATATTTTTTTGTACCCATTGCCTCTTCTACATATCATCATAGATGATCCACTGAAAACCTTTAACAAACCCAGTTGCCTAAAGAAATGGTAAAAGTATCTTTCCAATTGCTCATACTAGAAAGTTTCCATTCATTCTCACTTCATTTCTCTTCATTTCTTTCTCTTACCTCCATACCAGCTTACTAGGAATCTTGCAGGTTTTCTCCTCAAAATACTACAACTTCTCATCACTTGCACTGAAGCAAACTCTGGCCCCAGCCACCATGATTCCTTACTAGGATTATTTCACAAGCCTCCTGACTGGCTTTCCTGCTTCTGCTCTTGTTCCCAGTTCATTCTATATTCAATGCAGTCTGCAGACTGATCCTATTTAAAAGTAAGTTGGATAATGCCACCTTACAACTCTCTCTCCACATCTCACTCCAAGGACAAATTATTTACAATGGCAAAAAAAAAAAACTACATCCCTCCCTTTCTCTTTCTAATCTCAATTCCTACTATTCCTCCCCTCCCTCACTCTGCTATTCTTTGAAAATGATGCACCATCTTTCTTTCACCTCCTCTCACTTTTTTCTTGAATCTATTCAAATGTCACCTTCTCAGTAAGAACTACCATGGTCAGTATTTTTAAAACTACAACCTTTCCTCACTACCAAGCCTATTCTATCCTTTCATTATTTTACCCTACAGCATGTATCACCTATAAATATACTTTATATAATTTTATACTATTGTTTAAATTTCCCTGACGTGGAACTTTCAATTATCTTGTTATATGTCTCAATTATCTTATTATATGTCTTTCCCACCCTCAAACATCACCTCAAAATGTCTGCATCATCAGAGACTTTTGATTCAGTGGATTCACTGTTTTAATCTATAAGGGAATCAATAGATTTCTGTGGCATAAATTATATATTTATTTGTGGGATTATATGTGTAATTTAAGACTTGTTCTGAACATGATGGCAAACACCTGTAATCCCAGCTACTCAGGAGGCTGAGGCAGGGGGATCACAAACTCAAAGCCAACATCAGCAAATTAGCAAGACCCTCAGCAACATAGGAAGACCCTGTCAAAAAAACAAGAGGGCTGGGGATGTAGCTCAAAGGCATAGCACTCCTAGATTCAAAGCCCACTACCAAAAATAAAAAAACTTAAAAATACTTGTCTTCCCATTAGCCTCTAATGTTCATGAGAACATCTTTTTTCTCATGGTGAATTTTTAAGACATAACACTATCTTTGGTTAGGAAGGCATTTAAATATTATTTTACCAATAAATTGATGAGTAAGTGGATATTTCAGTATGAATTATTTCAAGAGATTTAAAAGTCCATCACCTTGAAAGTGATTTAAAAATGTGCAACCAATATAAATCAGATCAATTATTTATTGGTAAAATAATGACAGCATATTGTAGTACAAGAGTATGTCATTGTATAAAAACACTTAACCATCCAAAATAATATACAAAATTCAAAACGAAAAATCTCATAAATATAACATTGGGTAAAATAAAGCAAATTTCAGAAAAATATGTTTTAATATTCACCTTCTATGTGTAAAGCATGCACAATAACTCTAATGTTAAAAGAGACATGCATGCGCAAAAAAATGAAAATGAAAATGGGATGTATGGAGATAATAAACACCAGTTTAAGAAGAACATATTTGTCCACAGGGAGGGGACAGCAATAGGAAAAGACACATAAGGATTCTACTGGGCTTGCAACATTTTCTTTGGATAACCAATCGTGGATACATGGCTGCTTATTGGAGTATTCTTTATGAATTTTTGTTTGCCTGAAATAATTCTAAATAAATAAAAATATGAATACTATATATACATAAAATATAAAGCCTACAAGAAGAGCTTAAAGTCATCTCCTTGCTTTTCCTTTGCTCTCCCACTTAAGCAAGGTCTTTAGCATTCCCTGGGAGCAGAATTGCTTCTAGTGATTGGGCTAGTTTGCTGATCTAGGTTTTGCCTTTTTCTACTGTGCAGTAAGTCCTGACCAACATTAACACTTCAGTCACAGAAAAGGAATAATGTACTCACTAATTGGGTTTATTTTTTAAAATAAGCTATAATTATCTGATATCATTTATATTTCCATGCTACAATAGCTGGAAATAAAGTGGAATTAGAAACATATCTAAGTTTCTTCCCTCTATTTTTCCAGAGAAATGATACTCAGCAAATCACTAGGGAATACAATTTTCAATCCAAATAAAATATCTTCTTATTGGGCCAATGCATACAACTCATGGCTATATGTGGTTCTTAGCTCTTAATATTCAGGTTGTCAAGGATGTACAAAGGAGAAAAACACTATTATAAAACTTTATGGACTGAGATTAAAAGTGCCAACAGAATTTTAAAACATGATTAATTCTTGTATGCCCCTTGAAGGGCTTAGAAAAGTATTACAAAATCAAAGACTGGAAAGGCTAAAATGAAAGTTGGACATGAGCCCTCTCATTTTTTTTAAAAAAAGAAAAGTACATGTCTAAGTAGATCAGAGTTGGTACCAGATCTCAAGTTTTAGTTTCCCAAAGCTTCGACCAATGCTCTTGCCAGGAATTCTAGAGAATGCAGAGGGAAGAGAAAGTGCTAACACTTCTTGAGAGTTGTGCCGGCTCCTGTGCTGGCTCTCACTACAAATTTATGAGTTAAGGATTATAATTCCATTCGTCTGAAGAGCAAATTTGGGTTCAGAGAGGTTATGTCATTTGCCCTAGTTTTCATTAGGAACAAATGATAGAACAAGAATCCAGGCAAAATTTGTGAATCCAAGTCCAAAGAATCCAAGTCCAAAGTTGTGTTTGCTTCACTCTGCCTGCTCTCCTAAATAAGTAATAATGGCAATAAAGGCAGATCCAATATAGTGGCCTAGACGTTCACTGCATTCCAAATTTCTCCAGGACCAGAGATTAAGGCAGTGGAAATACTGTTTCTCTGCGAGTTATTAGAGGACCCCCGACAGCTGCCTCCACACAGGAATTCCAGTCACGTGCCCACGCAGGTTGCCAGGCCCCAGTGTTTGCACAGGACCCTGGCCAATCACTGTGCAGGACCTGCCCTAGCACCCACACATCACACGCAGGACCTCAGGTGGCCCACCCACCCCAGACCCCTAGCCTTAACTCCCAAACAGGACCATGGCCTCCCACGTGGGACGCCTGGCTGCTGCTCCTGTGTGGAACTCCCCCTTTCACCTATACCTGGGGACATTGGACAGGATCTGGAGTCAGGCCTGTGCTACCTCCACAAAGCACACCACAAAAGGCATCTCCGAACACATTACCCATAGCCATCTCCCGCCCGGCCCTACATCCCATCTCTGAAAGCAGAGGCCTCCATTTTGGGACTCCTTCATCACCATCTTGGACCTGAGCGGAGAGATACCAGTAAACAACAGACAATGCCACCTACTGGATGAGAAGGGAAGCAAGCCTTTTTATTTACCTTGAGACGTTTTTTCCTCTATTATCCCTTTTTTTTCTTTTCTTCCTTTCTTTTTCATCTTTTCCCTCTCTCACTCTTTTTCCACCCTCTCATCTCCAACATTTGTGAAACTAAGTATTTTTTATGCATTAGGCTACTGAGGACTGGGATATCTGATTAGTATATTACAGTTGTATAATATAGTCTTGTATTTTCTATCTTTACATGTTTTATTTTTCTTAATTTATGTTTCATTGTATGTTGTACTCTAATTTCTTCCTACATACCTGTCTTCCCCAAATCTCTTTCTCTCTTTTCTACTACCAGTCAACTTCTTTTGGATTCCTTTTTCATGCTTTGTAGGATCTAATAACTCTATATCTGCACTTCCTACCTCCCTAACATCTCATCCTACACCCCTCCCCCTGTTCTCTTTAGTCCACCAGCAAGAACTTTGGATCCTTTTGCAAACCTATTATTTATATATATGACTTCAATTTAGTATCTAAATTGAAGTCATAATTTCTGTATATTGTGACAAAGCCATAAATGTCCTATGAGGAGCTACTTCATCTAAAATTATATATTGTTTGTATTGAGACCTGCTAATATTGGTTTCCCCCTTAAAGGAGAGGTATTGGAACATTGTAGGGGATCTATAAGCCTATAGGAAAAAGACTATGAACCGACTGCGCACATGCAGAGCAGGAGACGAACCGAGTGCTGTGCCATGGTCTCCCATTTACCAACTGGCAGCTGTCCCTGTCTACATCCATATAGAGTCAACAGCCAGGACCAGGAAGATCATCCCTGAGATCCCTGCAGGCCTGGGTATACCAGAAGTGAGGTATTGGTAACTGGCAGGAACATTACAAGATTATAGGGTAGAAACTGTAATGCCTCAGATCGGTACTGCTAGAGATGAAGACACATGAACAACATGAAAAAAAAGGGAAGAAAATGCCCCAAACAAATGAAGAAGCTACAATAATAGAATCCACTGACAGAACAGTAGATGAAATGTCAGAGGAGTTCAGAACGTACGTAATTAAAATGATCTGTGAAACACAGAATAATATAAGAGAGTAATTACAGGCAACAATTGATCAATCCAACAAAGAGATAAGAGAGCAAATACAGGGAGCAAAAGATTACTTCAAGAAAGAGATAGAAATTATGCATTCCTTTGGTTTGAATCTCTGTGCCTTCCTCCATACTTTGTTTAAAAACAAAAAAACAAGCAAAAGTCCTTGAAATGAAAGAAATAATAAACCAAATAAAAAATTCAATAGAAAGCATCACCAACAAGCTAGATAACTTGGAAGATAGAACCTCAGACAATGAAGACAAAATATATAATCATGAAAATAAAGTTGATCAGATAATGAAGATGGTAAGAAACCATGAGCAAAACATCCAAGAATTATGGGACAACATCAAAAAACCAAAGAATTATCAGGATAGGGGAAGGCACAGAAATACAAACCAAAGGAATGCATAATCTATTCAATGAAATAATATCAGAAAATTTCCCAAACATGAAGAATGAATTGGAAAATCAAGTATAACAGGCTTACAGGACACCAAATGTACAAAACTACAATAGATCCACAACAAGGTACATTATAATGAAAATGCCTACCACATGAAATAAGGAGAAAATTTTAAAAGCTACAAGAGAAAAGGTATAGATTACATACAGGGAGAAAACTCAAATTTCAGCAGATTTTTCAACCCAGCAGATTTTTCAACCCATCAAAGCCAGGGGATCCTGAAACAACATATACCAAGCTTTAAAAAAAAATGGATGCCAACCAAGAATCTTATATCCAGCAAAATTATGCTTCCAATCTGATGACAAAATAAAAACTTTCCATGATAAACAAAAGTTAAAAGAATTTACAATGAGAAAGCCTGCACTAGAGAATATTCTCAGCAAAATATTTCATGAGGAGGAAATGAAAAACAACAATGACAATTGGCAAAGGGAGGCACTACACTAAAGGAAAAGCCAATCAAAGGAGAAGCCAAATCAAGCTAAAAATCAAAATGAATGGGAGTAGAAACCATATTTTAATAATAACCCTGAATGTTAATGGCCTAAACTCATCAATCAAAAGACATATACTGGCAGATTGGATTAAAAATAAGACCCAACAATATGTTATCTTCAAGAGACTCATCTCATAGAAAAAAACATCCACAGTCTGAAGGTGAAAGGATGGGAAAAAATATACCACTCAAATGGACTGCATGAACATCCAGGGGTCTTCATCCTCATATTAGATAAAGTAGACTTCAAACCAAAAATAATCAGAAGGGATAAAGAAGAACATTTCATACTGATTATGCATCAAGAAGACATAACAATCATAAATATCTATGTCCCAAACAATGGAGCATCCACATATATCAAACAAATCCTTCTCAATTTTGAGAATCAATTAGGCCACAACAAAATAATACTGGGTGACATTAACACACCTCTCCACCACTGGACAGATCTTCCAAACAAAAACTAAACAAAGACACCATAGAACTCAACACTACAATAATTTAGAATTAATAGACATAATATTTCATCCATCAACAAGTGAATATACTTTTTTCTCAGAAGCACATGGATCCTTTTCTAAAATAGACCATATGTTATGCCACAAATCAACTCTTAGCAAATAAAAAAAAAGAAATACTACCCTGCATTCTTCCAGGCCATAATGGAATGAAATTAGAAATCAATGATAAAATAAAAAATAGGAGCTACTCCATCACCTGGAGACTAAATAATATGCTATTGAATGATGCATGGATAACAGAAGACATCAAGGAGGAAATAAAAAAAATCTTAGAGGTAAATGAGAATTTGGATACAACATATCAAAATCTCTGGAATATTATGAAGGCTGTGTTAAAAAAAGTTCATTTCATTGAGCTCATTCATTAAAAGAAGAAAAAGTAAACAAATAAATGACCTGACATTACATCTCAAAGCTCTAGAAAAAGAACAAATCAACCCCCAAAGAAGTAGAAGACAGGAGATAATTAAAATCAGGGCTAAAATCAGTGAAATTGAAACAAAGAAAACAATTCAAAAACTTGAGAAAACAAAAAGCTGGGTCTTTGAAAAAATAAATAAAATTGATAAACCCTTGGCTACCCTAATGAAAAGAAGGAGAGAGAAAACTCAAATTACTAAAATTTGAGATGAAAAGGGAAATATCACAACAGACACTGTTGAAATACAGAAGATAATTAGAAACTCTTTTGAAAATCTATACTCCAGCAAAATAGAAAATCCCAAAGACATCAACAAATTTTTAGGGGCATGTGATCTACCCAGACTGAATCAGGAGGACATACACAACTTAAACAGATCAATTTTAAAGCAAGGAAATAGAAGAAGCCATCAAAAGCTTACCAACCAAGAAAAGCCCAGAACCAGACAGATTCTCAGCTGAGTTCTACAAGACTTTCAAAGAAGAATTAATACCTATTGCTTTAAGTGGTTCACGCCACGTGGGTCCTCTCAACAGTTGGGGTCCAGAGAGACGAGGAAAGGGGTCTCCAGGGAGGAAGATGATATGGGATCTCTCTGGACGGTGGTGATCCACGGAGCCACTCTCCCCAGACCCCAGAGTGTAGGTAAAGATCTGCTGTGCCCCAGTGAGACACAAAAACACCGGAGCGAGAAGCAGAAAGTGCAGAAATTTAAATACACTCCTGGACCAAGCAGGTCCAAAGGTTACAAACAAAGGGGTGCTCTCTGTCAAGAGCATGGTCTATTAGCATAGAATGGGGAAAGATGGAAAGGAGGGGTTGAAGGTATTGGAGAGTGCTCCTACAAATACCAATACTCCTCCAACTATTTCATGAAATAGAAAAGGAGGAAATGGAAACCCTTCCAAACTCATTCTATGAGGCAAGTATCACCCTGATGCCAAAACCAGACAAAGACATATCAAGGAAAGAAAACTTCAGACCAACATCCCTGATGAATATTGATGCAAAAATTTTCAATAAAATTCTGGCAAATCATATACAAAAACACATTAAAAATATAGTGCATCATAATCAAGTGGGTTTCATCCCAGGTATGCAAGGTTGGTTCAACATACAGAAATCAATAAACATAATTCATCACATCAATACACTTAAAGAATCATATGGTTATCTCTGTAGATGCTGAAAAAGCATTTGAATACAGCACCTCTTTATGTTCAAAACACTATAAAAACTAGGGATAGTAGGAACAGACCTCAACATTGTAAAAGCTGTCTATGCAAAACTGAAAGCCAACATCATCCTCAATGGACAAAAATTGGAAGCATTCCCCCTAAAAATGGGAACAAGATAGGGATGTCCTCTTTCACCACTTCTATTCAACATAGTCCTTGGAACTCTAGCCAGAGCAGTTAGACAGACAGAAGAAATTAAAGGAATAACAGGAAAAGAAGAAGTTAAACTATCATTATTTGCCGACGACGTGATTCTTTACTTAGAGGATCCAAAAAATTCCACCAGAAAACTTCTACAATTAATAAATGAATTCAGCAAAGTAGCAGGATATCAAATTAATATCCATAAATCAAATGCATTTCTATACATCAGTGATGAATCCTGAAAGAGAAATAAGGAAAACTACTCCATTTACAGTAGCCCCCTCCCAAAAATGAAATACTTGGGAACAATTTAACCAAAGAGGTGAAAGACCTCTACAATGAAAACTACAGGACACTAAAGAAAGAAATTGAAAAAGACCTTAGAAGATAGAAAGATAGGCAGAATTAAATATCATCAAAATGGCCATACTACCCAAAGCACTATACAGATTCAATGCAATCCAATTAAAATCCAAATATCATTCTTTATAGAAATAGAAAAAGCAATCATGAAATTCATTTGGAAAAATAAAAGGCCCAGAATAGCCAAAACAATCCTTAACAAGGAAAGAAAAGTAGGAGGCATCACAATCCCAGACTTTAAATTATATTACAAATAACAAAAACAGCATGATATTGGCACCAAAATAGACATATAGATGAACGGTATAGAATAGAAGACACAGAGACAAACCCACATAAGTACAGTTATCTTATACTAGTCTAAGGTGCCAAAAACATACACTGGAGAAAAGATAGCCTCTTGAACAAATGGTACTGGGAAAACTGGAAATCCATATGAAGCAAAATGAAACTAAACCCCCTATCTCTCACCATGCACAAAGCTCAAATCAAAGTGGATCAAAGACTACTTTGGAATTAGACCAGAGACCCTGCGCCTAATTGAGGAGAAAGTTGCCTCAAATTTTTATCATGTCAGATTAGGCCTCGACTTCCTTAACAAGACTCCTAAACCACAAGAAATAAAAGCAAGAATCAATAAATGGGATGAATTCAAACTAAAAAGCTTTTTCTCAGTAAAAGAAACAATCAATGAGGTGAACAGACAGCCAACATTCTGGGAGGAAATTTTTGCCACACGCACATCAGATAGAGCACTGATCTCCAGAATATATAAAGAATTCAAAAAACTTAACACCAAAAAAACAAATAACCCAATAAATAAATGGGCTAAGGAGCTGAATAGAAACTTCACAGAAGAAGATATACAATCAATAAACAAATATATGAAGAAAGGTTCAACATCTTTAGCAATTAGAGAAATGTAAATCAAAACCACTCTAAGATTTTCTCTCACCCCAGTCAAAATGGCAGTTATCCAAAATACAAGCAACAGTAAGTGCTGGCAAGGATGTGGTGAAAAAAACACACTCAAACACTGCTGGTGGGACTGCAAATTTGTGCAACCAATCTGGAATGCAGAATGGAGATTCCTTAAAAACCTTGGAATGGAACCACCATTTGACCCAGCTATCCCACTCCTCAGCCTATACCCTAAAGACTTAAAAACAGCATACTATAGTAATGCAGCCACTTCAATGTTTATAGCAGCACAATTCACAATTGCTAAACTGTGGAAGCAACCTAGATGTCCTTCAATAGATGAATGGATAAAGAAACTGTGGTATATATACACAATGGAATATTACTCAGGAATAAAAGAGAATAAAATCATGGCATTTGCAGATAAATAGATGGAATTGAAGAACATCATCCTAAGTGAAGTAAGCCAATCTCAAAAAACCAAAGGCCGAATGTTCTCTCTTATTAGTGGATGCTGATGCATAACAGGGGTGGGAGTGGGGAGCATGGGAGAAATGGAGGAACTTTGGATAGGGCAAAGGGGAGGTAGTGGGATGGAGAAGGAATGGGAATAGCAAAAATGGTGGAATGAGATGGACATCACTACCCTAGATACATGTATGAAGTCATGAATGATGTGACTCTATCTTGTTTGCAACCAGAGAGAAGGAAAATTCTGCTCCATATATGGACTATGACTTGAAATGTATTCTTCTGTTTTAAAAATAAATTTTAAAAAAAAAGTAATAATGGAGTGAGTGTTGGATGGGGTGAGATATTCTAACAATAGTCTATATCATGCTATCTCAGCAATGCAAATATTACCCCTAAGAGGGTAAAAATTTATAATATTCTGTGCCCCTCAAGAGTCATGGTACAAAAGAGGCTATAAATTATATCTGTGGTATTAAAATTTCATGGGACAAGGGCAGCAATCAGGCAGAAAATATCTAATAAGTTTCCACAGTAGAATGGTAATGAAAAATCAAACAAGGTTAAGAACTACTCTATATGTTTCAAAAATAAACTGGCAAATCAATTTTATGGCATTTCATACTCTATTTATAATCTCTAAATCAGGGTATGTACTACTTAGTTCTATTAAATGTATGTTTTCAAGCACCAATTGTTCTTTTCTAAGGCTTCATGATGGTCAGAAAATGGGTTTTTGAGTTAAACAGACTAATCAAGTTGTCAAACTCAGCTCAATTATTCATAAGTTTGGCAATAACTTAAACTTACTGGGTTCACTGAACTCATATAATGTATTAGTATGTGAAATGTCTAACATATAGTAAAGATTAAAATAAATATGAGTTATTTCACCCACATTTAGCTATTAATTGCTTTGAATAATAAATCTCTACAATAGGAAGAAGAATGCAAGAATGGGATACAGTAAAAGCTGTTTTACTTTGGGAAAAGAGAAATGAATAATTTTGACCTTTATGGAATTTTGCTGTTTCCAGGCAGTTGGGATTTAGTATTTGATCATTTAGAAAAGTGGGAGAAGGATCCATGAGCTGCTGAGAAAAACGTGTATTTGCTTGTTGATGGATGGAATATTCTATATATATCCGTTAAGTCTAGACCATTGATTGTTCTATTAAGTCTTGTAGATTCTTTGTTTAGTTTTTGTTTGGAAGATCTGTCCAGTGGTGAGAGAGTTGTGTTAAAGTCATCCAATACTATTGTGTTGGGATCTATTTGGTTCTTGAATTTGAGAAGGGTTTCTTTGACGAACATGGAAAGAGTTGTGTAAGACTATAGCAGGATTTGATGGGGTATTTTTAAAGGAGTTCAACTTCTAATGGCCTATGACAGAGGGACAAGTTACTTTTATCTCTTTTAGTCATAACCTTCAGTGGTCAGAAGAGCCTGTATCTGAGCCATGAAATCACAAAGGCTATATAAGGAAGCAAAAAAAGAGGTAGCAAATCAACTGCCCTCTACAATGGTAGAAACTGGATCAAGATTTAGGTTTCTAAACTTGTTAAGTTTGCCTAAAAGTGCCTCAATAAAACCTTTGCAATTCTAAAAATTTTTAAATGATGGTTTATATCCCTACTCCATCTGACTAGTTTAAGAATATGACAATGAGAATTACAATCTTTTTTTTTTTTTTTTGGTACCGGGGATTGAACTCAGAGGCACTCAACCACTGAGCCACACCCCCAGCCCTATTTTGTGTTTTATGTAGAGACAGGGTCTCACTGAGTTGCTTAGTGCCTCGCCGTTGCTGAGGCTGGCTTTGAACTCGCGATCCTCCTGTCTCAGCCTCCCTAAGTGCTGGGATTACAGGCTTGAGCCACTGCGCCGGGCTGAGAATTACAATCTTTATTATTGTTCATATTAAATTTTCATCTTTTCTTCCATGATAGATAAGAAGGTTTAACTAAAGATTAATTTTTACTCTAATTCAGGCTCTCTTAAAATTTATTTTTATAAATTTTGATTAATTTAATTCCTATATCTATTAAAAAATTTTACCAATAAATTCTATTTTTAAACACCTTTTTATAGGAAAACTAATATTAATATCTATGTTTCTTTTTGTATATTAACATAATTCCCTTAGAGTCTTTTATAATTTATTAAGAAGGAATATGCCAAGTACAAATGATTATATAATATATAAAATATTTACACATATATAAAAGGATAAACATGTTTGGTTATGCCTACCCATTGAAATCTTATGTCTTATGTGTGTTTGACATTCTTGTTGTGAATAGTCATATAGGCATTACACATAAGCAGATTTTTATTTCTCTAGGAAGGAAATAATATAATTTTAATTATATAATTATCACCAGTCTTATTGCTATTTAGCAACAATTTAAGAATATACTGAATCAAATCATAAAAGTCACTTAAGAGCTGAGATGATGGGTGAAAAGATAGAGTGAAGAAGGAAATGAAAAATTTGAGGAAGTTGTGTTCTGTTGGTTAGTAATAAAAGGAATCATCATGTCAGAGAATTACTGGTAATAATAATTTAAGAACAGATGAGTTTTTCCAGATTTTCATCATCTTCATCTCTAGTTATCTTAATCTTATTTGAGCAGTATAAAACCAGACTTTCTCATCCAGGAAGTAGACAGGGCTCCCGACTACAGTGTCAGATGCTCTGGGCCACTGCCCATTGAAGAAACTAAGCCTTTTCAGTTTCAATGTGGTGACAGAAAAGACAGCATTCCAAAAGCGTTCTTTGCTTCTTTTTTTAACCAGCATGAAATTGTTACTATAAGCTGATCATCAGGTTAAACTAAATAAAAAAAATTAAAAAATAAAAAATTCCTCTTACACCCTGTCTCATTTCAGTTCCAAAATATGTGTTTTGAAGTATGCTTCCTGAGTTTTACTTCTGGGCTTCTGGCTAATTAAGGTATAAGTGCCCTGGATGAGCTATTTTGTTTTGTTTGGTTACAATTATATTACAGAATCAATTATCCTATGTCAATGCAATTTTCCACATAAAGAGTGTTGACAGCAGTTGATAGTGTAGCTCAGAGGCTGCAGAAATGGGCAAAGTCATAGCTGTAAGTTTAGCCATTTTACAATTTTTTGGCTTAATTGAATCAGCTTTTTTCCTTTCCTTTCAGCTGTATTATATCTACCTTTTGTTAGAATTCAGTATAATAGGAATATCACCTTAAAAACCAGGACTAGAAAAAAGGGAGAGAGCATTCAGGTGAGATAATTTATCGAGAAAACATACCAAGAATCCATACTTACTGTCCCTACAACTTTCCTAGACCTCAGGACTTGCATAAAATTTTGTAAAATCTTGAGTTCTAATTTACTTTATTTAGGATAAAATATTATCATCTTATCTATATACAAGAAACAAAATACATAGGCAGCTTTACATGGACCACAGACAGAAGAAAATTGAATAATCTCAGACTTTTTAAAGGTTAATTTATTTGGAAAGAATATACAAGAACAATTTTATGATCTTTTCAAATGAACATGTTTGTTAATTTACAGGTTTAAAATGCTATATCCAAACAATGTCCACTCATACATATATAAATATAAATATAGTGATCAAAATATATTTAGTATTACATTGCATCATATAAGATATTTTATATAAAAAAAGAGGCCATTTATAAATCTAAAAAAGTAATACTAGAGTTTACAAAAACCGGTACTCCTTTTAAGAAAGAGCCAATTCTTTCTCCTGTGATCTCAGAAGATGCTCTGAAATTTAAATAACAGAGCTTTGGAATTATCAATAACTGTGGGGAGCTAGCTCCATGCTATGCCCTTAAGGTGGTGACTAGCCATTGTGAAAAGTATGTAAACGGGAAGGGCTGGGAGGAAGGAGGGACTTGTGATTGGTTTACAGAATTCAAGGGGCTTATGTTCCTTGCCAGATGGACAGCTTCTGGCTACGTGCATTGTCTCTGATTGGAAGGGCCCTATAAGTTGAATGCTTGTTCTGCAATTAAACAAGTACCTGCTTTGCCTGGACTCCCTGGCGTGTCTGATTGTCCTACAGCAGAGGGCTGGGAACCGGCAGCCAGTCAGTTGGCTCCAACTTTTCTGGACTTCCACTGCTAGGTAAATGTGGGGGTACCTCTTTGACCCGCTGGTTTGGGACGGACCCTAACCCCCGCCAAAAACCTAAACAGGGTTTAAAATCTAGTGTTTCAAACTATACCACGAAACTACAGGTCTATATATGCTCTTCATAAACTTTAGATGAATCATCAGAATCAAAACCTAGAAATCTTTTGTTAAATAATACCCATCTAGTGCCAACCACCACTTTAAATTAAGCTTGAAAAAGTGTTAAAAGGACATTTGTTTCCTGTCTGAGGCACAGAGATAGGTACATTAGAGTAAGCCAAAGTCTGAGGCATGAGATGTTTTATTTATGTCTTCACTGTGAATGTTTGCAACATTTAGCTTGAAACTTTATAGAAATAAAATTTAACTTGTGTTATGTTATGGTTTGGATGTGAGATGTCCCCCAAAAAGCTCATGTATGAGACAATTCCCTGAAGGGGATTAACTGGGTAGTAACTGAAGGCAAGCAGGGTATGGCTAGAGAAGGTGGGCATTGGGTATATATTCTGTATCTGGAGAATGGAATTTCTCTCTGCCTTCTGATCATCATGTGAGCCACTTCCCCCTGCCATACTCTTCCTCCATGATGTTCTGCTTCACCCAGAGAATGGAGTTGGCTCTCTATGAACCAAAACTTCCAAAAAACCCTTTCCCTTCTCTAAAATTTGTTCTTCTCAGGTCTTGTAGTCACAGCAGCACTTGCTTTCTCTCTGCTTTATTTTATAACTAACTTGAAAGAAGTCAGTGTTGACCCTCCAGATATCCTAGAAAATGCCTGCAGATTGATACATTAGCACTGCCATTTTTAACATTACACAGAAATGAAATATGGTCTCATTCTGAATCACAACCGTAAATGTTATGCAGCTATAAATGGATTTTAAAATACAGGTAAGTTAGAATGACAGGTTAAACTGGTTTAGAAGGTACCAGTACATAAGGAGTACATACCAAAATAGAGTTTGACCTCTGGAATTCTAGAATTGGATGTGAAAGATTTAATGAGTTAAAAGTACTGGAGTCCAATCCTCTATCAGATATTTATCTTTGGTCTTTCTTATTAAGAATTCCATGCCATGAGAGATATAGAGAACATGAAATGAGGCCATTCCTATCTCTTTTCGTTAATTTGTTCTTATTGCATACTTCATTCTGAACAGTCACTGCTTCTGTAAAATATGCTATAAAAAATAAGCACAGAATAACGGAAAATGCAATCTGCAGACAGGTCACTTTGAAAGGAAATGTTTGCCTGGTTCTTCTCTAAGGGATCAATAGATTCTTAGTTTCATGTAATAAAAGTCAAAAGGAAAAATTGCGTCCCCTCAAAAGTTTTAGGTATGTGACCACATGTCATCAGGGATTCATTTCTTCCACTAAATGAATATTCAACAAATATTTGTTCCATGCCTGTAATGTAACAAGAACTGTGTGTCTAGGCATTTATAACAGCAGTAAACAGAAGAGCAACCTTTGAAAGATCAAAGTTGAGGACACTCCACAGTGGGAACACATTCGGTCTATTCAGTATTACTGTAGAGTAACGAATAAGGAGGAGGAACATAAAACGAATTTGGAAGTATAAGCAAGGACCAGAACATGTGGTGTATGTAAGTCTAGGCAAGAGATTTGGGTTTTATTTAACTATGATAGGGAAACCCCGGGGAAGTTTTAAGCAGGTAGGGATCTAAACTTTTTAGTTTTTTAAAAATATACCTCTGAGCCCAGCAAGGTGTTGCATGCCTGTAATCTCAGTGGCTCAGGAGGTTGAGTGCAAGTTCAAAGCCAGCCTCAGCAAAAGAGAGGCACTAAGCAAATCAGTGAGACCTTGTCTCTAAATAAATGGGGATGTGGCTCAGTGGTAGAGTGCTCCTGAGTTCAATCCCCAGTACCATATATATATATATAAAATTCTGGCTAGTGAATGAATAATAAATGATGGAGACACAAGAATAGAAATCAATGAAACCTGTTGCTATAGGTCATTAAAGAAATGATGATTTGTTAATGGACATAGAAATGAGTACATAGATTTAAAATATATTTTGAATGTAGACCCTATGGGACTAAAATGAATAATTGGGAAAAAAGCTAGAAATGAAAAATAGTCAAGGATAACTCTTATACTTTCATTTAAGTAATTAGATAGAAAAATACCTTTTTCTGAAAGATAGACTGATTGCTCATAAATGAAATAAACTGGTCCACTAAAAAGAGTCACGTCTCCAATTCTCCTAAGTTCCTCATGAGACTAAGTCACTAATCTGGAACTTCAAAATGTTACTGACTCAGCTTTCTTCACTTTCCATTTCAGATCTTCAAGTCCTCCAATTCCGTGTTTCACTGCTCCATATGCTATAATCTTGTTGACTTATGTTGTAATGGAAGAGTAAATTTTTATTGTGAAAATGGGAAAACCTAAGAGTTTATGTTGAGTCAAATGAAATTTAAAGGAAAAATTACTCTATATTTCAGAAGCCAACATATAGTAATGTTGTTTCTTAGCTTATTTCTTATTTAGTCTGTGTACATTTAGTAGTCTGTGTACATTTATCTTATTTAGTCTGTGTACATTTAGCCTAACATTAAAAATAATGCAACACACCTGTACAATTTTTGTTAAATAAAGAAATGAAAGAACATTGATCACATCCAAAAAGTAAAATGTGTTTTACATAAACAGTCGTATTATGGGGTTAATATCACAGTACTGAAAATAAGGGAGTTTTCCTAGTTCAAGGGGCACTAATACTGCAGAAAATTTATCTATCTTCTTAAAATCTCTAGATAATTCAAAAATAGGTATTCCGTTAGTCAAACTTTGTATCACTGCAACAAAATACCTGAGATAATTAACCTAAGAAATGAAAAATTTTATTTTGACTCATGGTTTCAGAGGTTTCAATCCATGATCATTTGGCCCTGTTGCTTTGGGCTTTTTGCAGCACATTATATTATGGCAGGAACAGAGGTGTTTCTGTTCACTTCATAGTGACTAGGAGGCAGGAGTGGGGAAGTTCTCAAGGGTGAAACCCCAAAGACTTAACTTCTTTCTACTAGGCCCCACCTCCTAAAGGTTCCTCCACCTCCCAATAGCCTCACAGGCTGGTGACTAGGCCTTCAACATATGGACATTTAAGATCCAAATTATGGCAGGTACGTACAGCAAAAATATAGCTCAGAAAGAACTAAAGATATTATTGTCATACACTAAACACCAAGTAAAGTTTAATGAGGGGCTAACCACATATAACTACCAAGATATTTAAGTCCTCTCTAAAGCTTGTATTATTAGTCATCTTGTCAATTGTAAAGTAAGCTTTTAAGTATATGTCAGATGAAACAGGAAAGACCTTCATTAATTTATGTCAAATAATTGCAGATACAATCCTCCCAAGTCAAATTCAAATGAAATTTTTTAATCTAAATAATACGTAACTACTATGTGATTGATGTACATGATAACTGAACTGCCAGATTTCCAAAACAGTTTGGGCAAAATGGAGTCAATTGTTTCTCTGGGAAAAGAGAATAAAGTTCTTTCAGTTGCCATAGAATATTTTATAAACCAGGCAAATCCAGAGGCCATATTTTCACTTTGTCCTGTTCCGCTGGCATGATAGAACTGACATCAAGACAACACGAACCTTCTCTGTGGCAGAGGATTTATTGCTAGTCTGTTGTCACTTGTCAAGGTGCCAGGACAGCTTCCTTGCACTCATTATCATTATCATTCCTACCAGCATTATCATTCTTATAGATGCACATATGGCTGCCTTTTTGCTTTCATCTGTCAGATTTCAGTTCAAGTGATCTCTCCTCAATGAAAACTTTCCAGATCATCCGTGTTCATTGGTTAATCAAAACTGCTTAACAACTAAGCCCAAATGCAATGGCTTAAACACAGTAGAAGTTCATTTCTTTTTCAACAAATAGTCCAGGCAAATCCTGTAGCTTAAAGCCAGGGCAGGAAGCTTTGCTTTGCATAGTTATTTGGGGACCCTGCCAAATTTCATTTCTGCCATTTTTAACCTATAGTTTCCATACTTAAATCATTATCATGACATTTCAACCCACAAGAAGTGTAAAATAAAAAAAGTGTTAAATACCATATGAGGAAGGTTTTATGAGCCAGTGCTAGAAGTGGGACACATCATTACTTCTCCTGGACAATTGGAAAGAACTTACTCAAGGGGCTATTACAACATATGGTGTGTTAAAATTTAGAAATTTACTGTAGGTCAGAAGCCATGTGACATAGTATGGTGAAAGAAGGGGAAAATAAACTTTAATGGACAGTCACTTCTATTAGTTTTCTGTCTTTCCTACTAATTTGGAAGACATTAACAGCAGGATCTCTCTCTTGCACTTGTCTATATAGAGCCAGTTTTTGTTTTCATGCTACAATGCGGGTATTATCAGTGTCTAGGGGGCAGAGACAGGACATTGTTAAACACCTGACAAAGCACAAGACCACCCCTGCAACAAATAGTTATTCAGTTCAAACTGTCAATAGTGCTGAGACTGAGAACACTGATTTAGACAGACACATACGGTTAACAACATGTTGCTTTGCACAAATCATAAGCAGTACTTTGCAATTCTGACTTTCCAAAAGATTATTTTTTGTGCATTTGAAAACATTTTTTGAGATTGTCCTCTATATTGTTACTGACTTCCTCTTTCATGCTGAAGGTTCTAATTGTAATTTATCCCTGGATGTTTTGTTCATTTTTATTTTTAAGGTTGAAGTATCTTGTGACACCTCTGAAAAGCCTCTACTAATTCTCATTCTAATACCTGTCCTTATCTCACCTCTTTAATGACAACCTCCACCACAGGTTAACCACCTCTGTAAGGTCCTCTCCAATCCAGACATAAACCAAATGTTCATATAGCTCCCTTTTCCTCATTCACTTACCAAAAATTCTTATCCCATTTGAGGCCACTGTGCACCCTTGAATCCAGCCAGGATTTTAATGATCACCTAATGTAAATCCTCTCATCTTCTTAAAAAATAAAATGAAAATAGAAGTTTAATGTAAAGCCAAGATGAAACAGGCCTCTTGACCACCATGGACAATTATCTATAAGATACCATACAGCTGACTGCCTGGAAAAAATGTCCAAATTCATTTATAATTTCTCATATTAATGCTTTTAATATAACTACAGCTAACAGTAGAGTTAGTGAAATGCGCTAATCTCTTACTGTGTGGTATAATTTGCTTTGTAGATTTGAATTTTAGCTGTGGCACTACATTTTAAGATGTTGTTTACAGAAATCAAAACTACTGATTTTTACTTTGATTGTTTCTTCACTGGCTTTATAATCAAACAGTATGAATATAGCCTTTATAAGATTACACTTGGAATGTTTTATTTTAAATATAGTACTAATTAGTAAGTTTGGTAATTGCAGAGATCATGAAGAAACTCTAGAATGGGGAGGGAGGAATGATGGACAGTTTCACATTTTCTCCAACCTGCTATCCAGAGTTTTGATTTTAATTTAAATTGATTGGTTGGGACCCAATGGGGTGATAGGATGGAAGTAAGATAGGAAGTGGGGATGATGGATGGAAAAAGAGTGTGGATGAAAGATCCATGTAAAGGGAAACTGAAGGAAACCAATCTAAGAAAATATGAACGCAAATGGCCCCAAATGTGAACTCACCACCACCAAAACCAGGTCTCTATGTTTTCCTTTCTTTTCCTACAGAGAAAAGATTGTCAGGATGTCAAGAACCTGACTGATCTCTGCTGTACTGCACTGTGAATTCCAGGGCTACATGTGTCATTCTGCCCATCTGTTTCCAATTTAACATGCTATTTCTCTCCAGATAGTTTTACAAATAGCTCAGCACACTTAATGTGGCAACCCAAGTAGGAAGGATGTGTCAGCTCTGGTGCTCCCTTCAGATGACTGCTGGATAGGCCAAACATAGCCAGCAGCTATTCCTTGCCAGGGATTTCCATGGCAGTGAACACATCTAATCTGATTGTACTTTTTCTTGTGGACCTTGGCTGCTATTTCACTGCAATTATCATAGAAGACCTACAGGTAAAATCTAGGCATTCTCATGAATATGGAATGTTCATAGAAATAAACATCAAAAATGGAATGTAAGCTTATGTAGAAGAATGAAGAAGCAACAGATGTAAATGAGCAAAAAGGGAAAAACAAGAGAAACCAGATGGTTAACGCCCTTATGAAAAATGAATATAAATTGCAGCACAATTGCCCTTTTGGTAGAAATAGAAATCTCATAGCCTTACAGAGAATTGGTGCCCAACTTTTTTGCTTTATCCTTTCATATCCCCCATTGTTCCTGTTCCTTTCCACTTTACCAGTTCTGGGACTTTTACAACCCCAGAGTAGAGTATTTGTCATGGAACAAATTGTAAACCACACAATTGAAGAAAAGATCTAACCATGAAGTCACTTCATGAATAGTTGTTTGAGCCTAGGAAAACTGGAGACAAAGAAAGAAATGAGGGGAGGGAGCAAGACAGATGTGTACAATGATGATTAGATATCAAAACACACATAGAGGTGCAAAAAATTCAATTTTATATATAAAGTAGCATTGAACAGTCCACCTGTAACTAAATCCATATTTCCTCCTCCCATATTTTATAAGATACAAGTCCACCAATATGTGCAAACACATACGTTACAGATGTAGAATCATGGATACATGGATTCCATATATTCAATACATAATTTAAAACACAACTCTTCAGATTGCAAAGCTATTCAATGTAGTTAATCACAACTCAGACTAAGAGACTATATCTCATACCTATGACAGAGTTCTCAGAAACATCCCATATATGCAGAAGTTCCTTAGAGACCTAAATAAAAGTTATTGAAAAAATAAGAAAGAAGAAACAAAGGTATAATAGTTTTAAGACTTATTTGTGGGTCTTCCCCCAAACTATGTTGTTTAATGCAAAAAGAAAGTTTATAAAATGTTTTATTTTTCTTTGTTTGCTACTGGGATTGAACCAATGTTTTTACCACTGAACTACATCTCCAACCCTTTCTATTTTTTGAGACAGGCTCTCACTAAGTTGCCCAAGCTGGCCTCCAATCCTCCTGCCTCAATCTCCCAAGTTAGTAGGGCTACACTCATGTACCACAGCACACGGCCATGAAAAGAAAGAGAAATGAATGGAAAGGGAGAAAGTATATTTTGCTGTAGTTCTAATTAGTCTAAGACTGAAGGACAATATGAGTTATTAGTTTGTATGACAGCTAAAGGGGTTATTTGACTAATAGATATTTTCAGGTTATTCAATAAGTTTTATGTAAACTTAATTCTAATTGAAACTGGTTTATTGTCAGTAAAATGAATACAAATATAACCTTAACCACATTATAACAATTGTTATAATACAATTATTAAAACACCTAAAACTTAGAAGATATTAAGAAATTATATGTACTTTATAATACTACACTGTACGTTGTCGGCCAGTTCTTTTCAATGTGTTAAGCAATTGAAAGATTTCCAAAACTGCATCTTTAAACAGATACCCAAATAAGGCGCCACAACCTTGGCAACGTGTTAAATTTGCATGTGTGAGTAATTAGAGTATAATTTAAAGCAGTATCCCCTTGTGCAAATCTTTTTTCTCCACTTCCTACAAAAGCAATTAAAGAAAGATATATTGGATTTGGAAACCTTTTTCTTTCCTTTTAAAAATACTTTGTAATAAAGTGTGCTCAATCAAAAGGGAAAGCACACAAAACAGGAGGAACTAATGATTCTGGAAGGTGACAGCCACATACCACTGTGATTAACTACCAGGAAGAGGATTAACATAAACATAATTGTCTTCATCAATAATTACTTTAAGATTTAGCATTGGAAATGGATTTCAAGTCCAAAATCTCACCTTCAGAAATAAACTATATGTATTCCTTTTACATATTTTGAATTATAATTTATGTTTAATTGTATTCAAAATAAATATATAAAAAGTCCATGTAAATTACTACTGCTATACTCCTTAAATTATGTTTTATGTGTATATATGTTTGTGGGAGTGTGTGTGTATATGTGTGTGTGTATTGTATTTAAAACCATTTTGCAATTTATATGGTGGATTCAACTTAGAGGATATTTGAAGGGATGGAAGAAGAGAGAACTATGAGTCACACAATTTAAGCAATAATAGTCTAAAGAAAACATTCTCTTCATATATGTTATTTATATGTGGCTTGGAGCAAAGAACCCTGGGATTCCATTCTAGCTCAATCACTAGATCAAGAAAATTATTTAGTATGTATATCTCAAGTGTCCTATTATAAATGAGAAAATTCGTTTTTACAAGTCATTGAAGTAGTCATATCACTACACTGCTTAAATATTGTCTTCAAAGAAGTAAAATGAAGAAAAACATATGTGCTAAATATTATGCTTTTTACATTTCAATTTAATTCTCACAATAACCATGCAAGATATACATACAGTATAAACTTTATAACTTCACATACCAAGTAATAACTCATCAAAAAATATTCCTTGAGGTTATGCTATATACCAGCAATGAATAAAACAAATATGAACCTCTCTTCATGAGTCTTATATTCTAGGAGAAAAACAACAAATAAGCAAACTAGTCACACATCGTTCATAGAATTTTTTTAGTGTTCCATACCTTACTCACCACACAACTATGTATGTTTATGTTATTATATGCAATAACTAGGCTCAAGAATGTAACATGGAGCCAGGCACGATGGCGCAAACCTGTAATCCCAGCACTTAGGGAGGCTGAGACAGGAGAATTGCGAGTTGAAAGCCAGCCTCAGCAACAGCAAGGCGCTAAGCAACTCAGTGAGACCCTGTCTCTACATAAAACACAAAACAGGGCTAGGGATGTGGCTCAGTGGTCAAGTACCCCTGAGTTTAAGCCCCACTACCAAAAAAAAAAGAAAGAAAGAAAAGAATGCAACATAGTATGTAAGACACTAGAAAGAAGTATTGGTGAAACACAGATTTTTAGTCAATAGAAAATAACCTGGATGGAAGCAGAGACATATGTATAAAAGATAGAATACAAGAGACATGTGTGACATGGTGAAAAAGTCTATCATATATGACTGAAATCTCAACAAGAAAAAAACAAGAGAGAGGGCAAGAACCAGTATTTTAAAGATATGGACCAAGATTTTCCAAAACTGATCAAAGATATCAAGTGACAAAAGTAAGAAGCTCTATCAACTCCGAGCAAAATAAATAAAACCACATATAGGTACATTTCTGGACACCAAAAAGAAAAAAAAAAATCTTAGAAACCACTAGAGACTAAATGACATCTCACATAGGCAACCAAAAAACTCACAGCCAATTTTTTAACAGAAATGAATGAAATCAGAGAACAATGGAATGATATTCTTAAACTTCTAAACCAGAATAACTTCACCATAATCCTTCACCTCAGAAAGGCCTTAAAAGTAAAAAGTCAACAGAAATGATTTCAGATATACAAAAGTAGAAAAAAATTATTGGCACAAGACTCATGCCAATATGTAGTATCTATACTGAAAGTTTATCAGGCAAAAGAAAATAATCATAAATATGTAGAATGGAAAGATATGTAGTAGAAAGAGCAAGTATGCAGAAAGTATAAAAAGAATTTTACTCTGCAAAACTATACATCTGTGTCTTGTGGAATTTAAAACATAGAGAGCATTAAACTGTGTGACCATCATGGCAAGAAGTCTAAAAGGAATAAGGAGGTTTAAAATTGTTACTAAGAAACGAAAAGTAGTAATTATAAAAGTACTAATCTCTATTAGACTTTGATGAGTAAACTATTTATATGGTAATATCTAGAATAGGTAGGTACTGGCAAAGTATGAGCTAAGGGTCAAATCCAATTCACTACCTGTTTTTTCTATGGCCTGCAAGATGAGAATTGTTTTAAATACTTTTTCTTAATTTGAACAGCATTTATTTTTACTTTTATTTATTTATTTTAATTAAATTTACATGACATCAGAATGCATTTTGATTCATTGTACACAAATGGAGCACAACTTTTCATTTCTCTGGTTGTACACAATATAGAGTTACACCATAAGTGCAGTTATACATCAACCTAGGGCATTGTCGTCCATCTCATTCCACCATCTTTCCTGCCCCCATGTCCCATCCCCCTCTCTCCTCCCCTTTGACCAAAGTTTCTCCATTTTCCCATGGATCAGCATCCACTTATTATAGAGAACATTCGGCCTTTGGTTTTTTGGGATTGGCTTACTTCGCTTAGCATGATGTTCTCCAACTCCATCCATTTACCTGCAAATGCCATAACTTTAAGAATTGTTTTATCTTCTTAAATGGTAGGGGAAAATCCAGTGAGTGGTCATTGTGTGCTTTACAACATGTCACACACTTTTCCAGATCTTAGCAGTTAATCTTTATAATATTTAAGTCTTTATAACAACTTTTAGAAGGAAGTTTATTATTCATTCTGTAGATGAAGAAGCTGGTGCTCTCAGATAGGTTGACTGAACAATTAAAGGTTACACAGATGGATAGTTCTACTGAATTCCAAACACAGGGACTCTTATCCCAAAGACTATGCTCCTAACATGCTGCTCCATATGAAAAGTTGTCCAAAACAATGAGGATCATATAGAAGTTTCTAAATAGAGATACAGACAGCATATTCTAGTGCATTTCCAGGAGAAATCTGTGTTTTAGAGAAGCAATGATATAAGACCACATTTCTGCCGTGATGATAGCCAACATTAAACATGAACCCAGAATAAGTGAAATGTCCTCTTTCAATGAAATGATTCTATTCCTTTGATGAGTAGACCTGTAGTACAAATAAAGAAAAAAAATTACTTGATTACTTCCATTATATTGAAATTCACAAATAAAAATTTTGTTAAAATTTATTCTTGTGTTAAATAAGAAACTACATATGATCCTTGATTTTGCTTATTGGCCTACAGACCCTTAAAGTTGAGTCTCAGATCCTTTACAGAGAAAAACTGCTGACCTTTGTTGCACAGTAACAACAACAACAACAAAAAGGTAACAAAAGGATGTGCAGCTGAGACTGGCAAAATCAATTCATCCAAAAGAAGTCAAGAAAAGGACAAAAATGAAATTTAAACAAAACAGGTGAAACAAAAAAAAATACAAAAAACAGTAGATTTAAATTCAAAGTAAGAATAGTAGGATTAAATGTAAATGGACTGAAATATTCAATAATAAGGGCAAAGACTACCCAACTGAATAAAAGCAATATTTAACTATTTACTTATATACTGCTTATAGAACATATATTTAAAATATAAATATCCAGGAAAAATAAAATTAAAAATAGAGAAATACTTCCATGCCCATAGTTATTAAAAATATTATAATAAGAAATGTCTAAAATGTCTAAAAATGATAAAGGAGATAATAACCTCAAGACCAGAATAATATATGATTGATCTTTAATTTTACTAATATAATTAAACAATAAACTCATAACAAAATATACCCCAATATAACACAAGAAAAGCTAGAATAAAAGACAGTACAAAATGGAGAAATTTGTACCCTCATGCACAGGTAGTAGAAATGTAAAAAGGTAGTGTAGTTTGAAAAACTATTTAGCAATTTCCACTAAAATGGAACACATACATTCCCCATAACTCAATAATTCTAGTTTTAGGTATAAACCCAAAGAAATGTCTACATGTGTTCACCATACACATATATATAAAAGTCCAAGGGAGCATTAATAAAAATAACCAAAAACTAGAAACAACACAATTTTCTCTAAATAACAATGAAAAACAAAAACCTTCATGAAAAGATGAGTGGTTTTGCTCCACCATGTACTTTTGCCATGATGTGCTACCCCGCCACAGGTCCAAAGCAGCAGGCCAATTGATCATGGACTGAAACTTCCAAAACTGAGAAGCAGTTGTTCTTGGCCAAGAAAACTAAGCATGACTGGCCCAGAAATCAGAAAAGCTGGAGGAGGATCCAAGGTAAGGTTGAGTGGCTGCTATATCACACCAGAGAAGTGGCCCAGCAAGGACATGAAAATATAGGGATCCTGATGCACCAAAAGATTGAAGAAATCACTTGCTAGAGATTTCACATCTAGTGAAATACAGAACAGGGGTCAGAGGTGTAAACCCAGAGCAGGGTTAACCAGTACCTAGCCACTAAGCTACAATTCTTCCTCTTTCAACCAAGGATCAAGGCTGTTCTTTGATTGTCCTGTATTATGGGTAGACTTCTCCATGTTCTTATAGTATAGACTTTTAAAGGACATAATATTAATATATCTGGGGGAAAATGTTGTCTCTACAGAAAATGACTGTCTTCTATTGACTTATTCTAGGATGTATCATTGCCTTGACCAGGGCTTCAGCTGAACCACAAAACTTAGTGGTCTCCCATGTCTGTGTAACTCACATGCCCCATCAGCAGTCAGTAGCTGACAGAAATTGTAGTACACAGTGAGAAGTAGGTCTCCTTGCCCCCTCTGCATTCAGTCTTTGGAGGGCAAGCAAGTCCCAGATTATAACAATATTGTTTCTGAAAGGCATCCAGGATGAATATTAACAAACTGAAGTCATTTTCTATCTACAAATCAAAGGAGGAAAATGGTGGGATTTTGGAAGTATGAGACCTGATCTGGCATTTGATATGCATACCTCTGAGTCTGACCAATACTCTGGTATGCTATAGCTAGCTCACGAGAATCATTTGTGAAATTGTCAAAAAAATTTAGAAGATGATTATTTTAAAAAAGTTGATTGTTTTCAGTATTTAAATTTTTTCCTAAATAAACTTATGAAGGCTTAGAACTTCTTTTTTATGAAAGCTGCTTTGACAATACAAACGTTTTCTCTGCTCTAAGTTTCAGTGGCACCTAATAAAACAATCTGTTCTCACAGTATCACATTTATTCTTATGTATTAGATTACAATTACTCTTCAATTCAGTTGTGTATGTTGTATCCTCCTAACAAGAGTATAAGTTCATATGGTTTGGGGAAGTTTAAAATAATCCCAGCACTCATCAGTGTCTTAATGCTTTGATAGATGGGGGAATGAATTAGTGGTAGACATTGGTATGGTTGAAAGAAAAAGTGCATTAAAGATACAGACTTTCTATCCATTATAGAATTTTTCTTTCCTCCTCTTACAGATAAGAGGATTTAATTGAATCAGCATCACATCCCAGGCAATAATGGCATCTTAGGCACATAACAGAGCATATCTGTCTCCCCCCGCTCTTTAGATGATAGCATAACAGAACAGAAACCTCTAAAGTCTATTTAGACTGTTACAATCAATTAATCATAACCTCTATTTTAAATAATTATCTTCAAAAACTTATATTAGTTAAATGAGCAAAGAGCATTATTGGAATTATTAGAAAAATAAAATGTAATATATTGGGTAAGTTTTTAATACTTGATGATATAGTAACCATTCACTCTTTCATAATACCTCATATTCACATTTTTTTAGAGTGTCCTATTCCTTTGTTCATTTGTTGCATTCATGTACTTGTCAAAATTCTCTATAGTAAGCACCTACGATAGGACAAACATCTTAGTATTTTTCCATAATAAAAATGATAGCTAACATTTATTGAGTGCTTAATGTTTTAAAGGTCCTTTGCTCACTAAGTTCTCACAATAAATCTCTGATATGAGAACTATTGTCTTTAGTGTACAGATTAGAGAAGCCACATACCTCATAAATAGTGGGAACTGAATCTAAAGCATGGTGGTTTGCATTCTAAGCCAGAACTCCACTGTCAGAACATTATTAGCCTCATAAATAAGCAAAAAAAAAAAAAAAAAGGAAATTCAGATAGGTTTTTATATGTTTGTTTGTTTGTTTTGGTATGCTGGGGATGAAACCCAGGGCCTCCTGCATGCTAGGCAAGTGCTCTGCCACTGAATTATATTCCTAGTCACCCCCAGGGAAGATCTCTAAAATCAAATTGGATGTGAATAGATAGGAGCAAACTTGAACACAGCCTTTTCTGACTTGACCCAGAGCAGAAACTCTTTTACTTTGGAATAATAAACTACCACATAATTTTCAATGTTGTACACATTCCACAGAGAGGAATTTAAACAGAGTTGCTAATTTTTTTAAAGCACATATTCTAATCTAGCAGTTTCACTTCTAAGAATTTATCCTACAAATAAACTTACACAGGTATGAAACACAACAATGAGAATATGCATTTTGTAACCTCTGCCCCATCACTGGGCACAACTTAAACACATCCATTATTTTCACAAAATGAAACCATTAAAATGCAATGCAACGGTGAGACCCTAAGCAACTCAGTGAGACCCTGTCTCTAAATAAAATACAAAATAGGGCGGGGGATGTGGCTTAGTGGTCCAGTGCCCCTGAGGTCAATCCTGGTACCAAAAAAAAAAAAAAACTTCAATGCAACTATTAAAAGCAACAAAGCTGTCCTATAAATGCTTACAGAAAAATGATTCTCAAAATGTGATAAAGACATGAAAAGATGAAACAAAAAGGATTTTTTTGTGTCTTGAGAGAGAATATATGTACACACATATATATATGTGTGTGTGTGTGTATATATTTTTATACATATATATATATAAAATACTTTGATGGATGTCAAAATAACTGGTAATAGTGACTCCTCTGGAGAAAATTACTGTTTTAAACAGCAATATAAGAAGAAATAAACATCCTTCACTGCATTGTATTGGGTATATTTAAAATTTGTTATCAATGTATGTATTACCATTGAAATATAAATATTTTAAATAAAACAAAAAATAAATAATAATTCCTATCCCTGCTCTTGGAAAGCATGCAGTCAAGGAACAGAAACTTTAAATGAAAATAACAACCATGAATTCTAACAACCTTAAAGTATTGCCTTGAAAAAATGAGAAAGTCAAACAAGTAGTAAATGATAGAAAGCAAAATATTCACTTGTACTAAACAGGATTATCTTTATGGTATAGTATATGTAAATGGTGTCTGGAGCAAACTCCAGCTGAATGCAATGGATTTATTTCAACAGTACCTCTGCCTCACTGTCCCTTATCCACCCTCAGTCTCTTTTCTCCCCTCTCACCTCTCTCTCTCTCTCTCTCTTTTCTCTCTCATTCACCATTGAGCCTTATTTGAGAAGTATGGTAAACTGTCAATTGATTCCAAAAATGCAGTAGGGCAACAAAAGGAAATGATAAGAACACCCTTGTTTTGTATTTTCTCACTGCAGATACACAGATATACATCAATTTCTCCAAAAAGAAAAATATATTTATTTTTGCTAATATAAAATCCATACAGAACCAATTTCTGCTAAGGACAATCACTTGAAATCTCTGTCACCAACGCTTGCCATTGTATCTAGGAAACTCATTTTAACTACATATCTCAAAACAGGCTTAATGGCTATATGAAAAGGGAACAAACTCTTCTGTTTGTAATGTTCATATAAAAGTCTCAGTTTTGGAGAAAAGATAAGTTTGGACGTACTGAAATGGGTTCTTCTCTCTGCTACAATGTTCTGGAGACACACTGCAGACTCGGGCTCCTGCTTCCTCCTTTAGCTCTCCCCTTGATACTTGGCACTACTAATTTAGAAGATAAATCTAAACCAAATAATTTGGAAGAAAACATACATGGAAATATTTCCTGTCCCGGGAGCTCACAAAAGGATAAGTCTCTGTGATTAACAAAGTAGGCAACCATATTTAGATATTTTTGCCTGAGGTCTCAGAACTTAATCAGAAATCCCTGGTGGAAAAAGTCAATTTCTCTTTGGAAGAAAGGGATACTAGGAATTTATTAGAACTATGACTGTTCTCAGAAGTTGTGACAGCAAGGATTTCTATAGGGCTTACTGGCAGGGATTGTACCATTAAGCCCTAAGTCAGGGGATCCCAACTTTCAGAACAAACTTTTGCAAGTCTACTACATTTGATACTGGCCAGCTACTTCAGTAGGTCAATTGATAGGGGCAAAGTTTCAGTCAAGGCAGCTAGGAGCAAGATCTAGGAGCAGATTTAAATTATTTGTCTCCCTCATCCTATTTTTCTTCCTTTGATATTCAAATTCACCTTAGGCCTCTTCCTACCCATAACCCAGACACATTCTCCTAGTTGGTCGTCTGTTTCAAATTTTCCCTGCTTCATTTTTCTTTTCTCTTTTTTCTTTTCCTTTCTTTCCCTTTCCTTTTTCTTCCCTTTCCCTTTCTTTTTCTCTTTTCTTTTCCCTTTCCCTTTCTTTTCCTTTCCTTTTCCTGTTTTATTTTTCTTAAGTCTGTAAAGTTGCTCTTCTCCCTAAAGATCTGAGTCCTCTCTCACCCTCTTGCTAACTACTGTGTTCATGGTTGAGACTCCCATCTACTCATCCCAGATTTTCAGGTCTTATCTAATTTCCTATTCATCAAAAGTCATTCTTTTTCCATTCAGTAGGTATTTATTGAGCACTCTGTGCTTCTCCAAGCATTATTTAAATACTAAGAACGCAACAGTAAACAAAGACAAACAATGTTAACTGAAAGTACCTATGGTAATAGCAATCTCATCAATACTACTTCCTTACATGGATTCAATAGCAGAGGTGGAAAAGTTGTTCCCCAAAACATCCTAATATATAAACAAACTCTAGACATTTTAAAACAAGTAAGTGGACATATTTCTTAACTATATTTGCAAATCCTATCTTGATTCAGGTTTCAAACATAATCTTTACTCAGAAAAATTTTGCCAAAATTGTATTTACCAAATGTTTACAGTGAGTTTCCTGGAATAAATCTGAAGTGAATGTCTTTGAAAATATGAGTGTTGGGCTGGTGCTATAACTCGGTAGGTAGAGTGCTTGCCTTGCATGGACAAGGCCCTGGGTTCAATCCCCAGCATCACAAAAAAAATTGAAAATACTAGTGTCTTAGTCCATTTTCTGTTGCTATAACAGAATATGTGAGACAGGATAATTTATAAAGAAAAGAGGCATACTTTAGCTCAGAGTACTGGAGGTCTAAGAGCAGGACACCAGCATCTGCTCAACTTCTGGTGAGGGTCTCATGTTGCTAAAAAAATCAGGCAAACTCAAGTTAAAATCCAACCTCAAAACACCTGGGTGCATTCAGACAGCACTTCTCTTCTCCTGGTCTGACTGTCCCCATTGCCATCTCTCATATACTCACCGATATCAAAAATCCTCCTTCTATGGTTGTCATTAAATTACTTGCATTTTCATGAGAAACTATTTTGTCTCCAAATCATACTGTTGGTTTTGTGATGAAGGCTTTTTAAAGAGAAAGCACACGACATGTGATAAAAACAGAAAAGGGAAAAAAAGATAACTATTTAATATGATTATTCCAGACTTGGAATAATGTAGATGAGAATTTATCAACAAACAAATGATAACAAAAGAATAAAAAATAATGACCTTTTGCATATTGAGGTGGTCCCCTACTGTATCCTTCAGCATTTTCCAGGTAGAGGATGGAGACCATCAAATTCCAGTACATAGAGATGTTGGGGGATGGGAAACTTAGGCAATAAAGTGGGAACAACATGGAGAAAAACTCCAATTCAGGCAGAGAAAAAAATAAAGCTGAAAATGTACATCAGGATTAAGAGAATGGGAAACCTGGAAGATGGATTGTAACATCTGAGGAGAGAGAGGATCCCAAACTACAGATAAATCTGTTGTTTAAATCCCCATGATCCCCATACAGATTTTGAAAATGGCCTACATGCTTTCTTCAAGATGGATATGCACAGCACATGTAAATAGGGAAAACAAAATAACTCAAAGCAAAAAAAGAGAGAGAGAGAGAGAGAAAGAGACTGTCCAAATTTTAGCCAAAACTGAGGACTTTATAAAATTAAGTTTAAGAGGTTATATAATTAAGAAAAATAAATACATGTGTTTCTGGATCAAAAAGGTTAAAATCATTTCAGAGACCATTATCAAATTTCAGATGAGCACAGACTATCTTTCAACTAAACTGTGACAACTGAAAGAAAAATGAAACAGTCCCCTGGAAAACACCAACCTTTAACTGAGAGAAGACTACCATCACAATCCTTTAGAAATCACTGGCTTCATGGCACTAGAAAGGAAAATCTAACTCTGGTCCCTTTTTTCACTAATGGGATCCCATAGACCAGAGAGGATGCATAATCCAGAAGAGTAAGTCACAAGTCACTCCCTCTCTGTGACCTGCCTTTCGCCTTTCTTTCTTTGGGCTGATTATCCTCTCTCTGAGAGAAACTAGGAAATCCTCAACTGGAATGAATATAAAGGGAACATGGAAACAAAGTTGAATCAGGTATAATTCCTACGTTGACCAGTTTCTTATTTTTCTGTATGCCTCTCTCATTGAGATGTAAAAAAAGAATATATTTTTTATTTTATTAGGGATCTTTGTCAAAAATAATATTTACATGTTAGTCGTGCTTCTTACCAGTCTACCCACATAATTATCTCATAGGTACTATTGTTATGTCTATATTAGAAATGAGAAACTGAGGATGTGGAACTTAAGTAACTTGCTTAAGATAAAACATAGAGTCAAGTTATAAGATAAAACCTTTTAGCCAGGTTTTCAAACACAGGCCAGCATTCTTAATATGGCTCTTCTAATGATTCTCATTTTTAATATTGCTCCGTCTTTATGAACAGTCCAGGTATTCTTTTTTTCACATTCTACTGAGGACAAAACAAATTATATGTCACAATGTGTAGATGCATGATTATGTCATGAGCACCTTTAGAAAAACTTTACAATCTTAATGAAGACAAGAGGTTTTGTATGAACTCATAGAATATCTTATGCTGGTTTACTATGAAATTGTCTTATTTTATTAATATACTAATATTTTAGACACACTATGTTTGTGAAGTTAGTTATTAGGACAGCATTTGTACAATGAATCCCTCCTACTAACCTGTCCCCCAAAAGCTGAGCACTTGTAGCATAAAATCTTCACCTATCATTTCAAGTTTTTTACTAGGTTTGAGGAAGAGGTAAAGAAAATCAAGAATACTTTCTATAGTGTATAATATAATGGGATCCATTTTAACTTAAAAATGCTCAATTTGAAAACACAACTGGTAGAACTTTCCATTCAATTACCTCTCAAACCAGAAGAAAGTTTATGGAGCTAGGGATGAAGTCATTTACAAAAGCACTATCTTGTGAATAATCCTAACTATTTTGCAAGGCAGTTACTTGCTATGTAATCACAGATAAGAAAAACAAATTTTAGGATTTGGGTGGAGCAAATGAGATATCAGTACATAGAGGAATCAGGTTTCCATATGACAATTTGTTTAGACTTTCTCTGAGAAAAACAACTAGTATAATATGCAGCTATCATTTAAAGTAGAGAGAACAAAAGTTACACCTAAGACATGTTGCTTAACTCAAGATCACAGAGAGTTTCTCCTATGTTTTCTTTTGGAAGTTTTATAGTTTTAGATTTTCACTTAAATCTATGATTTACTTTTAATTCAGTTAATTAATGATGTTTTATGTGGCTAGCTAAATTTTTTGCTTCCCTTGTCAAATGTTTCAGTGGACTAAAATCCAGGTGTCAACAGGGCTGTGTTCCTCTGGAGACTCTAGGATAGAATTCATTTCCTTGGTGCTATAGTTTATATCTTAAATGTCTCCCCAAAAGGATCATTTGTTGAAGGCTTGATCCCCAGTCCATGGCAACATTATGAAATGTATTAGTCAGCTTTCCATTGCTATGACAAATTATCTGAGAAATAAACTTAAAGGCAGAATGATTTATTTTGCCCCATGATTTCATAAGTTTCAGTCCATAGTCACTTAGTTCTATTGTTTCTAGGGCTGTGATGAGGCAGGACACCGTAATAAGAAGCACATAACAGACAAAGCTCACCTTGTGGCAGCCCAGAAGCAGAGAGAAAAAGGGGCCAGAGATAAAATATATCCTACAAAGTCACATACCTCCGGGAACCTGCATCCTCCAACCTGGCCTCAGCTCCTAAAGTCTCCACCACTTTCCAATAGCACCACCAGCTGAGGACCAAGCCTTCAACATATGAGCCTTTAGTGGACATTTCAAACCCAACCTGTAACAGGAGAAAATAGAACCTTTAGGAGGTGGAGCCTAGTAGAAGAAAGTTATTAAGGGAATGCCTTTGAAGGGGTTATTGTAAGCCAGCCCCATTCACCTTTTCCTTCCATTGCTTCCCAGGAAACATGAGGTAAACAAGCTTCTCGCCATGATGTACTATTGCCACAGGCCCTAAGCACCTACCGTGAACTGGAACCTCTGAAACCAGGAGCTTTAAAAACAATAACAAAAAAAAATCCTTTTCCTCCTTTGACTATCTGAAGTATCTTGTCACAGAAACAGAAAGCTAATTAACATATTTGCCTTCTCTAACTTTCAGAAGCTGTCTTATGTTCCTTATTTCTGGATACGTTTCTTCCATCTTCAAGACAATAAGTCAGGTCAAGTCCTTCTCATATGGTCATCTCTCTAGTTTTCCCTCCTACTTTTCTCTTCCACTTGTTATGAATTTTCTGATTACATTGAGTGCAACTGGATAATCCAGGATACTCTCCTCTCAAAATCATCTGATTATCAAACTTAATTCCATCTGCATATTTGCAATGTAACCTAACATATTCATAAATTCTGGGGGTTCAATATATATATAGAGGGAGGGGCATTATTTGTCTACCACATTCTTGTTCAAATTCATGTTTCCCTCCTTGGAAACACCTTTTCCATAGTTTACAAGTGGTCTGTTACTCTTACCAGTTATTCTATATTCTGCAGAGGCTAATGCCCATTCTCTACCAGGAAGCCTTTTCCTATAGTATCCTGCTTCAATATATGAAAGCATATGCTGCTGTAATAACATGTAAGTTATGCATTCAGTCTGGAAAATTATGTGTGTTTCTAGTTTTTGAAAAGCATCTTTAAAGTTTCTAAGCAATCACTATGTTAAATGTTTAAGCAAATTTGAAGAAGTGTCTGCTACAGCAGTTTTATAAAATTTATTCCTTCATTGAATGAGTTGATATAACTTCCAATTCTAAGTATATTTGATTATGCAAAGCCAACCTAATAACTACAGTTACTACTTATTCAGTGTCTCCTGTGGACCAGATATTCTGTGATATATTCTGTATTTCATTCAATCCTTATCACAAACAGTATGAGGGAGGTCTTATCTTTCCCCTTTAGAGAGGAAGCTCCTAAAAAGTAGGGAGACATTAAATAATCTGCCCGTTGAATAGAGATGTCACTGTATTGCATGTTTTTATAACCAAGATACCACACTGCTGTGACATACTATAGGGATTCATGCACTTTGGCAAAGATAACCTTAGTAGAAATCCAAAAGACCTAATTTTTTTTCTTGAAATCAGTCCTTGACTTGCCCATAATCTCATCCTTTGCTCACTTTTAACCTTCATTCATCATA
This sequence comes from Geosciurus inauris, assembly GCA_004024805.1. Classification (NCBI taxonomy): domain Eukaryota; kingdom Metazoa; phylum Chordata; class Mammalia; order Rodentia; family Sciuridae; genus Geosciurus; species Geosciurus inauris. Next base: position 105,514 of record PVHX01002029.1, read on the forward strand.
TTTATGCTGCAGTAACAAAGGATCCAAAAAAGTTGTGGCCTTCAACAGTAGAGATTAATATATGTTGCATATACATCAGTGGCAACACCTCTCTGGAGTAGTAGGCAAAAGGAGAACAAAGATGGAAAAAATGTAAACAGTTCTTAAAACTTCTGCTTGAGAGGAGCATACATCAGTTCCATTCACTTTTCTTTGAGCAAAATAAGTCACAAGGTCAAACCTGATGTTTATAAAGCAGAGATACATAATCTTCATGCAAAAATGGACAGCACATTTAGGGAACAATAATCACAAACCTCCTGCTTCATTTTTCCATTCTTCAGGTTTACTCCAGACCTTCCCAGTTAGGGTTCAATTTATCCATTGGTTTCACTAACTCTCAAACTCACCCTGCATCTGTCCTTTGTCACAGTGTACTACTTTTCTTTTTCTCCCTGTCTCAGTGCTTGCCAGGTGCACATCTGCTAAATGAACCCCTTCAGTTAGGTCTGGGGATTTTCCCCTATAAATGGCTCTAACAGAGCCCCAGTGTCCAGGGATCCACTTCTCTGGCATTAGTTTACATAGATATTTCCTGAATTTACTGAATAACTTGAATCTGAATCTAAAAAGCACATTCCATACTCAACAGCAGATAGCTTGTAGAAAGGAGGGATCTCTACTATACAATAAAAATGAACTCCAGTTTTAGACAAAATTAACCAAAAATATTCTTGGAGCATAATTTCCACTTCTGTCTCATTTCTTGCACCTGCACACACTACGCCATTATTACATGTGTGCAGAAAAACTGCCAGATTAAGATCCATGCTTTTACAATTTTTATGTAAAAATTTTTTCTATGTAAAATACAGTAAATTTATTCTGTATTACTGAAACTTCTGTTTTTAAAATTCATTTAAGATTTGTTATGGCTTTGGGTAAGTCTGTATCATTTCTTTAAGATAGTTTCCTACATAATCTGATCTGTTTAGTGTATGCATAAAACTGTAAATTTGTCATCTCTTAGGTCAAAAGAGGATTTAACCAATTATTCAGAAAGGTGCCTATTATGGTCTCAAAATTATAGCATTTATCAACACCAAATAGATCTTTAGATATTTCCTCAGATAATATGAAGTCGGTTCCCAGGTACTATTGCATGTGCCTCTCTCCTATTAAATATTTGCTCTGGAGTATCCCTTAATCAGTCCAAACTCAGCATGTCTAATTACATCAATCATTTTCCATCCATTTCCTTTTTCCCACCCTTTACTCCCCACCCACACTTCTGTGCCAACACTAAGCCACTGTCTGTCTTCCCAGGTTGTTAAAATGTGCCATCACTCACCCAGAAGCCCAAGAGAGAAACTCCAAGGTTATAATAAACTCTCTGGTGCCCTATCTCTCTCAACTCCATTATCACTTGGAGTTAGCCCTCTCACTTCCTGCACAGTTTTCAAAGCTGCCGATGCTTGCCATTTCCACTATCTGTGCCCTGGTTTAGATCTGACTGAAACTTTTGAGTACCTTCCTTATTGGACTTGTTTCTCACCTTCAGCCAGAACTGTAACATTTATGAAATGCAGATCTTTTTATGGTACTTTTCCAATTAAGAGTCTATAATTATAATATATACCACCTGTCAAATCTACTCCAGAAGTTGTTCTAAGAATGTTTTATGTAACATTTCACTAATTTCTCACAATGCCCTGTAGTGGAGACACTAATGGCATCTATAATTAAGTGGAAGAAAAACTCAGGGAGTCTGCCTGCAGAGCCCACCTTCTCAACCACCACACTGTTATATTTTACTATTCTACTTATATTTATTCAGTGCACAGAGACAATGCTTCATTTTCAGTTTGAAGATAAACTGCAAAGACACATAAGGCTACTTGTGATATGTCTCGTCCATCTCTCTTGCTTCTCTCTCCATTCCTTTGTTGTTCAAACGTTTATATCCGCTGAATGCATCATGCTTTCCAATGCCCTGTGCCTTTCATTACACTTTTCTCTCCCCTGAGAGTATGTGTCTTTTCTTGTCCTGCTCATTTCTCCAGATTAAGTTCACCTATCACCTCCTTCAGTATCTATTCTGGTCCCAGGTGCTCCTCCTCTGGGTGCCCTTTGTATCTGTACATACAACATCCTTGTCATAAGTATCAACTGTTTGAAATAGCTAAAGTACTTTTCTATTTTTTCATGTACAAAAGAGCTACTTGAGAACAAGAAGCATGTCTTTTATTTGTGTAATATAAGAATTTAAAAGAGTACTGGACCCAAGTAAGTGTTCAAGAAATGTTCTAATAAATTGAGAGGTAAATAAATGAAAAAATAACTTGGAATTACATGGGTCAATATGGTAGCCATTAGTTCCATGTGGCTATTGAACATTTAAATTGTGGCCACTCCAAAGAAATATGTACTATAAGCATAACATATATACTGGATTTTGAAAACTACATATGACAAAAATGTTAAACAGTTATGAATAGTTTTGATGTTAATTATGTGTAATTATATATATGGTTACATAAAATCTATTACAAAAATTAATTTTTATCTGTTCATTTTTTACTTAAATTATATATGTGGCTTGCATTCCACTTCTATTTGACAATGGTGCCTTAGAGAAATAGATTTTAATAGATTTAGATGCTGGTTAGTTTCAAAGATAAGACAGTAGAAAATATGACCAAGGAAAAAACAGGGCCTCTGAACTGTCCCATTGGCATTTGTCAGGATACTCCTTTAGAAAGTAGAGGAGTGTATTGCTGATTGAGAAATTGTAAGATAATACAAGAACAAAGGGGAAGCAGACACCCGGTGTTACAGAACTGAAGACTAAGTGTTCATTATTCCATCAGCCTTACCAGTGGAAATTTGAATTCTAGGGAAGAGATGGGAGCAGGAGGAGTCTAGTCTGTAATGAAGTGTAAATCAGAAAACAACCCAAAAACACAGTCATGAGCCCGTACCTACCACAGTGCCTAGTGCCTAACAGGTATTCAATTAACATGGTAGGGTAAGTGGACAGATGAATCGGAATGAATGCAAGCCAACAAGGAGTCAGAACAACTGGGTTTCATTAGTGAAGTGGCAAGGACTGGTTCAATGTGATACAGTTTAGCCTTCCTTAGCCTCCTGATTTTTTATTTATGGTTCTTAGATAAGATATGGTTCTTAGATTTTTTATTTATGGTTCTGTGCTGTGTGCACAGATGGAACGGAACATTCTGAAAGTGGGTTTACTTAGGAAAACATGATCCATGTTTTGAGACCTCTAATCTCCCATTTAAGCTCTCGTTTTATTAGCACAAGTTGTTTGGGTTTTGGCATTGTTTTACTTTTCTTTATTTAGTGGTGTCTTATTTTGTTTAAATTTGGGGTCTAAAACCTAAAAATAGATGCTTTAAAGTCACAGGATCTGGAAAAAATTCTTGAGTCTAATACAGACTAATTTATCCATGGTACCATTTATCTGGAAAGCTTAAATATCCAGGAACAAGGAAGTAATCAATTAGTATGCTAACTCATTAATATCAATATGTCAAAATACAAGCCTTGGAGCTCATTTACTTAATTCACACAAAGAAGTTTGATCCTCAGGTGTACCCCCAATCATGAGTCAGAAATAATAACAATACTATTTAAACACTTACTGGACCTAGAGCTTTATTCTATGAAACAGATATCATTTTAATTCCTGTTCTACAGCTGAAGAAGCAAGGGATTGAAAAATTGGATTCAAATTCATGTGTCTCACTCCAAATCCAGCAATATTAACTGTCATGCTACGCTATTTCCTTAACAGATTAGCAGAACTGCTGCCAAAGACAGACACACCAGAAGTGGATAGAAAGTGACAGCTAGTAGCCTGATGAATAATGTTGGCTTCTTCCTTCAAGCCAAGTCAAGTAAACAAATGATTGCACTACAATGTGATGGATTTCTATGACAGAGATTTACATAAAAGGCAAAGTGAACTCATGGGGCAGCCAATTCTATCTGAATTGGGGAGTGGAGGCAGTCAGGTATGACTTCTTAATGCAGGTAACACCTGGATCTGAGACTTCTGAGAAAAAATATTCAGGTAAGATAGACAGGAGATACATGATTCCAAGCATTCACAAAAACACTGGCAGAAATGTTTATGCCATATTCATGGACTACAAGAGTAGTATATTTTGTACAAGGAAAGCAGAGGTAAGAGAGAAGGCTGGAGTCATGGGTCAAGGTCAAATGATGGTGGCCCTCACATGAAGCTATATGTGAAAAAATTAAGTAGGCATAAATACTTTTAATGAAAGTTACATTATCAGATTTGCATTTTTAAAAGATCACTGGCTACAATGTAGGAAATAGAAAGGGACAATCAGAAGCAAGGAAATGAGAAAGGAAGCTTTGGTAGTAATCCAGGTAAGAAATTGAAGGGCCATTGCAGGAGTTTGGCAGAAGAAATGGAGGGATGTGGATGGGTCTGAATGTTGCCCAGGTTGTATAAGTCAAAGCTTCATGTTTATTTGAAGACAAAGAGACAAAGAGATGTCTTGAATGATGCCAAATTTTGGACTGGGAAGTTGGACACATGGGGATATCCTTCATCAACACAAGGAACATAGGAGGAACAGTCATAGAGGAAAAATTGATGGTCTCCTTTTCTTTCTTACTGTATTTGAGATGCCTCCATAATATCCAAGAAAAGATCAGTTGGATAAGCAATCTGAAATACAGAAAAGAGATCTTGGCTAGAGAGCACAGATTTGGCATTACCACAGAAGGAATGGATACCTTATAGATCATACAAAAGAGGATTTTATAAACCAAAGGGTTGTTTCTCCAGAGATTCCACATACACAGTTTTATCATATACTACATTGCAATTTACAAAGTATTGACACAAATGCCGGGTCATTTGATCAAAACAATAAATTGAGGGAAATAGTGTGCTATCATGCTCACATTACAGACTAGTAAACTGAGGTTCAATTTCGTTAGGACACTGGCCAAAGGTTGCCCAACTAATGAGTTGTGGAGCCAAGTCCAAATCACAATTTTCAGACTTCAATAGGGTCTCTTCATTAAAGCAAATTACTATTGCCATTTGGTACAAGTGCCAAGCCAGAGAGTATGAATTTTGACTTGATTAGTAGAGCTAAAACATGTAAATGAGCTTAAAATTTATCCACATCTAGCAAAATTTCAGGGTTTGGATCTATCTAGATCACTGTTGGAAACACCAGCCTGGACTTTTGACCTCATCAAAACGAAAAGTGTATCTGCAGCCAGGCAGTCTTTCAAACGAATAAGTCAGGCTGGAAAAGAGCCAAAATTACCAACGTTCCAGGCTTTGAGACATGAAAGCCTTCAGATCTTTTCCAACAAAGCCCATTAAAAGGGTCTTGAGCCCTCAAGGCTGAAAACAAACATGACATTCTGCAGCATTCAATAATTATTTGCTTCTGAGCATTTGTTTGCCATTATTTTCTGTGGCCCCTTTGTAGGATTTGTGTTGAGATTTCCCATATTGACAGGTCAAAATGTTCATTAGAAATTCCTTTGATGGATGATTAATACCTTTCTGAATACAATTCAACATAGGGAAGGGATAGACATAGGGAAAAAAAGAAGTTGCACTTAATTAATCAAATTTTTGTCCATATGAAATTGGAAGTGCAAGATTAGTAAAGCAGAACTATCTCTGTTAGGATAAAATAAGCCAGCAGTATTGTTTTGATTACTGGACATGTTACATTCAAAAATAATAATAAAGATGTGGCAAGCACAATGCTTTGAGTGTATGAAGGTGGATTAGATGATGAATCAGACATTATTACCCTATGTGCATGTATGACTACACAACCTGTGTGATTCTACAACAGGTACAACCAGAAGAATGAGAAGTTATACTCCATTTATGTATGATATGTCACAATGTATTCTACTGCCATGTATAACTAATTTGAATAAATTTTTAAAAAGAAAAAAAGGTATTAGATAACTTATAAGTAGTTTGGGCTGAGTTTAAATTGTAGTTAATATTCAGATATACCTGATCAGCAACCTTAAACAACTAAGTATTGCACATTTCATTGAACAACTTAACTCCATTTTAGAATTTCCTTCTCCTTGTACCTAATAGTAACAACATGTTTGATCCATCAGTTTTTGCTGCAAAACAATTACACCCCAAATCATAGTAGCTTAAAACAACTATTTATCTAAATCAAGACTTTGTGGGCCATCTCTATCATTCCTCTGACTTGGACTAGTTTGGCTGATCTCTCTTGGGTTCTTTCATGAGCTTGAGGGTAGCTGGCTGGTCTGATGGCAGTTATATGACCTAAGATCTTTCACTCATGGCCTGGTAATTGAAAGCTATCATCTAGGATATTAGGGATCAATGAATGAGTTAGTCAGTTTTCTGGTAATGTAATAAATATCTGAGATAATCAACTTGTAAGAAAGAAAGGTTTATTTTTACTCATGCTTTCAGATGTTTTAGTCCAAGGCCACGGGGCCATATTGTACTTGGGAATGTTATAAATGTTCCCCACCGTATAGCGGGAAGCATACGGTGAAGTAAAGCTGCTCACCTCGTGGTGGCCAAGAAGAAAGAGAGGAGGAAAAAGGGGTTAGGCTCCCAATTTCCCCTTTGAGAGCCTAATTTCTTCCTATTAAGCACCACCTCTTAAAGATTCCACTACCTCCCAATAGCACGATGGGCTGGGAACAAAGTCTTTAACACATGGGCCTTTAAGGAACATTTAAGATCCAAACCATTACACTAAGCCACATGTTGATCATCATCTGGTAGGACGGTCTAGACCTCTATACGTAATGGCCATAGAGTACCAAGCTCATCAAGAAAAAAAGACAGAACTCGCTGCTCAAGTGCTTTCCTTGTCTCTGTTTGTGTCGTATTTGAGAAAAGCATTTGCATATTGACAAAAAAAGCTCAGAGCAAAGTTCAGATTCAAAGAGTGAGAAAATAGATGTTGCCTTGTTAGGAGGAATGCAAAGTCACATTGGAAAGAAATGCTCTTACAGGGATGGAAAAAATCTATGGCCAATTATCCAGTCTGCCACAAAGGCAAAGTCTAATACCATATCTTTAAAATTCAGCTACCAAGAAAAGAACAGCATGCTATATCAGGACTCAGCAATTAAACTCAACCCCTATCAGAATTCATACTGTTGAAAAATAAAGTCATGAGAATTTTTATTAATATTCCAAATCCAAACAGAAGGACATGACATTCTTCTCCTATTCCTCTTCCCTAGATGCAATGAAATGTGCAAAAGATTAAAAAATGGTTTTGACTTTCTCTTAAAGAATTAAGAGTTTTATCACTGCTCCCAGATGAGGAATAATTTGAAAGTTCAGAGCATTTCAGAAGAAAAAACAGAGTCCAGGTGTCCTAACAAAAACTAAACATTCCCTGCTCCTCTCTTTCTTTCCTCTTCAGCTTTACCACTCTTCCTCCTAATTGCCTGTAATGTAGAGAACACAAAAATATTGAAGGAAATGTTCTATATAACATAAAGTGAATATATGGACAATGCTACACAAGCATAGACAAAATCCTAACAGAGAAATATATCATATCAAAAGACTAAGAATGTGCACTAGAAGAAATTATAACAGAAAAACAGAAGTATTTTTAACAATTTAATAAGAAAATAAATTCAAAATAATAAAGCCTTATGGACAAATGTAAAAGCATTAGAACAATAAAAGGGGCTTTCAAACAAAATGTCGACAACAAAAACAAAATAATTTTAGAATTAATAGATTTCTAAGAGCAATGAATTCAATAGGCACTTCTAGAAAGCTAATTAATGTCACAGTAAAAGCCTTGATATAATCATGGAGGATACACATGAAAAAAGAGAAAACCGCATTTAGAGAGAAATTAATGAATAAGAAAAGCAGTATGATCCAATTAAGGATGATTGTTATCTTTACTTTCCACAAAATAAAATGAAATACAAGGAATCAACTTTTCATTCAATAATGCAATAAAGAAAAAAGATCTAAAATGAAGAAAAATTGAATTTCCATTGGAAAAATCAATGCACTGTTTTAGAGATTACAACACACACACACACATACACACTAAGGTTTTATATTTTTAAAAGGAATAAGGAATGAATTTTGCAAGCACTTGAGCTCTAAAGCAAGCCATTCACAAGCAATAATACATTTTGGTTTCAAGTCTTTTCATGGCAATATTTTATGCCAAGAAAGAGTAGAGCATTGTACATAAAATTCTGAAGGAAAGAAAGTGTGACCTAATATTATACTTAGTTTAAATGCATTCATGTATGAAGACAATAAGTAGGAAAGTATTCTTAAATATGAAAGAACTTAGGGAAGACAATTCATGAGTCTCACAAAAAATTACTTAACAAACACATCTACTCAAAAGGAAACTCAAAATAAAGATCTGAGGAATAGAGGCTGGGGCTCGGGCTCAGTGGTAGAACACTTGCCCACCACATGTGAGGCACTGGGTTCGATCCTCAACACTATTTTAAATAAATAAATAAAGGCATTGTGTCCATCTACAACTAAAAAACATTTAAAAAATGAAGAACTGAGGAATAATGAAACCCTGGTAGAAATTCAAAAACATAGAGTTAATTGTTTAAAACATTATGGAAAATATGATTACTGAAACAAATAAACATTAAGTGCTTGGACAATTAAGCAAAACTAAAGAAACCAGCTATGGTATCAACTAATGACCAGTTCTTTTACTGAAGTGAGTCAGTCATTACTGTCAAAAGTTAATCCAAATAATTTTTAAAATTTTTAAAACACAGACTCCAACTTCTTCATATTTTTGTCTTATTTTCTTTATCTAATTTTTTATCTTGGCAGAATCTGTTAGGAAAAATATTGAGTGTAATGAAGACATAAATAGATATTGATATTTACATATATACATACATGTGTGTATATATTGTACTTACATGAATATGATTTTCATGATTTCTTTATATTTCAATTTAGTTTGATTCTATGCTTGATTCAAGTTATATATAAAGTTTTATCAGAAATAGCATCTGTAAAATGACCCCTCTTCCAAGGCAAGTGCTTTATGTAGATGAGCTCACACAATCCTCTGAAACAATAGGTATTTCTAATTCAGTTTCGTGCTGAAATTAGAAAATGTAGACAGAAACTAAGCTTTTGCTCAATACAATGCAAATGCCACTAGGATTCAAATCCAAACCGATATGACTCCAAAGTCATGCTCTTTCTACCACCTGATATTAGAAGTCACTATTACTTTGTGGAAGCTAGAGAGAAAGAAAGGGGGAAAGGTTGGGGGGCTTATCTCATTAAATAAGAAGACAGACCAGGAGAGTAGAGGAAGGGAATCAGGGAAGGGAGGAAAGGAGGGAAGAAGAGGTACTAGGGATGACATTGACCAAATTATGTTATGCACATGCACAAATATGACATAGTGTGTTCCACTATTATGTGAAATTATAATGCATCAGTTTTAAAAATTAATTTAAAAATCAAAGTGAAGAACTGAAGTTTAAAAAAATAAATCAATGTTACAAAATTCTAAGTACACAAATTATGTATAATTTGTAATATGATAAAAATGGAAAACCTTAGGGTGGAACCCCAGGGTAATACTAAATGTTCTTTTTATTATAATTAATCTGGACTTAATTCCGATTTTAAGGTGGGGTTCTTAAATGACGATTCAAAAATAATTAAATTGTGGTTTTGTAAAATATTTAATTTAGCCAAAGCAGGGGCTGTTCCTGATGATAAAGGGATGATGTTGATGAAATGAATTCTTGTAATTGAAAATAACCTTGGTAAAATCTAGACTGATTTAGACAAAAGGACTTTAAACACATCTAATGTTTGTTATAATAGAGCTAAGTATCAACACATTCCCTTTAAACTTCTTCCAGTTAGTCTATTAAAAAAGACATATTTTCAAAAGAAAAAAGATCCCATTGTACAGCCAAGCTATAAATGACCACATATTGGTCAAATCTACCATGGACATACTAGAAATACTTCTAAAAATCACTCTTTTCTGTAGTTGTAAAAACAATCTACCTACAAAAACAGTATTTCTAAGGAAACATCATATCTGAATTTTTTTTATTTTTCAATATTTCCTATTTTAAAATATTTCTTGGGTATTTTCATAGTGATTCCCCCTTGTCTAGGTATAATACTTTATAACTTGATGTCCTTTTTTCTATGTTTTTAAATTAGAAATGCTTTGCTTTACCCCTTAACTATAATATTGGGTCATATCCTTCATACTCTGTTCTGTTCAGTGAGGCTCAGCCATAAGGAGTCTATGAAATGTAGTGGTAAAATTAGAGGGTATAGAGTTAAATAAAACTGGGCTTGAGATTTCCAATTTGTTGGTAGTTCAAAGGAACTGTACCAGTTGCATGCAGCAAGAATTTTTTAGTACCATGATCCTACTGCCAAGAACTATGAATAGGTACTTGATCAGTATTTCTTATTAAAAGTGAAAGTAACATGTTTTATCCACCTCACAGGATTATTAAATTTAATAATAACTGAGGTCATACTGTTTTCTAATTAGTAAACTTCATTTGTGTCTATAGCAAAACTAAGCAGAAGGTAGAGAGCTCACAAACACCCCCACTGTCCTCACATAAGCACAATAGCCCAGCCACTATCGATATCCTGTACCACAATGGTACACCTGTTACAATCTAATCAGTGAGCCTACATTATTATATCACTACCACCCAAAGTCCACAACTTACATAAGGATTCACCACATTCTGTGGGTTCTGACAAATATCTGATGCATATCCACCATTGTTGTATCGTACAGAATATTTTTACCACCCTAAAAGTCCTAGGTGCTTCACCTCTTCATTCCTACCCCTGGCAACCACTGACTGATGGTTTTACTGTCTCCATAGTTTCCTCTTATCCAGGAAGTCACAGAGTTGGAAACATACAGTATGTAGCCTTTTCAGATAGGTCTCTTTGACTTAATAATTTGCTTTAAAGTTTTTACATGTCTTATTGTGGCTTGATAGCTCTTTTTTCTTTTAGCATTGAACAATATTCCATAGTCTGTATTACCACAGTTTATTTGGAGGAAGCACTTTTAAAATACAAAATATAGTACTAGTTGTCATTATACCAACATCATGATGATTTATATGACATTTCAACATCATCAGCTGGACTATTTCAACTTTTGATTTCTGGGTTACTGAGACCTACTGATTTCTCACTCTTGGCAACTCAAAGAGGGTGTAAAAGTATATTCAAGACATTGGCTAAGGCGTGTCCAGATGTCACACCCACAAAGCAGTCAGCTTGCAATTGTTCCTCCACAGTGTGCTAACATGACATGAACTTGATGTCAAGTAGTCACACTTCCTTTCATAGAAAGCCAATGACTAAGTGAATTCCCAGACAAATAAATATTTCTCTTTTTTCAGAAGCCCAACTCAGTGTCAAACCCAGACCTCATACTGAGATTTTGACAAGGGAAAGAAGAAGTGTCAATTTAAATTTTCTCTGATAGGGGCCCAAACCAAAGACTGAGTAAATCCTTAATTAGCACCAAACCCAGATATTGAGCTTCCAGTAACACCAGCTACTCTATGAACTTCCAAGTCAAGAGTGACTGAACATGAAGGTTTCCTCCCTCCCACCAAGTAGAACACAGCTGTTGTGTCTCTAGACATTGGAATGAGAGATGTGATTCACTTTAATTCATCCTGTGATATTTTTGTCTTTCAAAATTCTAAAATTCAAAAATTGGGTGCCATTTTTATGAGGTTCTGAGTTCTTATTTTATTTTATTTGATCTTATTTTAGCATGATAAAACTACATGATGAACCAAATTTAACCTATAGCTGGCAAGCAATCAGGGCCTCTTTTGAAGCACACCCACAATATAAAAGTAGAGAGCAGAGTTCTTCTCCTGGGAACATGACTAGTGCTTTCAAAACTTCATTATTACCAAGTTTAAGAAAAGATATTGAGAAAGAATAGGTCAAGAAAGAAGAAGAGCTCTCATAGAAATTAGAAACATGATACCTCTGTGATATCTCTGGATCATTTTTTCCCAGGCAATAGCATACCTTGCTGAACCAAAATTACCACAGCAACTTTCTCTTATTGATGCTCAGGGTTGCAGACTTCAAGGGAGATAGCTATTATTACTATATTTTGTAGGGAAATATTTAGAAGAGCCATTTCACGGGTAACAGAGTTTGGGACCTTTTAATTCAATGTTAAGTTCACAAGTACACTAACTGGAAATGAAAAATGTGAATTATGTTCATAATGATACATGTGGTCTGTCCAATGAAAGCAGCAGTTGTGATGGTTTGGGGAAGTAGAGAAAGATCCAAGTGTTGTTTCAGAATCATTTGTTTTAGGGCCATGGTTTCATTAAATCATTGCTTCAGCCATTTTCTCAGTACCTACCAGAAATTTGGCAGACAAGCCAGGAAAATGTATAACAACTTTCAACTCTGGCTTAATCAAGATTATCCTGAGTTTCCTGTACAGAATGGCAGAGAAGAATTGTGAATTCTAAAAGGCCATAATTCATTGATAATTGTGATTATGTCAAAACATCTGAAATATAATCTCCCATTTACAACATAACTGTACTAACATACTTACAGCTTTCTGTAAGGACTATCTCAGATGAACCTCAGTTAATCTTGGCAAAAATCATTGTTTTAAAGAAAAAACTGTGATATACTTTATTCTCAGTATCATTATTAGTAATGAATTTTGAAACTACTTCAGACCTAATTTTCTAGGATTTCTGTGACATTATTATTCTAGAACTACATACAATTCTATCAACCTTTCATTTGTATGCATAAAAGTTATTTAAAAATCAAAACTAAAATATAAAGGACTCTCCCTTTGACCCTAAATGAACCTCAAGCAATTTAAATCTTCCGGTCAAGAGCTATGCCACAAAATTTCAGACAAAGAGGAGATAAATACAGGAAACACGGGGTTAATTGTACACAGATTTATCAAGGAGTTTCTCACACTTTCTTTGCCCTATGAGAGATTTTACACATACCAACATCTAAGTTTCTTATGGTATCAGAACACTCACTGCTCAACACACACATATATATACATATATGTAAATTATGTATATGTGTGTATTCATAGAACAGTAAAATTTTCTTCAGCATTGATTATTCCTAAGGAAAAAAATTACCTCATCACTGTCTTTAATTCTATTATGTGATGCTCTACTCTCTAAATTGCTAAAACAGTTAATATGGTTCCAGTTCAGCTAAGCACTGAACAAAAATATGTTGACATTTTTTATGTGGGAAAAAGCTTGTTAGAACTAGTACACTTAAGTCATTATAGTCCTGACAAAAGTAATTATATGGCATTTCACAGTGTTTAAGAATGATGAAATTATGTTGCTGTTTAGGTATTTTCATCCATGAAGGTCTCTTGAAGAATTGTTTCCTACCATCTTGCTCACTCACTCTTTTTAATAACTACATAGTCAATGAGTATTGCTTAATATGTGCTTTATCAACAATTAATCTCCATTGCAGAGTAATGCTAAAGGTCATAGTTAATCATTTAAAACAGGAAAGGAGGGAAAAAATTGAGGAAAAGATTGTATGTAAAAAAGTGCTACATCGCTACAGATACACACATACACACACACACACACACACACACACACACGAATGACAGTTTTTCTTGCACAAAACATCAGCGGTGAGTTTACTGACCTTGTGTCCATATAAAAGTTATTGCATGTGTTTCTGCGAAGTATCAAAAGCTTCAGAAATCAGAACCCCTTTTCAATAAATTACGTCCTTTAGCAAAAGAGATTGTTACTTCAATGAAATCACTTCAATGAACCAGCCAAGCAAATGCCAAAGGAAATGACAGATGCCATTTTCACAATTAACATCACTAAGGCTTATAGTCACCTCTTCCAAATAGTTTAATTTGTTTTATAGTTTTCTGATTAGAAGTAATAAGCAAGTTGGGAAAAAGTTGGATAAGCAATTCTCAGAACACAGACAACAGAATATAAAGGAAAGTGTACAAGCAAAACATTCTTAAAACAAACAGGTTGATTTGTGCCAGGATGAGTCAAGAGGCTTAGAATTGCATCCTTCTGCTCTAAGGTGTGTGTGGCTCACTGTGAATGTTTTCACTTCTTAGGAAGAACAAGAAAGTAAAAAACATCAACTGTCACTTGATGTATCTGAGCCACCTAAAACCTTTTCCTCCTCCCCCTAATGCCTGCAGAACTTGGCTCAGAAACCACTCTATCACTGTAAAAATAAATGAGAGGATTGTGCATAATACCATAGAAATCCAAGTTAGTGGTGTATTGAGAGGGATCTGCTTTCCTATTCCCAGATGACTGAATTAAGACATGAACTGCAGGGAATACTTTCAAAATAACTCTGTTCATTATAGATGCTTTTGGAAGAAGAATCCAAAGTTTTCCAAGTCCCAGGGGCTGCTCTGCTACATTAAGTGGCCTTTGGATTGACATCCATACTAGTCAACTTACAACAAGCCATAGCTCAAATCCCACAAGAGCTCTTTTGGCCAGAATATTTTTTATCATACAAAGGGATCAAGAAAATAGCTGGAAATTGGTTGATTCTATATTAGAGTTACGTACGGTAAGGCTGGATATTTACAATCTATCTTGAGGACAATGGTATCTCTTTATTGATATGAGATACAGAAAATGTAGTCATAAAATTAACATATACTCTAGTTCCAGGTTCCAGTCCAACACTATAAGCATTTTAAAAAATATACAATTATTGAGTGGGAAAAAAAACAGCCAAAATTGTGTTTTCATGGAAGAAATCAGTTACAGTTACAGCTAAAATCACTTGTGAACCATTTGATTTTTTTAATGAGATGGACAGTTTACAAAAAATAAATCACACCTTTTTAATTCTGCATCAAGATATAAGGAAATATAGTTTTCCATAGAGAAAAAATTTGGAAGTAATATGATATTACCTAATGGCCATAAGTATTCTCTTTATCCTAGAAACTCAAAATTCATAGTTTGTATTTTTAGCTATAACCCTTACCCCACTGTATCTGCAATAAACAATTTTGTTCCACTTTAACTCTTATTTCCTGTACCATAATTCTATCTTTCTACTTCCTCCCTCTATATAATAAAACACATACATATTCATCCTCATGGATTCAGAATGACATATAGCCATAATTAGCTCTCTTCCATGATTCACTAAAACTTGTTCCAAGAAATAGTTCCTATCAAAATCAAATCTTCTTATTGAATTCATTAGTCACTTATCCCAGCCTGGAAGGTAACACATTCTTAAGCCATCCAGCCCCAAAGGAATCTAACAATTTAAAACTGTTTCAAGTTTTTGAAGATTTGTTCATATTTGTACTCTAATATAGACAACCTCTGGGTCATATGAGATTGAAAGAACTTATGGGTAATTCCCTACATGGCTATCTAAAACAGCAGAGGAACTTGTTAATGGGAGGAATGATCCAATTAAAATAATTGGCCATTGAAAGGTGTGGTTATATCATAAAGACTTGGTCTTTTACCCAACCTCATCTCCTAACCCATAGGCAAGGAATCTGCACAAGTATTAAAGAACCACAAACCTCTAGAAAAGTAAAATGTATTTGGATCCATTTGTACATATAAAAGCCAATTACTCCAGTTAACTGTTTTGAGGGTGAAAAGAGAAGATGTAGAGGACAAAAGAAAAAAAGAAGGATCTTTTTTTTTTTCACTTGGAAACTCCTTTTTGTCTCTCAAAATTTTCTGAATTTCAGAACTTTATAATGCTATTGTGATTGTTTCTCCATTAATAGTTGCAGGAAAGGGAATTATGCTGTTCAAGTGAAGCAGCTCAGAACCTGAGATGTATTTGAAATACTCATCAGAGTATTTCAACCCATCCGGCGCTGTCTGACTCAGACCTTGAACTTGGAAAGCTGAGTCTATTTCTTCTCCCTTCCTTAACAGAGAGGTAACACACTGTCAACACCCAATTAATAAACAATGATATGAAGTCCCGGAAGGCAATCCGTGGTCCACTCCTAGACATCCTTTCCTTTGGCATGGCTTATAGTACAGTGATAGATCTGGCTGCTATTCCCACTGAAATGATAGAAAATAACTGACACATCACTTAAGTAAGGGGCAAAAATCTCTATATGAGGAAGCTCTATATGTTTACCAAGGTGGTAAACAAACAAGTGAGAAAACTTCCTTTCACTGTTGTCGGACACACCAAAATTGTGCATAGTTTGTGATAAAAACTTCGGAGAAGCCCTGAGAAGGATTGATGTCCTCTCATATCCAAGTGGGTTTCTCCAAGGAATTAAATGCTCCTTGGAAAAATTGGAGACTTCTTAAAAATCAATATGACCTTGTACAATCTCTATTCTCTTCCTAAACGCGGAGAACATATATCACACTATGTTTCAAAAGAAAAAACCAGCCACAAAGTGCAATAAATTTTCAAACATATAGGCAACATGAATGGCTTTTTCTCCTCAAAATAAAGATATCTCTTTTTGTGGCTGCTGTGTTGTTTGTTACTTGAGATTTAAGAAGAGCTCTGGAATTGAAATGTGCACATTTATCTGTCATTACCCACACTTTTACTTAAGCAACAAATCATGCTTAGTAGAAGAATACTTGGTAAGCATAGCAAATAAGTCACAAGTTTATCAAAAATACAACCACTAACTCATCTAAAGTAAATATTATTTTAGAGGTATCTTTTTGGCCTAGATCTGTACATCTCTGACACTAGCATCTACAACTATGAGGTCATTTTGCTGGTGTCTCTTAACCTTTAGCTGTGAGAGGACCAAGGGATTTGCTTTTCATTCACTGAAACTGGGAATATAAAATGCCAATTAGTCTGTTTTTTTTGCAGTAGTGTTCAGAGACAATGTCACTTCATGACTGAGCACTCATTTCCTGTTCACAAGAAGGAGAGAGCAAGAATAGGAGTGAAAATAAGAGCGAGTAAAAGCGAGGGAGAATCTATTCCAAAAGAAGACACAAGAAACCATGTAACTCCAAAGAGACTCGCCTTGTTTTCTGATGCCTTGTCAGTCTCTCACTTCTTGCCCTTCAAGCTCTTGATTTCTTTGTAATACAGTTCTCTTTTTGTTTCAAAGAGTCTGAACAGATGTCTGGTTGAACCAGAAAGAACCTATCCATCGTATTTTTCATTTATTAAATAGATGGGATGAAAGCACCCTGTAAGGCATCGTGGAACAGTTGATGAATGGAAAAACATTTCTACTCCCAAGGCAAACGCATTTGGAAGTCAACTGCAATACACTCAGTTGTAAGTGCCACAATTAGAAGCACCTGGGATATTTCATAGATGATAAAAGTATCAGTGCTAGAGTAAGAAACAGCAGTTGAATCCTAACATTTAGTAGCTATGTGCCTATCAACCATAAAGTGGCATTAATAACAGTACCTACCTCTTAGCAAGTATTCAATAAACACTAACTTTTATAATTCTAGAAGAATAGCTAGAGAAGTGGTCATTGTGACTTGGCAAGAATCTGTGGTTAGAGACCACTGAGGATGGTGCTTGAGCAGAGTATAGATCCAAACGATTTCAGAAGTTAGAAAGACATTTGAGGCAAGGGAAATTGAAGAAGCAAAGATATAGAGACATTAAAACACTTAGAACCACATTACCTAGAAGAGAGAGTTGTGGAAATGTAGAGGGTGATGAGGTTGAAAGAAAACAAGTGGTAAAAGCTTTTAATGCCAAGTGATAGGAACTGAACACTATTCTGAAGGAAAGAGAAGAGTGTCAGAGACTAATCTTTTTAAACTAGAGAGAAACATGTTTGGGCTTGAGAGAAATAAAAATATTAAAATATGATAATACTGAGGACAGAATGAAGACAATGAGATCAGTTAGAACACTGTTGCTACGGCCATGGAATTTCCTCCTAACTACGTGATGGTTCTTACATCAAGAGGAATATAAAGTTGATTTCTGCATTTGAAGACCAGATGTTTAAAATACCTAGGCTTACCCAAAGGCCATTTTATTCATGAATTTCTACATCTAAAACATATGTTCCACTCCTTAACACCCAGTTCAAGTTACCCAGGGGGAAGAAACCATCCAAAAATGGGCTTCCTATATCCAGGCCCTAATAATAGATAACAGATCTGCCTTAATGCCCCATATCCAGGATTTACCAGGAGTTCCTTAAACTACACCTGGCATATCAAAGACTGGTACTAGAAGAAGACTTTATTTATTATTTATCCCCTGCTTTTTCCCTGGATGATTTTTGAGGCAATGTACCCTGAGATATAAATGAGTACATCCCACAGTTCTCTTGAGAATCTAAGAACTACTATAAAGAAAATCACCTCTAAGTTATAGGCCCATCCTAGATTCCTGTATTCAGAATGTCTTCCTCTGGGAAATTCACACAGACTTACACTTTTGTTCTTTATAATGAGTAATGGCAAAAGAATAAAATAAAGTATTAGATTGAAGGAGAGTGGAGCTCAGCTAAGCGAAAGATGACAAAGACTGAGATGGAGTCCTGTGCCCAAGAAAAGATTGGAAGGAAATAGAATGGAGTCAGTATGTACAAAAGAGTTTTGCAGAGGTGAACTAGGTTATTAAAAAAAACAGCAGAAAAGACAAAATGAAAAAATCTACAGGAAACATCATAAATAATTTCAATCAAAATTTGTGCAGACTTCTTTATAGAAAATGACAAAATGATTCTAAATTCTTATTGAAATGCATAGGACTTAGAATAAGCAAAACATTTTTAATATAATTTTTAAGGATTGGAAGATTTCTACTATTTGATTTTAGGATTTATTAGTAACCCACTATAATTCATATAATATAATATGGCATAGACACAGAAAAATAAATGAAGCATGACAAAGTTCACAATGTTATCCACATACATGTGCTCAACTGATTTTTGCAAAGGTACCAAGGCAATTCAGTGAAGAAAAGATAAATTTTTTCAATAAATGATGCTGAAACAATTGAACATCCAGATGGATAGATATCAACCCATATGCTGAAGCTTTAAAATTTAACTCAAAATGAATCATAAACCTAACTGTAGAACCTAACTTATAATTCCAGAACAGCACATAATAGAAAATCTTCTAACATTGAGAAAGGCAAAGATTTCTAAATATAACTCCAAAATAGTGTTTCATAAAAGAAAACTAGATAAATTATACTTTATCAAAATTGAGAATTTCTATTTTTAAAGAAATTGTTAAGGAAATAAGACTTGAAACAGACAGCAAGAAAACATTTGCAAATCACATATCTTACAAGGAACTTAAGTAGAGAGCATGTGAAGAATTCTCAAACCTCAGTTATAATGAAACAAGTCACCCAATTTTTAAAATGATCAAAATATTTGAAAAGGCATTTAAACAAATAATCCTATTAGATACTCCTATATGGATTGTAAATATATGAAAGAACATCCAACTTTATTAACAGGAAATGCAAATTAAAACTACAATGAGATACCACTACACATTTTTTTTTTTAGGACTAGAGATTTAACCCAGGGGCTGCATCCCCAGGCCCCCAGACCCCTTTTTATTTCTTAATTATTTTGAGACAAGGTCTTAGGGTCTCACTAAGTTGCTGAGGGCCTCAGCCTCACTAGGTTTCTCAGACTAGCCTTGCTATCCTCCTGTCCCAGCCTCCAGAGTCTCTCAGATTGCCACAATTTCTTGAATGTCTAAAATTAGAAAGACTGGTCATACCAAACATTGGCAAGAAAGTAGAAGAAAGAAATTCTGTATACTCATGTTAGGTAAGTAAAATGGTATGCTCACTTTGTGAAACAGTTTGGCAGGAACTTAAACTACCTACTATACCCACTATGTGACCCAGGAATGAAAATATATAGATAAATGAATGTATATATATTTTCCTAGGCATTTACCCAAGAGAAACGGAAGCATATCTCCATATAAAGACTGTAAATACAGGTTCATGACAACCTAATCTGTAATAGCCAGAAACTGGAAAAAGCTCAAACTTCCAACAAGTGAACAGGCAAACAAAGTGTTACATATTATACAATGGAATATGACTTAGCAATAAACAAATGAACTACCTATAGATACACAACATGAATGAAACTTAGAAGAATTTTGCTGAGCATAAACTGAAAGACATAGAAAAGGAGGGGCTGGGATTGTGGCTCAGCGGTAGAGCGCTTGCCTCACATGCGTGGGGCCCTGGGGCCCTGGGTTCGATCCTCAGCACCACATAGAAAGCAATAAAATGGAGACGTTGTGTCCATCTACAACTAAAAAAAATATTTAAAAAAAAAAAAAGAAAGAAATAGAAAAGGAGCGCTCACATTATTTCATTTACAGAAAATTCTAGAATTTCAAACTAATTCATACTGATAGAAATCAAATCAATGGTTTCCTGAGAAAGAACAGGAGGAGAAAGGCCAGGAAAGAGGAATTACAAATATCATAATAATGGATACACTCATTAAACTGATTTTGGTAATTATTTCACAGGAGTATTCCTATGACTCAATAATTGTGTGCTTCAAATGTTCCATTTATTGTATATCAATCATACTTCAATACAGCTATTTTAAAAATAAAAAACACAATAAGATACCCCTACAAACAAACTAGAATGGATAAAATTTAAAATACCAACAGGTTAAAAAAATTCAATGCTAGATATTGGCAAGTATTTTAAAGAGTCTAAACATTCGAATTTGCTTCAGGGGCAAAAAATGTTGAAAACCAATTTGGAAAATGCTTTGGTAGCATTTTTTCTACTTAAAAATTTATTGATCATATGATCCAGAAATTTCACATCTAGCAATTACCCCAAACAAATAAAGATATTCATCCCTCAAAATTTTAGGAGAAATACAACTCATATAGTAATTCAGATCTAGCTAAGAATTAGAAAACATAAATGTCTAACAACTTGGAAACAAACACTGGAATACTATTTAATATTAAAAGAAATAATCTGTTGAAACATAACCTAGATGACTCTCAAAAACATTTTATTAATCAAGAGAAGCCAGGAATAAGAGTGTACTGTTTTTATTCCATTTGCATTTAGTTTAATCATCAATAAAACTTATCTATGATGATAGAAATCAGAATAATATATTTTTCTTGAGCAGAAGAAAAGAAACAGGCTAGAAAATGGAATGAGATGAATTTCTGGGGAAATAAAAATGTTCTATCTTCTTAGACGTAGAATACATCTATGAATCCTATGAATGTGCCAAAAGTCAGAGCTGTACACTGAAAATATGGTCACTCTAGTACATGTGAATTATATTTAAATATGTAAAACTTAAATATAACTTTAGGGACTTGGAATTAACAACTGTATGACATCAATGTATGGAACAGATGAAAAGGACAAATTCTTAGAACAACACAAAATACAAACATTGCTCAGAAGGAAATGGAACATCTAAATAGACCTACAACAAATGAAAAGAGTGAATCAGTAATTTTTAAACTCTATTCAAAGAAAAGCCCAGGTCAAAATGCCTTTACTTTTAAATTTTACCAGATATTTAAAGAAAAATATAAATCTTTCACAAAACTCAAAATCTATCAGAAAAACTACTTAGTAACCTGTTCTGAGGCGAGTATTTACCTCATACCAACACTAAAAAGACTAAAGACCACTGTTTGTTATAACTATAGATGCAATAATTCTCAACAGTATACTAGAAAACTAAATCTAGCACCATATAAAAATGATTACACTGCATGATCAAGTGGATTTATCCTAAGAATGCCAGATTATTTTAGTGTCTGAAAATCAATTAGTGTAATATACCATATTAATAGAACAAAGGACAAAACCCACAAAATTATCTCAATAAATAATGAGAAGTAAGCCAGGCGTGGTGGCTCAAGCCTGTAATCCCAGCACTTTGGGAGGCTGAGACAGGTGAATCACGAGTTCAAAGCCAGCCTCAGCAACAGCAAGGCGCTAAGCAACTCTGTGAGACCCTGTCTCTACATAAAACACAAAATAGGGCTGGGGATGTGGCTGAGTGGTCGAGTGCCCCTGAGTTCAATCCCCAGAACCAAAAAAACAGGGGAGAAGCATTTAACAAATATCTTATTTTTGATCTTATATAGAGAAAACCCTAAGAAACCCACAAACCTGGAAAGATATTATTTTACCTTACAAAAAGGAATTTGCATATATGATTAAATTAAGGATTTTTGAGAGATGGATTTTCCTGGATTATTTAGACAAGCCCAATGTAATCACAAGGATCCTTATATGTGAAAAAAAGGACAGAATTAGAGAAGATGTGACAATGGAAACAGAGGTCAGATTAATACAATTAGTGATTTTGAAGATGAAAGAGGTATACTCATCAAGAAATGTATACAATCTCTAGATGCTAGAAAAGGCAAGGCTCTCCTAGAGCTTCCAGAAGTAATATAGCCCTGAAAACACTTTTAGCCCAGTAGACCATCTCAGACTTCTGACCTTCATTACTGTAATATAATAAATTTGTATTATTTCAAATCACAAAGTATTTTGGTAATTTGTTATATAAGCAGCAGAATACTAATACAATAAATATGTAATAAATGTAATAGAATGAGATTCCAGAAATAAATCCTGATATTATCAATTGATTTTCAAAAAGTCACCAAGAAATTTCAAAAAATAAAGAATAGTTTTGGAGTTTTTGTTTTTGCTTTTGTGCTGTGTTGGAGATCAAACCCAGGGCCTCAAGCATCTAGGCAAACATTCTACCACCAAGCTACATCCCAACAAATGAAAAAATAATAGTACTTTCAACAAACTGATATAGTATTTTCAACAACTGGATCCAACTGGTATGGATCCCTACCTCATACCACATATACAAATTATTTAAAATATATCATAGACCTAAAGGTAAGAACTAAAACTATAAAATTCTTAGAAGAAAACATAAAAGTACAATTTTATGACTTTGGGTTAATCAATATTTTCTTACATATGACAGCAAAATTACAAACAACTGCTAGAAGAAAATATGGGGTCAAAACTCCGATATATTGACAAAGACACTGAATTCCTTCACAAGAACATTAAAACTCAATAAATAAGATAAAGAATCAATAAGTGGGATGGCATTAAATTCTTAGAAAAGCTTATGCACAGCAAAGGAAACAATTACAAGCAAGAAGAGAGAATCTAGAGAATGAAAGAAAATTATTACCAGCTACTCCTCTGACAGGGGATTAATGTCTGCTATATATAAAGAACTCAAAAAATTTAGCACCAAGAAACAAACAGACAAACAAATTATGCAATTAATAGGTGGGAAAAAGAATTGAACAGGCCCTTGTCAAAAAAGAAGTAGCACAAAAGGCCAACAAACATATGAAAAAATTTTTCAATTTCCCTAGCAATTTGGGAAGAATCAAAAATACATTGAGATTTCATCTCATTCCAGTTAGAATGGCAATCATCAAAAATACAAATGATAATAAATGCTAGTGAGAATGTGGGAAAGGCAAACTCATACTTTGTTGGTGGGGACTGCAAATTAGTACAACCACTTTAGAAAGCAGTATGGAGATTCCTCAAAAGACTAGGAATAGAACTGGAACCACCATATGATCCAACTATCCCACTCCTTGTTAATTATCCAAAAGTACTAAAATCTGCATCCTATAGTAATACTGGCACATCAATGTTTATAGCTGCATAATTCTCAATAGCCAAGTTATGGAACCAGGCCAGGTACCTGTCAACAAATGAATGGATAAAGAAAATGTAACATACACACATACACACAATGGAGTTTTACTCAACCATAAAGAAGTATAAAATTATGGCCTTTGCTGGTAAATGGTGGGAACTGGAAAACATCATGTTAGGTGAAATAAGCCAGACCAGTCAAGGGTCAAATGTTTTCTCTGATATGCAGAACTAGAACAAAATGAGGGGGAAAAAGATGTGGAGATTACCATAAAAATAGAAGGGAGATCAGTGGAGTAGAGAAAAGTGGTTGAGGGGAGGGAGGAGCAATGGGAAAAGGGAAGAACTGAAGAATGAAATTGACCAAATTTTGCTGTATTCATATATGAATATACCACTGTGAATTCCACCTTTATGTATATCTATAAAACACCAATTTTTAAAACAATAATTGAATAGAAGAAAGACCAGTAGATTCAAGGAAGGTAAACAAGGGAAGGAAGAAGGGTAGGGAAAGAGGAAGTATCAGGGACTAAAATGGAGCAAATGATATTCCATGCATGTATGATTATATCAGTAAGGAAAGAGAATGGTAGAATGTGATGGTATGACATCAAAAAAGAGACGAGGCTTTTGCCAGAGGGTGGAAAGGAGATGCTCTGATAGGTGTAATGGGAATCCAGGTGGGTAGCAGAAGCCTATGAAGAACTCTATTCAAAGCCATGGCACTTCCATGGTGTTCTGAACCTTGGTAGAAGTCTTATTATAAAGAGAAATATCTCAAAGTCTAAAAAATTGCTTACTCAAAGAGCAAGTAAAATTTTGACAGGGAACAAATTATTAAGGAGCTAACATATTGAAATTAGCATTTATTTGTTGGTTGGAATGGAAAGAAGAAAGTACCAACAAACCACATAAGGAACATAACAACCTAGGGAAAAAAGAAATTAAAATAGAAAAAGATGAAACATAAGACATTTAAATGAAAGAATTGTATAATATTGTTCTAATATAACAAATTGAAATATTTTATTGTATTGTTTGCTATATACTATTTCTCTAAAATACTTCATAAATTAAGTTAGACCAGAACTAGAAGCTATGTTCCTAAAAATATCACAAACCTACAACACCAAAATATTCAAAAAGTAACGTAAAATGTTTGGTTCATTCATTCATCTTGGGTACCTATTATGTGCAAAGCTCTGTGCTAGATTCAGTTTTCCTTTAGCAGGAAAATCCTAACTAGTCCAAATCCTAACTGTAAAACTCCAAGATGGAACTGTCAAAGAAACTTTTCTGTATTTTTGATGGACTTAGAAAAAAAATAAGGACTAATAGGAAGTAATTTTTAATATTTAAAAATATTTAAAACATTTATTATTTTTAATCATTAATGAAATATCAATTGGTTTAATAGAAAAAGATTGAAAGATGATAGTTGCATCCAATTGTAGATGAAGAAGCTCCTTCAGTACACTTTCTTTCCTCAGTTTCCATCCCTTGATCAATTGTGGAATTTAGTTCAGGAAATGATAATCTCCAAAATTAAATCAAGAAGTGAATTCAGAAATATTTTCTAAACAACTCTTACTCAAAACTTGAACCTTTGTTTTATTAAATAATGTTTGCCTCTAGAGGGAAAGTCCCTATTTCTATGGTTTTTTTTTTTTTTTATTAAATCATTCTTCAGCAAATAAGGTAGAATCAAATCGTTTGTTTTTACTATGGAACCAGCCTAAGTGTCCAACAAAAATAATGGATAGATAAAATGTGGTATATATACATATGGAGTTTGATTCAGCCATGAAGAAAATGAAATTATGGCATTTAAGGAAAATGGATGGAACTAGAGATCATCATGTTAAACAAAGTAAGTCAAACTCAGTAGGTTAAGGGTTGTATGTTTTCTCTCATATGCAGAAGCTAGAGAGG
Source organism: Geosciurus inauris (assembly GCA_004024805.1). NCBI lineage: Eukaryota > Metazoa > Chordata > Mammalia > Rodentia > Sciuridae > Geosciurus > Geosciurus inauris. Next base: position 131,225 of record PVHX01002029.1, read on the forward strand.
AAAAAGGAAAACAAATGTGGGAATGGATCTCCTAAAAATCAAGGGGAGATCAATAGAGGAAAGGGATCAAAGGTGTGAAATAGGGAAGGAGGGAGAAAGCGCTGTGGCGTAATATTGCAAATTATATTCTCATATTGTGTGCATGTATGAATACATAACAAATCCCACCATTATGTACAACTATAATGCACCAATAAAAAAAGTGGAAGCTGGGCATGGTGGTGCAAGCCTGTAATCCTAGCACTTTGGGAGGCTGAGACAGGAGAATCACAAGTTCAAAGCCAGCCCCAGCAACGGCAAGATGCTAACTCAGTGAGACCTTGTCTCTACATAAAATACAAAATAGGGCTGGGAATGTGGCCTAGGGATTGAGTACCCCTGAGTTCAATCCCCAGTATCAAAAAAAAGTGCTTATTTCATTCAAATAAGCAAAAACATAATCAACAGAATGAATAATTTACCTTTTAGAATAGAAATTAGTGAATGAGTTAGAAGAATCATTGTAACTATTACAAATAAACGTAAACATTACATATCCAATGTAATCATTAGATATTGTAACTATAAAATACAAGAGCCACAGGTTTACAGAGGCAAATGGATTCAGTTAGAAATCAAAGACATAGCCTTTGGCCAAACAATGCAAGCATTAAGAAGAATTCTGACAGCTCCATAAAGTGTAAATATCTGCTTTCCATAATTTCATACTCCATTCCAATGAATTTTCTAAAAGAAATATTTTAAAGTAGCAGGACCCACTAGCAAAATTTATAAGCTAAGATTTAATTAGTAACATGAGTTTTTGCTTCATATGCATTTTCCAAACACAATCAGTTTTCTTTTCACAGATTGTCTCCTGGACAAATTTTCTAGTATCTGTTTCTCACTATGAAAAACCTATGTGCTATTTCATTCTCCTTTACCTCTCCTCAAAGAGGAAAACTTACCCTGAATCCAAAGGCTAAGACACAGAAACTATTACACTGACGAACTTTGTGATTACATGTGCTGTTTTAATAGCCTATGCTGTTTTCATCTTCCACCCCTGTAATTCATGACCCAGAATGAATCTCTAGGCACTCATGACTTTGTTTCTAGTATAATACAGTGCATTAGAATACAAATGGAAATGAGAGGGGACTCTCTCTTATGTGATATGGTAAAGGAATGTGGTATTTTGTTTAATTCAAGGATTTAGCCAACATTGCAATACATACTAAGAAATGTACTGGCATAAAACCTACGTTATACTTTGTGAGAGTGGAGGGAAAACCTTTGTACCATGTGAGTGGACAGAAGACTGGGTATATTGTGGATAAGTGATCAATATACAGAAAAGGTTCATTTGCTGTCCTTGATGTACTTACTTCAATAAAGTTTTTTTTTCCATTGTAGAGAGACTCTTGAGCCAAATAGCACACATAAGTTTTAATAGGTTGATACTCAATGTTATGTCTTTGTTGGTTGTAAAGATAGTATATTCTTGACTTTTGGTCTAAAGTTTTTTCTTCTCAACATTTTTTCCAAGCTAAGATGAAGCACAGAAAATAACTATTTGATTCTTTTGCCAGATTTCCCTATGCTTCTGAGAGATTTCTTGATTTTATTGGATGGAATGATTGCAAATGATCTCCAAATCAGACACTCACCATACTGTACAGTGATTGGGGTGTGGTCCTTTCCTGCACTGCATTGTTGAGATGAAGCCAGGTCTTGTATATGCCTTCTCTAAGGACCTCACAGTAAGCTATGCCAACCTGCCAGGCTTTCCATCATCACACAGAAAGCAAATGCTTTCTATGCATGGCAACCCTTAAAAGGGAATAGAGTTGCATTCAAAACAGATTAGTACTGACTCTAAAACAAACTCAGAAACAACTAAATTTTACTTGCATTTCTCTAAGAAATTAAATCCAAACATATAATACATTTACTAACTTCCTTTTGGTCTCCTAATATTCTTTGGTTTTGAGGGTGTTTTCAAAAGGTTTCTGTCTCACTGTAACTCATGACTATGTGGGTTTGTATTTTTGTTTGTTTATATTTGGGATTTGGTTTCTGGTTTTTTGCTGATTAGGTCCCATTAAGATTTTTTTAATTTGAAGGCCCATGCCTTTCTTCAGTTCTAGAAACTCTCTAGCCATTACCTCTTAGAATACTTTCTTCTCTCCTATGTCATTTTTCTCCCTTTCTGGAATGTAGTCATGCACCACATAATGATGCTTCAATCAGCCACAGACAACATATGTGATGGTGGTCTCAGACATTATAATGTCCAGTGAGATCTGGCCAACTTAGTTTGTGAAAGGACAGCCTATTATCTTCTTACAACAACAAAATCACCCAACAATTTTTCAGAACTTACCATGTTATTCAGTGACACATGACTTTATCTTACACTATCCCTTCACTCTATCTTAACATCTCTCACAATTTTTCAAAATCATTCTCTCTCTGACCTGCATTCTGGGTGCTTTATTTGATTCCACCTTCTAGTCTCTACTTCCATTTTAATATATCAATTATAATCTGCTACTTGTCACATCATCAAACTTATTTTTATGATTTTATTTTGAATATCTAGAAGTTCAGTTCCTGTCTCCTTTCAAAACTACTTGCAATTTTCTTTTCTTTTGTTTTTCTTTTTCTTTTTGGTACCAGGGATTGAACTCAGGGGTACTCGACCACTGAGCCACACCTCCAGCCCCATTTTGTGTTTTATGTAGAGACAGGGTCTCACTGAGTTGCTTAGCACCTCGCCATTGCTGAGGCTGGCTTTGAACTCACGATTCTCCTGTCTCAGCCTCCCAAAGTCCTGAGATTATAGGCGTGTGTCATCGCGCCAGGTTTACTTGCAATTTTCAAGCAGCCCTACAGTATAGAGTTTTTCAGATTAGTTTTTGGTCTTCAATTTTGAGGTGGCTAATTCTCCTGGATATAATGTCTGATGACACTATCACATAGTGATCTTCTCTCCAGGTCTTCAAAACACTCATTATGAGCTTATGTTCAGTAGAGTTTATTTGTTCTCTGGTAAATGCATTTGCCTTAGGTTATATATTTATACCACAGAATAACATTTCACTTGATTCTGCTAGGCTCTAGAGATGTATAATACAATAGCCACTAACCACAAGTGACTTTTGAAATTTAAATTAATTAAAACTAAGTTTTAAATTCAATTTCTTCAGTCCTACATATCAAGCCCACATGTGGCTAGTTGTGACCATATTGGATTGTACAGATATAGAACATTTCCATATTACAAAAGTTCTATCATGTAGTGTTGTTATAGAGTTTCCACTGTCCTAAACCAGTTTTTGTGTTAATTTCTTGACTTGGTTTCCTGAACTATGATGAGTTAAAATGTAAGCCCATTAGATACCACAGGTATAAAACTTTGATTGATTTCAAGTGACTTGTTTTTCCATTGGTAGTCCTTAATAGATAGGAAGTAAGCGTCACATTCCCTCCAGGCCATTAAGCAAGTATTTCTAGATTTCTTTAAATAAATAACTTGAGTGAGTCTTCAAGAATCTGGATTTCATTCAGGGAATCAATTCCATCTTCACAGCTCAAGCAGACCCTGTGGCCATATCTTTTGTCCATAGTGATTATTAAAATCATTTTACATATATCCTTTCCATAATCCCCTGAATAGCCAAGGAGTCTACTGTCACTTGCTTTTCTGGATTTGAATCCTCTCTCCTATTCTGATTGAGATTTTCTGCTTTTCAAGCTTATTTGCATATTTTGTAAAGAAAACTACATCACATTTTATCCAGCATTTTTTACCATATTTGTGGAAAGAAAGGAAATGTTTACATGAGTTAAATCCACCATGTGATAAGAAATACATTGAAGTTATAATGCATATTTAATTCTTTTGAGAAAGAAAGAGATGTTATTTTTAAAGTAAATATCCTTGTTAAGCCTAGCCTTTAAAGTAATTAAACCAAACTTTCTAACAATAACCTACACTTGAAGTTGTATAACTTACTCTTTAAGTTTTTTGGGTTTTCTCATTTGCTTGTTGTGTACTGGGCATTGAATCAACGGCCCTTTACCACCAAGCCACAGTGCCAGCCCTATCTTTTATTTTGAGACAGGGTCTCACTAAGTTGCTGAAGCTGGCTCTAACTTGTGATCCACCTGCCTCTACCTCCCAAGTTGCTGGGATTACAGGTATGGGCCATCATCCCGGGTAACCTTTGAATTTTTTTTATTTTGTTTCCTATTGGAATGCCTCATATAAAATCTAGACACATGAAAAAATATTATTTTCATGTGATACCACTTGTATCAATGACTTTTTTCCCATATAACTCTCTTTTTACATAGGACCTTATATCCTTTTCAAAAATAGCTTCAAATTTCTCCCCCAGCATTTCATGTATCATAAAACAAAATGTCTAAAGAAAAAGGAACTTGCCTCTTCTCTTTTCCACTCTTGACACCCAAACTACCTCTTTGCTAGATGATCATAATATCAACACTGATAGTTATTGTTTTAGCAGTTTTCCATGTAAATTCAGATGCACAAATATATGAATTCATAATTAAGTGGGTACTGTTCTTTTTTTTAATAAAGTGTGTATTTTACTACCTAAACACAAATTCATTTCTGTAGTCAACCACATAAGTCTAATGTAGTTTATGAGATATATTTTTACTGTGAATATTATGAATTTCTACAACCTTTCGCCTTTCCTTCTTGATACATATATAGGATGTTTTTGAATTATTACCACTACAAACTATGATGCAATAAACACTCTTGAGTTATTCTTGTATATTTGTGAAATTTTATTTCTATATAACCTCACCCTTAAACTATTATAAAATTGTCTTTCTTTAGTCTATTCCTCTTGCTTATTCATCATAAACTTTCTGTAGCATATTTTTTTATTTCAAAAGTTTGGTTATAAATTTTTAAAACCAAAATTTTCTATTAATCCTACTGCCTTCAGAGAAGACTATCATAACTCATGTTTGTGGGAAGATAAATCTCTGTATTTACCTTCTACTATTTACAGAGATTAGTGGGAGAAGAAAAGAGAAAACTGACTTCTCGATGTCTCTGCCAGAGGGCCCAGATGAGCCTGCCCTCCAACAGGACATATGATTGACTCCCTGTTTGTGTAGAGACTAACAGGATCTGGGGAGCAAAACTGTTTTATATAAAGACAGGTATAAGGACAATTTCTGGAGGAGAATATAGGAAGACAAAATAATAGATCAAAGATCAAGCATTAAAGGGGTCAAGGACCTAAAAATGGAAGGAGGCTGAAATCTGCATAGAACGAGAAATATCAGAGAATGCAAAGGAATTTAAAGCTGGACTCTTCCACTCCTGAACACTATGCACAGCATGGTATCTGCCACAGAGCCAATGATCCATGAATACTGCCAAAACAATAATTAAGTCTGACATTTTACTTTTAAGTGATTGCACTTTATCACTTTGGCTATCTGAAACCCACCTTAAATATAAAGACACAGATTTGATACCTATGAATTGTTATAATATTATCTGAAAGAGAACTAAGATTTGTTGTAATGTATATTGCAAACTCAAAACTACTAAAAACAATAAAATGACTGCATTGATATAATGTAAAACCCTTTTCCTATCATCTCAAACCTTCAGTGAAAACTTCAAAACCCAAATACCTTATTAAGGGACAGGGGATCAGTTTTGGAAAACCCAAGAAAAACAGCTTGAACTGCACATCTAGGAAAGCCCAGAGCTCCACAGTCTCTCTCCACAGGTGGAACATTTAGAATAGGGATTTCTCTACAGTAGGAACTTGTGCCAGAGGTGACTATGAAAATGCAAACCCCCAGGAATTCAGGATAAGTGATGGAGAACACTGGATATTCTACAGAATACAGGATAAATGCTTAAACTAATTATAATGATAGGATAACCAAAGCTGATTTGTTTGTTATACAATGACTCAGATAAGCAAAGAAAATGTTTATAACTGAAAAGTGATAAGCTAGTCTGGGGGGACAAATACCTCCATCTCAAGAGCTCTTCCAACTGGCAGCATCTTCCTGGCATGCTGACTTGAGTAGGAATCTGAGGCTACAACCCGGGCCCACAGCAAAGACTATTAGGAATTATCAGGGAAGCCTGGGGAAGTACAGGAGAAAGGCAACAGCACACAAGCTGAGGAGCTGATTGAGCCGTCCATAATTTAGGCCAAATACCTCATTAATAGGAAAAGCATCTTGTTTATTTTTTACCCTATCAAGATTAAACTAGGAAGAAAAAGAAAGCCAGAACATATCAATAGCAAATAAAGAAATTGAAGTCGTTATGAAAATTCTCTTAACAAAGAAAAGTCCAAGATCAGATGGTTTTTAAGACTGAATTCTATCAAACATTTAAGGAATACTAATTCTTCCTAAACTCTGCCCCCCAAGGAAAATAAAAGCAAAATACTTACAAAATACAAAAGCAAATACTTACAAATACATTTTACAAAGCTAGCATCACATTTATACCAAAGCTAGAAAAGGATACCACAAGAAAATAAAACTATAAGCAGATACATGAGATCATAGATGTAAAAATCCTCAGTAAAATACTGAGAAACTGAATTCAACAACACATCAAATAGATTATACATCATGACCAAGCGGGAGTTTTACCTGGGAATCAACGTTGATCTAACACATTTAAATCAATTAATGAGATAAACTACATAACATAATGAAAGCCGAAAACCACATGATCATCTCAATAGATGCATAATACACACACTTGGCAAATTTTAACATTCTTTTTTTATAAAAAATAAAACTCTCAAAAATTCAAGCATAGAAGGAATTTTTCTCAACATAATAAGGGACATTTCTGAAACATTCACACCTGACATCATAATCAATGGGGAAAAGTCAAACTCTTCTAAGTTCTGACAGAATACAAGGATGCCCACTTACTCCACACTCACTTTTATGCAATATAGTTTTGGAAGTACTAGCAAGAGAAATCAGCCAAGAAAAAAAGAGTAAATGATACTCAAATCAGAAAATAAGAATTATCTCAATTTTAAATGATAGAATCCTATATATAAAAAACCCAAACACTCCATATGAAAGAAATATACAGCAAGAAAAGAAAAAGAAGGAAAAACTATTAGAGATCATTGTTTTAGTCAGCTTTTTCACTGCTGTGACTAAAGGATCTGACCAGAACAATTGTAGAGGAGGAAAAGTTCATTTGGGTGCTCACAGTTTCAGAGGTTTTAGTTCATAAACAGTTGGCTCCATTCCTCAGGGCTTGAGGTAAGACAGAACATCATGGCGGAAGAGTGTGGCAGACAGAAGTGGCTCACATGATGATCAAGGGGAGAGGGGAGAGAGAGATTCCACTTTCCAGATACAAAATATATACCCCATAGCCATGCCCCCAATAAACCACTTCCTTCAACCACACCCCACCTCCCTCCAGTTATCACTCAATTAATCCCATTAGGGATTAATTCACTAATTATGTTAAGGCTATAACCCAATCATTTCTCCTCCAAACCTTCTTGCATTGTCTCACATGTGAACTTCTGGGGGACACCTCACATCGAAATCATAACAGTAATAAATGAACTCAGTAAAGTTGCAGGATACAAAATCAACAAGCAAAAGTCAGTTGCATTTCTTTATACCAATAACAACCTATCTAAAACAAAAATCAGGAAAAAATCCCATTTATAGTAGCATTGAAAAAGAATAAAACTCTTAGGAATAAACTTAACCAAGGAAGTGAAATATCTGTATAATAAAGACTATAAAACATTAATGAAATAAAATGAAAAATGTACAATAAAATGAAATAAAATAAAAAATATACAAAAAAATGAAAAGACATTTTGTGTTCATGGTTTAGAAGATTATATTGTTAAATGTCTATACTGCCCAAGGCAATATACAGATTTAATGCATTTCCTATCAAAATACTGATACATTTTTCCACAAAAATAAAAAAAAATTGAAAATTCATATGAAACCAAAAAGTACTCCAAATAGCCCAAGCAATCCTGAAAAAGGAAAAGTTGAGTAATCACACTTCCTGATTTCAAATTTTATTAATAGAGTAATCAAAACACTATGATACTGGCATAAGGACAGATGCATAGACCCATGGAAAAGAACAGAAAGCTGAGCAGTAAACTCAAGTCTATATAGTTAATTTATTTTCAACAAAGGTACCAAGAAGTCACAATAGGGAAAAGGTAGTCTCCTCAATACATAGCATTAGGAAAACTGAGTATCTACATGCAAAGGAATGAAGATGGATCCTTATCTTACATCATACACAGAAATAAGCTAAAAAAATAAAGACCTAAATACAAGACCAAGGCCATAAAGCTCCTGGAAGAAAACATACAGGAAAGACTCATTACATTGGCCTTGGCAACGATATTTTGAATACAACCGAGAAAGCACAGGAAACAAAAGCAAAAATAAACAGGACTATATTAAATTGAAAATCATCTGCACAGCAAGGAAGAAAATCAGCAAAATGTATAGGCAACCTATGAAATGAGAGAAAATATTTGCAAACCCTGTAGCTGATAAGGGGTTGAAGTCAAAAATGTGTAAGGAACTCACATACCCAATAAAAAATAGTAATAATAATCTGATTTTAAAATGGTCAAGGGACCTAAATAAACATTTCTCCAATGAAGACATTAAGGTAGCCAACAGTTAGATATATGAAAAGATGCTCAACATCACTAATCATCAGGGAAATGCTAATCAAAGCCACATGAGATACCACCTCACACCTGTTAGGATGACTATCATCAAAAAGATGAAAGATAACAACTGTTGGCAAAGATGTGGAGAAAAGGGAGTCCTAGGGGACTATAGGAGATTTTATAACATTCACCATAACAAAATTTGGTTGCCACTTGTTTTTAATTATATGTTATCACAAATTCTGTCCTAATTGGATATTTATGGCCTTAGCCTCTTTTTAATAGAAATTATATGTAAAAATAGCTTTGCTCTTTTTTGCATATCAGTGCATACTTGCCATGTCAACAGTTAAAAATACTGTTTAACAAATAAGTGTTCCAGTGCTAGGAGGAAAACCCCTCTCCCAAGGAAAATTATAATAAAAGTGGGAGAGAAAAATATGGTTTATTTTTAGTTTAGAACTATGACCTCATTTGATCTCCATACTCTGACTTCAAAGCAATCTTATGCACTTGACAAACATTTACCAAGTACCTGTTGTGTTATGTCTTAGAGTCACAAAGATGAAGGGTCATGATCAATCTTCATGAGTCATCATTTCTTGAAAAAGGCCAACACTTCAGCAAAGAGCTGGTGTTGAGTTTTGTCTAACAGGGATGCATACAAGATTCTAGGAGACCACAGAGGAGTGGGAGAAAAAGAAAGGCTTAGTGGAGGATGAAAGAGTCTCAGGCGGGATGGTCTGACATACAAACAAGATTTGATCACTGATTTAGTTACAATAGTCAGTCCCAGGTTTTAGAATAAATTCTTTGGATGTGATAAAGGAAAATATTTCTGCAACTCATTCTGCGTATTTCATGACCTCCCTAGTGGACATCTGAAATCTTTATATTGCTAAAGTTGAATAGCATGTGTGCTGGAGCAAGGATTCAAGTGAAAGGAAGCCCTCAGGGACCTGCTCAAAATCTAGTACTTGATCCTCCCTGCCTTGTTGGGTTGTCCACTGGTGCCAATATCAAGTCAAAAGTGTTTGATATAAAAGAGAGCAGGGCTAGAGTTTAAGAGAGGAAGAGTAAGAGAGTTCTAATCTCATTGTCTTTCCATGAAATGAGAATAGGAACCTTATTGATGTATGCCCAAACATTTCACCCTATTAATACTGCTATCCAGAATGATCTCTGGGGTCTGAGTCCCTTTATGCCCAGAGATTACTCCAGTTTCTCCACCTAGGAATGAAAGATCCAACAAGATTTTTTTTTTTAATTCAGTACTAGGAATTATGCAGTTTTACCCCCCATACACACATACAATTTTTATTTTCCCATTAAAGTGGGAAATACTTCCACACAACCCTCAAATCATTCTTTTATAATTATTATTTTAAGAATATAAAAACACTTTTGATGAACCTTATTTTGACAAAGCTATTTTTTTGTTCTTGTCTCCTGCCTTTCCTTATGAAAACTCAGAAGAGCATTTTGACTTCCTTTAACTCCACTTACCAAAATTTCCTCCTCTCTGTGGGCTTTATTAGGATCACAGGGATGTAGGCATATCTAGCTGACTTTTGTTTTCTATTTTACACTAGTACAATGTTTCTTCCTCATGAAACAAGTGCCCAGAAGTTTTGACCTCATTAAAATTGACATGATGGGATCACATTTGCAAAACTAAAAAATGTGTTGAATCTTTTAGGAAAGGAAAAAAAAAAAAAACCTTTCTCCAAAGATGAAGATCCATCCTTTCCTAAGAAAACCTCTGAGACAATTGTCACATTACCAACCCCTACTTTGGTCAAGCATAAAATCTCACTAAAGCTCTGTGCCTGTGGTTTTGTAGCTAAGTTATTGTAAACAAAAGTTCCAAAGCCAATGGGCCACAAAGAGAAGAAAACAAAACTGGCCACTTAGGCCTGAAGTGCCAATCTCCACCATATGTGGTCCCACAAAAACTCAAAGGGAAAAGTAATTAAGTGAAACCCAACTGAGCTAGAATCACAGAAGAGGGGAAAGGAATTTGCTAAAGAGTTTCACCCAAACCTCAGAAAATGAAAATCACTGTTTTCCACAGCTGGTCCCCAGACCTGTAAAGGAATGTATTAATCTGATTTGCATTGATCTGATTTGTGTATTTACAGAATTTATCCTCCCTTCGATACCCCTCCCAGTCAGCTGGACGTCCTGCACAATCATAGAAATGCAATTCTGTAGTTAAAATAAAGCAAACACCCCAAGAGCATTTCGTCTCCCTCAATACAATTAAAACAATTTGTGAAATACTGTACAGCATCAAATAGGTTGGCTTTGTTTACAAAGTTATAGATTTTATTTTTTATCCCCCAAATTTGGACAGTTTATACACAGACTGGTCTTTAAGTATGTATGTGTGCACATGCATGTGTGCACACTCACACACACAAATCCTGAATAATGTAGAGGAGAATTTATAGAGCAACTAGCATGCTCCATAGAAATTGACCAACATTATAGAGCATTACTGCCTCACAGCCTTCTATTACAGCTCTTAACTGAGACTCCAAAGGATGTATAATAGAAAAAATGAGAAATAGGAAAGCAGACACATAAATTAGAACATGTTGCATGCAAAAGACCTAATGAAAATCAGTCCAAGTCTAAAGGAAATCCAGCAGAAGACCTAAAAGGAATCAATTAAGCATGCCTTTTCAAGGATCTCTTTGGTAGACTATCATGTAGCCTGTTTTTCATAGGAAACCGTAAGTGTCTAGACGAGGCTGGGTGTGAGACCAACTGGAACCTGCAGTGCGTGCTGGCAGCAAGAGTTAGGAATCCTCCACCACCTGGAAGAACGGGAGTTAACCAGGCTACAGAACATTGACAACAACTTCAGTTTATTTTCCGAATATCTATTTCACAAATTAAAAACCTGAATCTTAAAGAGACAAATTTACAAACTAATCACATGCTAGGAAAAGGCGGTCTGGAATACAAACCATGTCTGCATGACTCTGAAATGTGAGCTCTCTGCAACACCATTGCTAATCCAGAAGAGCCTATTCATGTACAAGAGATTGAAGGCATAGATTGTCATCTACATGACAATCTTCTACATGTCATCTTCTCTGACCACAATATAATCTCATATATATTGCTAACTTTTGGGATCTGGCAATAGAATCATCTTTGTGGACAATGAACCATCAGGAGCTAGGTGGCTGAGTAGTGCTCCAGCTATCAGCCAAGCGTTAGAGGTCCAGGCCAAGCATTCCAGTCAAGGAAAGTGAAAAGGAACGCACCACAGAGTGGGAGATCCAGGCAAAAACCTGGTCCCCAGTGATAGCTATAACCCAGGAACAACATAGTGCCTGGAGCCCAACTATGGTGCCCCGGTACCAATCTGATTGTCCCCAGGCACTTAGCAGAGAAGGCAAGAGAGCACAAGAGGAGCATAGTTAATGAGTACTTGTGACCAAGAAGTATGCTCCTGTGAGGACTGTTCACATATTTTTAGCATAGGAACAGGGAAACTGAGTGGATCCATACATGAACTAATGATTAGGTGCTTAGAAAGAACAGAGTAAACAAATCAGATGTTAAATAAACCCCTAACAAGTAGGACTATTCTACTTCTTAACTCAGTTCAGAAAGCCACATTCATAAAGATGATTCCCCAGCATAGAATAGTAAATGTACAATCTTTTTAAACTGTTTTACTTATCTGTTGCTGTATAAAATATCATTGTAAAATCTTGTGGTTTAAATTTTTTTTTGCTTTTTCCCATAATTCTACAAGTTGACTGGGCTGCTCTGGGCCAAAGTGGTATCACTAAGGTCCTCACTGGAGCTCAGTTGGGACTGTGGCAGCAGAATGGCCTCTCAACCTGCAGGGCCTATTTCCATGTAAACTCTTCATATTCAAAGTGAAACTCAGTCTTAAGACTACCTCAATCAATCAGCTATATAATTGGCTATACTTCCTACTGACTGAGCTGACTTTTTCAATTTTCTCTTTCATGTAATAGTCCTATAGCACATCTGCTGTCAGACATGCCTATCTGCAGAGTGATTGGTTATAATTAAGATGAGGGTTTGTGAAAAGGAAATGAAAGAGCTCTACAGCTCTGTCACATCTCTCTGGTACTGTCTCCAAAACACAGAAAATGTCTTTTAGAGATCTAACCTCAAGGATCATGTTGATTTCTAGCAGTAACATGGAACCAATCCTGTGCAGCCATACATCTCCATCTGAACAAAACATTGGAAGAACACTGACATGCACATTCTGTCATCAGAGGATGGGATAAATATTAGATATCCATTGATGTATTTCTATGGTAAGTTTAAATAGAAAAATCAGTGGTATAATAAAACACTCAAAAGACACAACTTATGGTTCATCTTCATTTATTTATCTTTTGTGTGACATTGAACACATCGTTTGACTTCTCTGATCCTCAATGCTCTTGGTAAATTGTATGTCCCCCCTCAAAAAGAAATATCATATTGAAGTGGGACAGAAGAGGCTGGACACCCAAAAAATTTTCAGGAAACAGGTTTATTGGCTACAGTCAGACAATCCAGAGTGTGGCCCATGCCTGAAACATTCTCTGTATAGAGATTTTGGAAATTTTTTGAACTTTATACTCAGTGGCAGGGGTGTTTAGAGGTTCACATGACAAGTTACAAATTTGGCATTAGTGGGCTTCAGAGTCCAAAGTAACTTTTTTCTGCATTAACTCTTAAGTTGCTAAGTAGGACTTAAACATGTATTTTGATTTACAATATGTTCTTATGGGGATTTTATTATTTAAAGAGGATGGTCTCTGTTCCATCCCCCAGACCAGGCACAGGTTTCACAAGTTTTTTTACCAGAAAAATAGAGATAATATCTTTTTGTACAACAAGCTTACAGACTCTATTATAACCTTTTGATGCAAACCTGGTATTTACAAGAAAGAAGAAGCTTCAAACCACAATGCCATCTGCAGACATCCTGCCTGTTGCTACTCTTTGTAAAAATCTTTCTGATGAGAGAAGAAGCTTAAGTATGGCAAGGGTCTTCTGGTTGGGGTCTCTGGCCTGCTTCAATATGTCAAAGCCCTAACTTCCAATGTGATGGCATTTGGGTCATGAGGGTGGAGACCCCATGATGGGATCACTGACTTTATAAGAAGAAAACTAAACAAAGACTAAGGAAAAGTCCTTGCATTCATAACTACTGAACCATGCCTTAGCAATCTGATGTAAATGTTGAGAGAAAAATGAATTGTGTTAAACAAGGATATCTTGCTAATTAATATATATATTGCTTTAATCTGATTATCATTTAATATTGTTCTCTCTCTTTCTCTCTCTGTTCCCCCCCACACACACATTCTAGAAGAGTTTCTTAACATAAGGTTGACAAGTCAAGAACAAATTACAACTGTTTTCATGGTTTCATTAGTAAAATTAAAGGTCTTTTCCCTTTGGTTTCAGAAACTAGGAAGATGACAAAGGAGTATTGTTAAATAACATTTATTATCCACTTTCCTCTTTAAATAATAAAGTCCCCATAAGAACATATGGAAAAATCAAAATACATGTTCAAGTCCGAGTTAGTAACTTAAGAGTTAATGCAGAAAAAAGTTACTTTGGACTCTGAAGCCCACTAATGCCAAATTTGTAACTTGGAATCAGAAAGAAAGAAACTAGTGATGATTGAACTTTTCTCCCTTTTTGTCATTTCAGTGTAGAAACGGGGTTTCTGGTGTGAAAAAGTCAGTTTTCCAAATTACCACATCAGTATCAAATCCCATGCAGATCATAAAAAGCAGATTCTTTTCTAAGTCTGTCCAAATTTATCCCCATGGTGTTAATATAATTTGGTGTCCTAAGAGGATATTACACAATAAAATACACAAATAAAATTAACTTGATTTATCAACATAGAAGAACCACTTGTTTATATATGGAGGGAGATTGGCAGTTAAAGACTCATAAATCATAACAGAAAGAGCAACTCCGGAAGTGAGCTTTTCTATCCCCCAACCCCTACCTTTTCAAAGGCAATCCCTTGAACGGTCTGTCACTTGGATATAGAACAATTAGAAGGGCTAGCCTGAACAAAATAGAAAAAAAATTATAGAAACATAGTATAGTATATTTAGGACAATTTTCACCATCATCATCTCTGATTGAAAATATACAGTACCTAACACAGTGGCTTACCTAAACCACCCAGTCTAATGTATATGGATTTTTTTATATAAATAAAGAACAAAGAAAAATAATTCAGATAAGGGTCCACTATTCATTCCCTATGTACTGTGTATTCAGTAGGACAATATCAGCACAGTAATGAACAAGTAAAACATGATCTCTGCCCTCCATGGAGCTTTGAGTGAGAGAGAAGAGAAAATTCAGTATAGTTTAAACATTAAAGAGAATATGTAAAACTTAGTGTAATGATTTACTGCTTCTCCTCTTGTTGTGAACAATGCAAAATATAAATAAAGTCTTTTTCATCTTTTTATGGACTATGAAAAAATCACAGTAGATGTTCAATATATCTTTCTGAAATAAATATTTGAGAAAATATTTGCATAGATACAAAATATACCCACTGAAAACAAACAAGGACATTCCTCCTTGCACTTTTCATTTCTAATATGATATGCAATTTTCTAAAGTATTTTCAGGAAATAAAAAATCTTGAATTTTTTTTTGAATTTTGTATTTTAATTTTTTGGTAATCAGCCTTAAAATCTATAAAAAAATATGGCCAGTCTAGTTATTTGCCATAGATAGTGCACATGAGAATACCCAGTGTGGTGCAATGAACTTAGGAACACTCACAAATGTTAATCAAACAAAGTCTGAATCAATTAAGCCATGGGTAACACACGGGAATGGACATGCAGCATCCATTTCACAACTTTTCCAGCATTAAGATGAATTTCAGGAAACACAGGTCACCCAGACTTTGCCCCTTATCTGGCCATCAGCCAACTGGTACACTTGATCCCTTTGCAGTGTGCACATGTCAGATATATGTACATGTATGGGTATTGTATAAATGGTGCACGTCATCTCTGGTGGAATTCCTGATTCATGGTCCTTTCAGCTCCACTTGTGATAATTGTTTCATCACATTATCATTCAAAGGACTTCTGTGATCTCCTCAACCAGGCTATTAAACCACAAGTCATCTCCTTAAGTACTAGCTTCTCAAAACAGCCAACCTTATCCACCTTATTTAAAATTTTACATCCGTCACCCCAGCACTCACTTTCCTTGCCTTGCCTTATTTTTCTTCAAGAAAATTATCTCCTCTTAATCTATAATTTTTGTTTATTATGTTAACTTCTGGTAAGATGTGGATTCTATTACTCATTGCTGTATTCCCAGCACCTAGAACAATACTAGGCACATAGTAAGTTTTCAAAAACTATTTGCTGACTGAATAATTGCCTGACAAAGAAAAGTCTCCAAATATAATTAATAATTATAATCATAGAGCTGGCTGTTTTCTAATTGTGATAATACATTTGTACTCAGTGAGCATGACTAACTCTAAACTTAATTTTTCTTTTGAGCACCAGAAGTATAAAGTGCGACTTGGTTTACCATTGATACCAGACTATTGCTCTCCTTTCTCTCTTGTCTCATGTTTTCTCTCTGGCAAGAATGTTCTTCTAGGCAGGCACGATGACACACACACCTGTAATCCCAGCAGCTCTGGAGGCTGAGGCAGGAGGATCGTGAGTTCAAATCAGCCTCAGCAAAAACAAGGTGCTAAGCAACTCAGTGAGCCCCTGTCTCTAAATAAAATACAAAGTAGGGCTGGGGATGTGGCTCAGTGGTCAAGTATTCCTAGTCTAATCCCTGGTACCCAAAAAATAAAAATAAAAAACAAGAATGTTTTTCTATTGCCCAAATTCTTCTCTACCTGGATAATCCCTGCAAGTTCTTTAATCTCATCCCCAGCCTATCTACTACTAGAATAGTAATAGTAGGCACCACCTTCTGTATCATCCCCACTATTACTCTTACCCTTCTTCAAGCTCCTTAGATCTCCTCATCTAAATATTGATGGCCTGGCCCTTAGGTAACATAGCCCTGAGTCCATGGACACCCTGGCCCTTAGCATACTATATATTGGAATCACTAGTTACTTACCTATGTATTCAACCAGACTGGAAGGTCTGGTAGGACAAGGATTGATTTATTCATCTCTGCATGCATTCAACACAATAAAAACAATGCATAATTGAAAAGAACTGAGATCTACCCTTAAGTGGCAACATCTAGTGGTTTCAGTCAAGGCAGATAGTGCTGGGAGTAATGTAGGAAGTCCAAAGACCTGGATTCGAGTACTAACTCTGATCGTGGTTTTTAAATCTGTAGGATGAGAGAATGAAACCCATGCAAAGTCCCCTTCCAAACTCATAAGACTATAAGGCATAAAGCATTACTTGTAATTCAATGGAAGTTATTAAAATGTCAGGTTTTCATGCTCCATCTGCTGGCTAACTTGTAGAAAAACCTCAAGGCCATGTTGAAATGGCAGAGTAAAGGAATAAGATATGAGCAATTCTTGCCTGTGATCAAAAAAAAAAAAAAAAATTGAAAAACCACTACTTATAAAGAATTAATGATCTAGAAGACAGATGACTGAGGGGAAAAATTAGACATTGACAACTACATACCCTGTTATTTGGGGAGTCACATACATACTGCAGAAACCAGTCCCTAGTGGTCCCCACCTGCTGGTATTCACATCTTTGTGTAGTTTCCTCCTGCATGTACCACAGAGCTGCTCTCTGTGAACAAAAGCATACAAAGGAAGTCATGGTATGTCACTGCCCAGATTAAAGCATGAAAATCTAAGGCTGTTATCTTAAGCACTCTCTTACCATCACATGCTCGCATTCCACCCCCTTTCCTTCCTCCCCCCATCACTTGCTCTGAGGAAGCCAGCTGTCATGTCATAAGGATGCTCATGAAGCCCATGAAGAGGCCTCTAGTTGTATTTTCTGGCCAACAGCAAGGGCTTGAAAGGAAACCTTCCTTTAGTCAAGTCTTTAGAGTCAATAAACTGCAGCAGGCTCGGCTTGCCTCCATTAGAGACACAGCTAGATCTACCCAGGTCAGCCACTTCTCATTTCTGCTCCATACAAACTGTGAGATAATCCACATTGCTTATTTTAAGTCATTAAGTTTTGGAGTTATTTACTGCATAGCATAGATAACTAATCCACATGCATACACATATATACATCTAGGTTTCATTCAAATAGCTATTAAACATTTAAATATTCAGTGAACCTGACAAGGCTTTTTTACCTATAATTGCTCTCACCCATCTTCCTCAAAAACATCAATCATTTTGCAAACACATTCGGTGTTTATCATTCACTATCTGTTTTCAGATACACATATTTCACTGAAACAAGAAATCAGAAATAAATTTAAGGACCATGCAACAAATTTTGGAGATTTTTAGTAATAATATCTGAGAGAAGACTATAGAGCTTAAAATACATAGTTTGTTACTTTATAATATATAAGGGATGGCTATAAACCTGAGTGATCATAATGAATGGCAATCTTTGTGTTTTTTAAAAACTCAAATCAGACATTAAAAAATAATTCATCAACTTTGTCATTTTTAAGTCTGTCATTCTGCTAAAGAATAGAAAATATTCATAGACTCTTAGGTTTTCTTTTCCTTCCCTTTTTCCATAAAGTTAAGTGTTGATAAGATGCAGAAATGAAAAGAGCTGCATATAGATGACTAAATGAAATATTGCCAAAGTATGAGTGCTATGTTAAGTGCTTGCAACTTCACAGAGAGGCAAATTAAGACAATATTTTCTGTTGAGATTTGGGTTTAAAACCTTAAAAAACCTTAAAAACCTTAAAAAACCTAAAGCAACTGAAAATCAACTCACCTTGACTTAATTAAAAGTTTGAGAAGCATATAAAAGATATAGATTCCAAATCTAATTCATGTCTTTTAATGAATGAAAATAGACACCATAAGATCAAGCAATAGTTCTTAGCCATCTCCTAAATCTTGGAATAAAGGAAGCGAAGCTCTTCTGAGACAGGGAAAGGTATAGCAAATTATTTTTCAAGTGTCTCTTCATTAAAACGTTCAGCAGCAACTTTGACATCTTGCAAAATTTGTATCAAGCAAAGAAATATTTGTCCAATGGGGACCGTCAGTTGGAAGGAGAAGGAAAAAAATCAAGGATGGACATATGGCTATTGATGATAAGATTGTTGGGTGCTTTGAGAAGTTCTCCTTGACATTCTCACAGGGTCTCAACACTCTCTTCTTTTAGAAACTCTCATCACATGCCTGTTCACCCACTAGGTGCAAGTAGCACATCCTAGTGTGCTTACAGTTAAGTAAACCAAAGGCTGGTTTTCCAGCTTCCATATCCCACGGGGTCAGACTTTAAACCTGATTGAATTCTATTTCTACAGGCCTCATAAACTAAGAGAGTTATATGAGTCTCTTCCCACCAAAAAAAAAAAAAAGAATTTCTGCACTTCCAGGTTTAGCCTTTTTTCCCCCAAGCTTTATGTATATAGTTCCTGAGAGCACAAAAATAGACTCAACTGTTTTTTGTGATGAAAAGTTCTTGATTCATTTGAAAGAACAAACCTTCTATAAATGTCTTACCTACTATAAGCTTCTTATCGTCCCTTATGTTTTTTTAACTAATTACATTTTTTTAAAGATATAATTCATACAATGTTGGTAATGGGGAATTGGGGAGGGAAAGATATACTATAACAGAGAGTTTAAAGAGCTAAGTTCAAGGAGATAGGAAGGCCACATCTTTCCCTTGGTGGCATTGCCTGGGATGTGCTCACTGCCTTCAGATACACACTTAAGAGCACAAAGGATCACACCACCTCTTTATGACTCAATTACATTTGTTTCTTCTACTATGTTCTATATCAAAAAGGTTCATCTGACAGAAACACCACACAAATGAAGAGTTGATGTAATAATAGGAGAACAAATAATAGATTATTTATAATCAACTCCAAATGCCAAAAAGGAAAATGAAATCTGAAAATATCCAAACTGATGTTTACCTCTCACATGTTTCCACTAAGCTTGTTACTACCACAAAGAGCTAAAGATCAAATCTTAAGCTCTGCAGTATTTACCATGATACCTTATGTACAATAGGTGCTTGATGAGTATTTTTGGAAAGGAAAAGGAGGCACGAAGAGAGAAGAAAGAAGAAAGGAGAAAGGAAGAGAGGGAGGGAGGGAGTTCTTAGCAAGGCACAATGCAGCTAACAATCCAATAATACAACAGCTGACTCTTTTCAGCTATTCCATCAGTTAGAGTCAAAAACAATTTATTAATCTATAAATGTATTAATAGTTTATTAATAATTTATGGTCTCCGGGCTCTGCAGAGTTCAACCTTATGTGAGTTTAATCAGCTCTGAGACCCACTGTGTTAAACCTGTATCACTTTTCAAAGTGAGGTGTTTTTCACCCCTCTCCCCACCAATGCGGTAGAGGTAAAGAAGACAGAAGAAGACCGAGACAGAGAAAGGATAATTTCCTAATAGAGAAAGATAAAGCACCCCATATCCTCTCCCCTCAAAAGCCTTCCAGCTTCAGGCCAATCCTAGAGGCAACTGAGAGGGAAACAGATGAACAGATGAGTTCACTTGCTCACTTTTGGTGCTTGACAAAAAAAAAGTAAATATTTTCCCCAAATGTTTTGTATTCAGTAATACCCAACCACAATGTGCCAAGCCTTTTTTCCCCTCAGTTCTTCAAACCCATATGTGTTCTGAGAGAAATGTAATCCATGTGTCTCTGATTTGCTTACACTTAAATCATTATAAAATGTTTTTTTAAAAAAATAAATAAAAAAGGATGTCCAAGATATCTTTTGTGACTTTCTCATGATCCTCCTTCAGAATTCTTAAGAATGTGACATTTTGAAGAGCCAATGGAAACAAAGCCCTGGACACAGAACTCGGGACCTACAAACTCTGTATGGCTTTTGTCGGTGTATGTAGGCGGCACGAATGTGTTCAACCACTTAGAAAGAAAACCATGAATAGAATTCTTATAGTAAATTTGCTAAATTGACCTACTTCCTTACAATACTTTTCAGATCTTTTGTAATTAGGCCTGGTTATCTTGGACTGTTCTTCGGTTTCATTCTTAGGCTACCGCAATAGGAAACCAGATACTTAAAGTAGTGCATGTAAGATAAAAGTTCATTGAGATTATGTAAGACAAGGGAAAAGCTGGGTGGGCAGGAGGCAAGAGAAGAATTAGGGTCATGATTTTCTCAGATGATATCCTCTAATATGGTAAAAGGCACTTGTCTTATGTGATGATTTACTGTCAGCAACTGCTCTACTAAAGCCTGGGGAAACTAAATCAGTAAGGTTTCAGGGTGTGGACTTAGTGCCTCTAAGTCAGGAGTCCTAAGTTCATCAGAAATACATACATCCCACTTTCTGCCATTCTTTCTCTCTCTCTCTTTTTTTTTTTTTTTTTTTTTTTGCTGCAGTCTCTCTTAATGGTAGCATGAGACTATATATAGAAAACGGAGAAGTTCATGGTGAATCTGCATGTTCAAAATAAATACTTAAAAAGATTTAAAAGAAAAAGTTTGCATTTCCCATTCCACATGGGGGGAAAAAAAGCAATAAAGCAAAACTCTTTTTAACTACATCTGTAATTTTTAAAAGAAAACAAAGACACAAAACTAAGGAGCTTAAAAGCTATTGCTCTAAAGGCAGAAATGAGACTAACTCCTTCAAAGTGAGAGCAGGAAGTGAGCGTGATGTTGGAGGAGTGAGCACAAAAAGAAAAATATATAAAAGATAATGCTTGATCCATGTCCACTCACTCTAGTTTATCATTTCATACTCTCAACAAACCAGTAAATTGATTCCATCAGTTTAATCTCAGGTGGGGCAGAAATTACATTGTGTGAATTTTTTCTTTATAAGGTACCCTCACCTTTCTCTCCTCCCTGGTCTCTGAAGATTCAGTGCATGACTTAGTAAAGCTGCAGTCCAGCCCATCACTGTCTCCCCAGGAGGAGAAGCAGGGAGAAGAACAGCTGCATAGATTGGCAACCATCTGGACCAAGTCGACTGGATTCTGGCGTCTCATGCAGAGGAAGCTGAGGAGACATCCGGGACGCCCTGTCCTAAACCTAGCTTCTGACCCAGACTTGTGACACTGAATTTATTTCACCAGCAAAAAGAAGGTCTTGATTTATTCTCAATTATGTTGATTCCTATCAGGAAAAGCCTCTGATACCCTTTTACTTTTTTGGAGGAGATGACAATTATAAATCATAAAAGTTAGGCAAATTATTTGTGATGAAACGAGAAACACATCTACCAGTATTACTTAACATAGTCCAGCCCAATGTTCAGCCCACTCTAGGGGGAACCTGAAAGAAAAGGATATTTTATTTGAACTTGACTCTCATTTTGCACTTGAAGCTAAAGATACTCAAATTCTAGAAGCAGGAAATTGATTTCAACAAAGTAGAATTTGTTTCTTTTAACAATGTGAAAGAGCTAACAAAAGCTCCATTCACGCTTGTTTGCCCTAGCGTCCTTTTTGCCCTTAGTGACACTGATGGCTCTTCTCCTAGGTCTCAGCCCCAGGGATACCGTGTTCTTCAGCTTCCCTTATTTCTCTCATCAGAGCTCTTCCTCCTCACATCTCCATTGCTCTTCCCTCATCCTATTCTACAGAAATCCCTGCCAGTTCCCAGCAAAATCTCCACAGATGCAGACTTGGGCACCTTGTGTCCAGGCCTTGAGAATTTCATCTGATCTCCTACTTTTGATAGTTTGGGGTACCATCTGTCACAGTTTCAACATGCTGATCTGTTCTCCAGTTCTATGGTTGTCACCAATGCCATGTTCTTATGCTCTAACAGCCTAATTAAATGGGGTGGTCTCAATAGAGTGCAGTCAGAAAGCGATTTTATTTTTCCCCACTACAGTCTTTGCTCTCTACAGAGGCACTTGAGCCAAAAAGAGTCCATGCAGAGTGGTGGAAAAGTTCAGACTCAGAAGAAACAGAACACCAGTGTCTCAACCCCTGCTCCCATAATATATAAAAATTGCTTTGTTCAGAGACAGAATATTTAAAGAAGTAATTGAGTTAAAATTAAGCCCCTAGGGTGGGCCCTAATTCAATATGACTGGTGTCCTTATAAGCAGAAAAATTTGGACACAGATAAGTACAAAAGGAAGAGATCATGTAAAGCAACAGGAAGAATTAAGTCATGTATAGGCAAGCCATAGAGAGAGGCCTCAAAGAAATAAACCTGCCAACACCTTGACCTTGGACATCCAGCCTCCAGAGGGTAATATATATTAGGATAATATATATTCAAACAGCTTTCAGAATATTACATTGAAAGTACTATATAGGCATTAGCTATCATTACCACTATTAAAGGTGATCCTATAATATTTCCAACTACTTTAAGATGAAGACGACCCTAATTTCCAGAGTTTAAAAAGTCCATTAAAAATTCCAGTCACCCATTCCATTCAAACTTTACTTTTTCCACAGTATAGGCCTTGTCTGGACATTTTCAAATCCACAGTGGGAAGATCAGACAATCTATTCCTTTTAATATTTTTTTTAACTTTCTAATATTTTTCCCTACCTATGATTTTGCTACTAGATCCTCTAGGGCCAAGAGGCCATTTTCCTTGCTGGTCCTGTCTAAAGTTTTCTATCAGCTGTCAAATACTTTTTTTCCCCATCTGTGGACTGAACCAGCTCACACAACCTACACTAGACACACCCACACACTTGGGGTAAGTATACATTAGGATTTGCCCTTGGAGAGTCCTAGTATATTACCTGTTGACCCACATAATTATTAAAGGCACCCTCTTTTTCCCTTAAAAATTTCCTGGCTTTGGAATATTAA
Source organism: Geosciurus inauris (assembly GCA_004024805.1). Classification (NCBI taxonomy): domain Eukaryota; kingdom Metazoa; phylum Chordata; class Mammalia; order Rodentia; family Sciuridae; genus Geosciurus; species Geosciurus inauris. Next base: position 154,868 of record PVHX01002029.1, read on the forward strand.
TTACATAATCTCTTTAGCACTGTACAACTGCTCAACTTGAACAGCATACTCTCCAATTGATCTCTTACAATTCCCTTTCAATTCCCACTCTTTGGATGATCATGCTGGAAATTCATTTTTCCTAGCAGGCCAATCCTTTGAATGATTGGAAGATGGTTCTACCCTGGGTACCATTTGTTATATTCATACCACCCAAAGAAAATCCCATCTCAATTCACACACTGTGGAACTGCCACTTGCTGTCAATAAGACCCGTCTTCTTTTTTGTTGCTCAGTTATTTAAAAACAGTTCCAAAGTCTCTTACTTCAGATTTCTCTGGTTTGAAGAGAGCAAATATCTCTGTATCCCTGTATTAGATTGCTATGGCTAGCATAACAAAGTATCTCAGGTTTGAGAGGCTTAAACAACAGAAATTTATTTTCTCACATCTCTGAGAGCTGGAAGTCCAAGATCCCCACATTCTTGCCAATATTTGTTGCATTTGTACTCTTGATTACCATTCTGACAGGAGAATGGATCTCAACATAGTTTTGATTTGTATTTCCCTGATGGCTAAGGATGTTGAACATTTTTTCATATATTTCTTGGCCATGTGTACTTCTTCCTGACAAACCCAAAGCCAACATTATATTCAATCAGGAAAAATTGAAAGGATTTTTTTTCTAAAATTAGGAGCAAGACAAAAATGTTCACTCTCATTACTCCTATTCAATATAGTACTCAAAATTTTAGCTAGAGCAATTAGTCAAGAGTAAGAAATAAAAGATATTCAAAGAGAAAAAGGGTCAAATTATCCCTATTTGCAGATGATCTGATCCTATGCTTAAAGGACATGAAAAGTTACACCAGATTTCTAGATCTGGTAAACAATTCAACAAAATAGAAAAATACAAAATCAACATGGAAAAATCAATAGCTTTTCTATATGACAATAATGAACACACTGAGAAAGAAATCAAGAACTCAATTCCATTCACAAGAGCTTCAAAAAATACCTAAGAATAAATCTAACCAAGGAAGTTAAATACCTCCACAAAAAAATTACAAAACTCTTAAAAAAAATTGAAGAAGGCACTAGAAGATGGAAAGATCTTCCATGTTCAGGATAGGAAGAATTAATGTCATTAAAATGGCCACATTTCCAAAAGTAATCTACATATTCAATAAAATCTATATCAAAATATGAATGAGATTTTTTTACAGAACTAGAAAAAACAGTCCTAAAGTTCATATGGAAGATTAAAGACCCAGCCAAAGCAATCCTGAGCAAAAATCATTAAACTAGAGGCATCACAATACCAAATTTCAAATTATACTACAGACCCACAGTAACAGAAACAGCATGGTACTGGCATAAAATCAGAAGCACAGAACAATGCACAAGGAAACTCAACACAGCTGCAGTCATCTGATTCTGAATAAAACTGCCAAAATATACACTGGAGGAAGACATTTGTTAAAATGGTGCTAGGAAAACTTGATATCCATAAGTAGAAGAATGAAACTAGGCCCCTATCTCTCACCCTGCACAAAAGTCAACTCAAAATGGATCACAGGTCTACGTATAACATCAGAAACTTCACAACTGATAGAAGAAAACATCGACGAAATACTCTAACAATTAGACACAGGCACTCCTAAACAGAACTCCTATACCTCATAAAATAAATCAAGAATTGATAATTGTGATGACATCAAGTTAAAAACAAAAACTCCTGCACAGTAAAAGAAACAGCAATGTAAAGAGACAGCTCATGGGATGGAAGAAAATCTTTGTAGCCTACTATTTCTTTCTCTTTTTTTAAAATATTTTTTTGGTTGTAGATGGACACAATATCTTTATTTTATTTATTTTTATGTGGTGCTAAGGATTGAACCCAGTACCTTGTAGCCTACTATTTCAATGGAGAATTAATATCAAGAATATATAAAATGCTCCAAAACCTGAACACCAAAAATGACAAATAACCCACTCAATAAATTGGCCAATGAACTTTTGAGCATTTTTACAACCTATAATGAATATAATATTCTTGACTGGGCTCTTAATGCCACTGGACAACGTGGTACAAGTAAAGGATGAACTGAGAGGTTTGAATTCCCAGCTCAAGTGTCTTCTAAATGACCTTAAAAACTTATATGTCCTGAAGGAGAATGTACTTCAGGTCTAAAAATAAAATTCAGACTCTTGTCTTAAAACTGGTTGAATTCTAACACAAGGTGAACTCTTTGGACTTGTAGGGTATCTTATGTTAAAGCAAGAGCATTGATTGGGGAAAAAATGGGATCCTGTACGTTGGGATGGAGACATGTGGAAGGACTCTGATAAAGCTTAAGACATTGAGCCCCTAAATTTTGATGAGTTGTCTTTGTCAATGGAAACAGTCTCCCACACCAAATAGAAATTGTCCACCCAAACCTAGTGGAAGAGACTACTCCATCCCTAGGAGAGGTGACATTGCCACCTCCAATGGTAGCAGCCTTTTCACCATAGTGTTAGCCTCTCTACTTCCATCTGAGGAAATGTTATGGCCTTTCCTGAGTACTTGCCATGCAACACAATAATGATTCTTCTTGGGAGCCGCCTTGAATGCCTCTTTGATTCTAGATCTATAATAACTTAACTCAAGTCCTAGCAGGACCGTAAAAGTAAGGTACAATGACTGACCTATGTGGAAGTATATTACATTCCAAAATCCTCCCCAGTATAATATCAGAGACCTCAGGCAATACCAGTGCTCCACATCAGGTAAATGACTCCTTATGGTCCAGTTCCAACTGAATGAAAGGATATTTCTGTTCTGTTCTTTCCCACATAAACTCAAGAGTCAACATATTCAGTGGTGGAACACAAATGGATAACATCAATAAACACTCAACTGTAAAGAGAAAGAATGAGAGATACACGGTTGAACTTCAGAAGACAAGGTATTGGCCCCTTGCCCTGGGGTAGGGAAAATTTTTGATTTAACTCTGATTCTGTTCTTTAAGAAACTCTCTCATCCAGTTCTTCTTAGCTGTTTTTTCAGCTTCTGGGAGAATACCCATCTAAAGTGTGCATTGAGGAGCTTGCCCTCTGTGAAAGTTTGTAAATCTTCAAGACTGCATTCTACCTTCAGACATTTTTGTTTCCAATATTTGCAGTTTACACTGCCACCCTCAGTTAAGGGTTTTCTGGAACAGTGCTGCATTGGTGGTGAGGCAGGGTCGATCAATTCCCTTAGATACTTAATAAACTTCAAATCTTTTTGCTTCTCTTCTGTTACGTTATGTGTACCAATAACCACACCCAAAATTATTTCCTAAACATATAACAAGTGGCATTTAAAAAGACTTTGAAAAATAAGTCCAGTAAAATTTCTCTGTTGAATGAAATGACTCATGGGAAAGATCAAATTAAGGGTGTGGTCATCCCATTGGATCCAGTGAACTTCAAGGTAGCCAACATTAAGTTGAGTGAGCGAGGTATGAAGGCAAGAAAGTAAATAAATAAGGTCAATATGAGGTTTAATTGACTCAAGCTGCTTTAACAAATGTTTTCACCTAAAATAGCCTCCTTTCGTTTTTTCAGATGTGTTTGTGGGAATACCCTTTTACTCTTCAACAGCCTTACCAAACACACTACAACTAGGTTTTGGTTTTTGGTTTTGGGTTTTGTCTTTTTGTTTGTTTGTTTGGTATTGTCTTGTTTTGTTTGGTCCTCACACAGAAAAACTTACTAAATACACGCTTCCTATTCGGGTAGGATATGGGTAGCAACTCTGAGACTTCATTTGTTTAGTCATGATTAAAAGTTAGATGCCACAGACCCAAGAATATCCATGTTCCTGGAGGAACAGAGAAATGTGATACCAGCAACATGTCCCTTTTATCAGGAAATCATGCAGCCATGGCATCCAACAGTTACCGGTCTGCCTGTGTTCTACACAGTTTGATCTGGGCAGAGTTGTTATGTTTATGTTTAAATGAAGTGAAGTAGGCTTTTTTTTAATATTTAATTTTTTAGTTGTAGGTGGACAGAATATCTTTATTTTATTTTTATGTGGTGCTGAGGATCGAACCCAGTGCCTCACGCGTGCTAGGGAAGCATGCTACCACTACACCATAACCCCAGCCCCGTGAAGTAGGCTTTTAATCAAAAATGCCATAATCAGATCAAAAAATGCAGAGTATTCAATATGTAACCATGTTTTACAGTTGTTGAAAAAATGAAAAATGGGACATTTTTAACTTTACCTCGCAAAATGGAATAAGACAATTGGTAACTTGGAAGAGAATTTAGATAATTTGAATTTTCATCCTCTAGGAGTTTTTAAAATGGACTGAAATAAATTTTTCAATACCAAAAAGAAAGAAGTTTATAGTAATTCCCTTTTTCCACAGGGAATACGTTCATTCCAAGACTCCTGGTAGGTGCCTAAAACTGTGGATAGTGTGGAATTTTGATATATACTATGCTTTTTCCTTGTATAATACCTATAATAAAGTTGAATTTATAAGTTAGACACAGTAATACATTAACAATAATAGCTAATAATAACATACAACAATTATAACAGTATACTAAAATTGCCAGTATCGCTATTCTTGCATTTTGGGGCCACTTTTTAAAATTTATTTGTTTATCTGTTTGTTTTAAATGGATACAATATCTTTATTTATTTTTATGCAGTGCTTAGGATCAAACCCAGTACCTCACATGTGCTAAGCAAGCACTCTACCACTGAGCTACAACCCCAGCCCTGGGGCCGTTTGTAAGTAAAATGAAGGTTTCTTGAACACACGCACTGAGACAGGATGACAGTTGATCTTATAACTGAAATGGATACTAAGTGAAGAATGGGCGGGTAGTGAATCCATGCAATACATGCTGAACAAGAGATGATCCACAGTCCAGCAGGATGGAGAAGGCCAGTGTGAGATTTTTATCATGCTACTCAGAACTGCATGCAATTTAGAGCATATGAATTGTTTATTTCTAAAATTTCTCATTTAATATTTTTGTTCCATAATTGGCCATGGGTAACTGAAACCACAGATAAGGGAGGAAGACTTTTATAATGGTTTTGATAAATAATGTTGATTTGATTCAATCAGCCATTGGTATAACAAGGGTGGGTGACTAAATTAACTTTTGATATATAAACAAATAGGGAGAAAAGGCAGAAGGGAGGGAGGGAGGGAGGGAGGAAAGGAAGGAAGGAGAGAAGGAATAAAAAGCCTCAAAATAGAAGATAATTTGTTACATCTTCTATGTGATTACTCAGATTCAAATAGGATTCATGAAATTAGCACATATGGAGATAAATTAGTTGGATTACATTAATTGTTCAAGAATACCTTGACTACCAGAACGGCAGTTATCAAGAATACAAGCAACAAAAGTGCTGGCAAGGATGTGGGGAGATGTTTGTGGGCACACTCAAACATTGCTGGTGGGACTGCAAATTGGTGCAATCAATCAAGAAAGCAGTAGGGAGATTCCTTAGAAAATTTGGAATGGAACCACCATTTGACCCAGCTATCCCACTCCTCGGTCTATACCCTAAAGACTTAAAAACAGCATACTACAGTGATGCAGCGACTTCAATGTTTATAGCAGCTCAATTCACAATAGCTGAACTGTGGAACCAACCTAGATGCCCTTCCATAGATGAATGGATAAAGAAACTTTGGTGTATATACACAGTGGAGTATTACTCTGCAATAAAAGAGAATAAAATCATGGCATTTGCAGGTAAATGGATGGAGCTGGAGAACATCATGCTAAGTGAAGTAAGCCAGTCTCAAAGAACCAAAGGCTGAATGTTTTCTCTGATTAGTGAATGCTAATACATAATGGGAGTGGAGGTGGGGAGCATGGGAGAAATGGAGGAACTTTGGATAGGGCAAAGAGGAGGTAGGGGAAGGAAGGAGGCTTGGGGATATCAAAGATGGTAGAATGAGATGGACATCACTATCCTAGGTACATGTATGAAGACATGAATGGTGTGACTCTATCTTGTTTACAACCATAGAAATGGAAAGTGGTGCTCCATATGTGTATCATGACTTGAAATGCATTCTTTTGTCTTAATAATATATATGTAAATAAATTTTTTAAAAAAAGAATACTTTGACTATGATACCCATGGGTTTGAATTTATAGTTATTTGACGGAGGTGAGAATTCTAATCACATTACGCAAAGGCACAGTAAGTCCCAGATGCTAATCTAGGTACTATTATTTTTATTAATGCAGTCATTTTATTTCATTTAAATTTAGGTATCCAATAATACTACTCAATTCAAACTTTGAAGAACACTGGCAGAAAAGGAATCCAATCATTTAGCCAAGAAATTATAGTAGAAGCACTCTTGGGACAGAAATTAGGAAAACCTTTTTGTTGGGAAAATGGGTGTGGGAGCTCTCAAATGGCTTCAAAGAGCCATCTTAAAACTATTGAGATGTTCTACACGGTGAGTTGGGTCCACCAGGCATACACAGTAGAGAAGGGGAGCCTGAGCAACAAGAGTATATGTTGAGCAATGGAAAATGAAACCCCTGAGGTTTCTGAAACTATATTTATAAATGTTTGTGAGATTGTGGACAGAAGCAGCAAGAGTGGAGCCTGAATAATAAATTGATAATATTACAAATTACTTTGGGTAATTCATAAACTAGTAAAAAGTGGCTTTTTCTCTAACCAATGGGTAACAGATTCATAAGAGATTTTATGCAGATTACTGGGTTATCTAATAGAAATTTTGAAAACAGTGTAGAAGATACCTTAGAGAAGCTGAAGCTGGAGGCAGAGAGAACATGTTATTGTTATTTGATGGGCAAGAGAATATGAATGCCCAAGTTAAATAAGTGATAAGTGTAAAGAAGAGGCTCCAGAAATATTCAGAACTTTTACAAAAAGTCCAATTTAAATAAAAATTGAATATAAGTAGTGAAAAAGACAAAAAAATGTCAAGGAAGACTCAATACTCCTGACTTTTAATGACTGGATGGACTACGGTGGCATTTAGAGGTGTTGGATGATGAAAGAAAATAGGATTGGATGGGGCAAATAATAGATTCTGTCGGGACAGATTTTCTATGTGCATGCCAATAGAGTTTAGTGTACTATATTCATGATAGGAGACTATATGTATGCTATTAGATAATTGGAAATGTGTCCCTACTTAGAACTCAAGAAATAGATGTGGTAAGATAAAAAAAAAAAATTAGAAGCCTAGAGTATAGTTGAATCCAAAGAAGATGGTGAGATCTCCTAGTAGAAGAGATAAAAACTGATACCAAGGACGTAGATGAAACTTGTCTGGAACTTTATTAAGAGCTGACAGTCTAATGTGTTGGTTACAAACATTTGTTTACCTGGATCCCTTGCCCCTCTCCATTATCCTCCTGTTATCATCCTGTCCTCGTACTGTGCCTCTGCACCTGCACCACATAGTGGGCATGAAAGAGAGAGAAAAATGAGTTGATCCTTTTGGAAACATTTAGAAGCCCTGATAAAGAATTTGGGAAAGAAGAAAACTAAAGCTATTGACTAGAACTGCACACAGCAATTAAAAATAATATTCAATTATTCTTACATTGATAACTGAGACCTACTCATTTGGAAAAAAAATAGTAAAGTTTTACTAAAATCCCATAAAGATATCCAAATTCCTAACTTCCACAATCAAAGAATGGGTTATTCTTCATTTTCGTGGCAAACAATGTGAATACCAAACATTAAGGCAACCCAGACACTAATTCCTATTAGCTAAGAAATGCAAAGAAACAAACTTCTCAGCATCTATCAATTCCAAAAGATGCATTAGCTACCAATGAGAGAACCAGTCTCTTTACTCCAAACCCTGAGTTATACCCACCACATCCCCACGGAAGACTGTAAATCTCCTCTATGTCAGGCCTAACATACTACTGTGAATGTAACAGATAGGCAATTAAAAAGATTTCATTTCATGTAGGAAAATATCACTATTGAAATGAAAGAATGGATGGCTCCACATTCTTTGTCATTCCCCCTATCTGGGCCTTCTCCTTCCTTTTGAATCGTAATTGACTCTCAAATTCTCTGACAATTGGATGTATCCTAACTCACGCTGTACTTCATGAGAGTGTAGGTTATGCTCTTGTGTCCTTAGAATAGTCTTCTTGGAAGTCAGTCATTAAGAAATCCAGCTTCCTAGACAGAGAGGAAGCCACACAGGGAAAAGCCCAAAGCCATCTTAGGTGTTCACAGACCCAGGTCCCTGCAGAAGAACCATCCACCTGAGCCCCAGCCAACCCACAGAATGGTAAAGAATGATAAATCATTATTTTATGCCACTAAATGTTGAGGTGACTAAAACATAATAATAAATAACTAAGAAAACATTTTACCTAAATACTGGGTTAAAATAAAATATTTTTACAAAAGTGGGAGAAGCATAATTGCATTATGATGCATTTACTTCCATGCTGGTACAAACTTCAATATTATTTCCATGTTAAATGAAATATTGGTATTCATTAGTTCAACCACTCTATGAAAAATTAAGTGCTTATCACAGATTAGCTATATTCTTCAATGTGCCTGGTACTCAGCTTTGAAAAGACAAGGCTCCTGCCCTCATGATGAGGCTTATATTCCACTGAAGACTAGGAAAAGCAGATAATAAATAAGTGAACAGATAACTAAAAGCAATAATTTTAGGTAATCAAAAACTAAAACAGGATCATGTGAAAGTGAAAGAATAGGATCAGGGACCTACTTGAGATTGGAAGGTTGAAAAGGGTCTGAGAATAACAAGAAATAACCATCACTGTGAAGATCAGCAAGGGAAGATGAAGAAGGGAAAGCTTTCCAAGCAGAGGCAACAGCTGGTTCAAATACACTGGCAGGAATGCATTCACCTTATTGAAGGAATAGTAGGTCAGTGTGGCAGGAGCAAAGTGAGCAAGGAGGAGGATGCTATAATATGCAGGCAAGGTTCAGAGAACTTACACAGGGGTCTTGTAGGCTACGGAAAGCAGTTTCAACTTCATTCAATGTGAAATGGAAATATTGGAGCATTACAATCCTAATTATAGAGATGTCTTCAATTGTCCTAAAGTGAAGACCCTTGGAATAATTTACCAATTCAGAGACTAAGAAATTATACCCAGGATTACCTCCATCCATATGAATGAAAGGTTCCACTGAAGCCAACTGAGAGAAAAGGAGGCTTAGAACACATGCAGAACTCAGCTTGTGCACACATGGTAGCAGTTGTGACAACAGCAAGCAGAATGTTAAGGTAAGTAAAAACGACCACAAGAGACCACAGGAAGAAGTCATCTGCCAGTTCCATAGTACCCTTGATAACAATAACTTGCATTTTAGTATGTAGTCTACAAGAGCCTGCATTATCTCACTTGATCCTTATAACCTCCCTGTGAGAAAAGCTAAGAAGATATTATCCCCATATCTCAGATGGGAGTCAAGATTCAAGGCTACACAATGAAGGATAAAATGCAGATCCTCTGATCGTAGTCCCTTGTTCCTCTCATTAAATCACACTATCTAACCAAATTCTACACAAACTACTCCCAAAAGACACAGAAAGTTACAGAACACACGAGAAATTATTTAGGGATTCATCAGAGACAACACATGGAAAAACCTTCCTTTCATCTGCCTGAGGCCACAGTAGAGTTATGGAGTTTGATGATTCAAGAACAAATGTGCCCTTCAGAACTATGGTAAAGCTGACCCACCTGACTATAAGTTCTAATGACCTCAACACACAATAAAGGAAATTCCATTTCATTTCAATAGCATATACTTGAACTTAAAACTGCAACTTAACCTTCAAAAACAGCCTGTTAACTTATCCAGCAAAGTCTTTTATGCATTCTCTTACAATTCTTAAGAAACTTAGAAGATAATTATCAACAAAGGCTTTTGAGAATAACTCCTATTTTTTGTATATGTTCTCCATTTTCTTTTACACTTCCTGAAAGAGAATAGAAAAGTGAGTAATCAATCTAGAATGACCAGAATAATGGGTCTATGGGAAACAAACACATCCACTAAGTTTGTATATAACTGAATATTATAGGTATAAAAGGTTGGAAACAAAAACTAGAAAACACACAGTAAGCAATTTTTATTGAATCAGTGGAGACTTTATCATAGTTTATAATCCCTTTCAAGAGTTCTCTTGAATGATTACTGAAGCAATATCTAGGCCAGTGTTTGTCCCTCAAGGAATGCTTATTTACTAGTGATATCTTGCCAGTGAGGCTATTTGAAATGCTGAGAGTACAAACTTACTTCACACCCAAATATATTTGAACTACTATTTAATGATAATACATGAGGGAGTTCATATTGTATATAGGTATATGTTTATTATGTATTTTAAAAGCAATAAATCTTAAAACAATTCTGTATTTTACAACAGATCATTTGATTCATAACCTACTACCCTGCTTTAAAAATTCCTGTCTATGAAACATTGAATCACCTTCATAATACATTCTTCAAAGCTGAGGAACTCCAAGCTACAAAAATGTGTTTGGATTTCTATATAACAAATTTTGCTATCCCCCGTGGTATTTAACCAGTCCCTATAGAATTCACAGAATGATAAACCCTTCAAATTTTAAATCATATCCAGAAAGAGCATTATGTTTGTTTTATCCCTGTGGACTACTTGCTTTTGACATGATTCAACTTGTTTTGTTTCCTAGTGTTGAAAGGAGTGGAAAAATTGATCCATTTAATAAACATTTCTGAAAAACATTAACATATAACAAGTGAAAAAAGACATGCTTTTAAAGGCTGGGAAGAAACAAAAGAAAAAAAAATAAGTTGTTCAGAGGAAAAAAATAAGTCCACTGGAAAAAAAACGAATAGTTCTATTTTCTAGCAGAGCCTCAAAGGCCATTAACGAATAAGAAAGGCCACTTTGGAAAATGTGTGTCCAGTAACAGCACTGATTTGAAAAATGTTAAAAATAAGTTACTATAAAAGGGAATATAAAGAGAGTAAATGACCTTAGTAGTAATGTCATCACCACCTAAAAGTCCAATGTGTGAGTGGTCATGAACACACTGTGAATTAGGCCACACAAACAACTACAGGTCACCGACAGCAGGCACAGTTAAGGAACCTGGTGGGATTAAAAGAAAAAAAATCTCCAACATCAATACAACTGAGTTCACTCAAGTTTACCACTAATTAACACAGAGACTGGAACTTCCATTTCTTCACTCAAAACGGAGGAGGCAACACTAGATGGTTCCTATAGTGCTTTATATGCCATTCTATAATATCATGAGAAATATATATATGGAAGTAATTATGAGGATAAAATAGGGATACACCAATTACCACAGGTGATGACTTGGAGAACTTCTTAAAATCAGTAAATCTTTCATCTCCCAGCAATACTACATAACCCACACTATTTCCTGGGTTATAACAATGCTTGTGAAATTAACATTTGAGTCCCTATTTCTTTCTAATCATGACTATTTTGTCACCAGAAAAATTGTTCCCCATCACTGGAGCAACAAAGAGTGTGCTTCAGTGCTGCCTCTGCCGGCACTTGCATACATTCTCTCTCTCAAGAATCCTACTGCACTGTCACCCTGTAACGCAGAGGAAGCTTAAAGCTCAGATATTCACTCTGTTCCTGAGCTCAGGTCTAAGCCCAGTTCCAAAGAGGATACATTTTCCCATGCCCACTGAATACCATCATTAAAAACTAGAAAAATGTTGATTAAACTAAAGCACAGTTTGTGATGTATGTATATAAATCACTGAGTCTTCAAAACCATTTAAGAAAATCAAATTCCCAATGTTTCCATTCTTTGTCACTTGCTGCTGGTTTGTCCACCACCATATGTCCACCATAATGAAAACATGGGTACATCTCTGTGGTCCATTGGATTGAAAGATCATCAAGGACAGAGTGGTGTGTGACTCACTTACATAGTGCCAACCTAGCCCTCTGCCTGGAAAACAGTAGGGTTTCATAAATGTAGATCTGATTTGAAACATCAAAGGTAAACTATTAGGAAAGAAAATAACATTGAAAAGTTTCTAGCCATGGTGTCAGTTTGCTTCACATACTTTCTTCTTCTTACTTTTGCTTATTAATTTATGAATCAAAGAAAAGCACTTTGTTCCCTTTAGTGATAAACCAAGTCAAGTGAGCACCAACATTCTCCCTGAGCATGGACTGAGAATAACTGGTCAAAGATAGAAATAGAATCTGGGTTTGATGCTCTTCCTCAAAATATAGTGAGTCCTGGCTCAGAAAATTAAGAGTAAAGGCAGGCACTTTCTATATTCTGTGGTTGTTACTGTTGTTGGTTGGTTGGTTTGGTTTATTTCACACTGTGTTTTTTATGAGCAACTCAAACAGAATTCCTGAAATGGCTTTTCACATTTTCCCTTCTACCTTACTGTCATTCCTATTCCTACGCCAAGGATAGAGGAAAATAGTTCTTTGGCTGAATACCAAATGTAATGTCCACTGAGACACATTAGCAACCCTCAAGGGGGTGACAGCGGTGAACCTGGCTGATGCAAGCTGGGCTGAGCAGTCAGCTGACATACCTGCTGATGAGCTCATCCCTAAAGTCTTCGTGATTCTAGCAGATGTTCAGAAGTCTTTGCATCACGTCCCTCTGTCTCCAGAACCAACCTGAACTCTATGGAAATCTACTAAGCAATGAAGCACACACAATTAAAACTCAGAGAACCAAGAGAAAGACATGCAGAGGACCTGCTACCAAACTAGCTCTCCACACCCAATATTATATGACTATAGTTGCAAGTGACTTTGCTATGGAGATACGGTGCACAGCTGTGGGAGCTGTCTGCTGGAAGAAGAATGGAGAACAAGAGGAAAATTTATGCTGAGATCAAACTTTGCCTGCTTACATGACAGAAAAATCTCATTGTAGCAGATGAATCATAGTGATTCTGAAAGAACTAAATAGTTTCAAAGACCAGCACCCTTTCTTCATCTATAAGCAAAGCATTATCTAAGAAGCTAGTTGTCAAAACAATTGTTAAAATGTCTCTGAGACAATTCTTCTTTCCTTCTCCAAAAATAAGAAGATAACTCATACATTCTGAAGAACAGACTGTCTCTCTCATAGGAATTAAGATACAATATCAGGCTTTGGTGGCCTTATATTAGAGCCTGTAAATACCTTACCAAGATGGGCTGATGTAAATCAATAACCCCATGATTGTTTCATATCATTGCTGAATTGGAATGTACATATAAATATATACACAAGATATATATGCACATACATATACATATTTATTTTAAATTAAATCTGGAGATTGCAAACTTAAAGTTCTGTATAAAGCCCAATTCCTCTTCAACTATTTAGTTACTTTCTAGATACTTCACTCTGACACAATGGAAAAAATGTCATATGTTTTCTAGGTTTTACTTTTATCTTCAAAGAATGTTTTTGCTAACACATTATCAGAGTTTTCAAACCAAGGAACAATTGAACACTATTGTAATGTGTGTATAATATCTGGAATATTTCAGTTTTGTTAGATGCCATAAATGAGGTACAAATCAACTGCATACATCCAGCTAGACATGTGTTTTAAAACACAATAAATGCTTCTTCAACTAAATAATGTTTAGGTAGTATCTCGTTTTGGAATTATATACCTGATGATTTTCAGTGTTGGTTTTGTTATGTCCCAATGAGTGTCCAAACATTTAAAGTGTGCTACAAACTTTTCAAACAAAATATAAAATTCAACTGAAAAACCATCCATGATTTGTAGTGTTAAAATGGAATATGAATGCTATAGATACTAGTTAGGGAAAGTTCTACAAAGTCAGACAGTTACTAAAGGGTTAGAAATACTGGACTAGAGACTGAGGGCAAGAACATTTTAAGTCTCCACAACTAAACAAAAAAAATCCATCAGAAGAACTGCTCCTTGGGCCAGACAAAAGCTTATTATTTTAGGTAAAAAATACTTTCAATTTTGAATATTACTCATAATTCATTCTCCATTTTTCTTTAAGTAGAGCAATTTCCTTTTAAGTGGAAGTAGTTGCATCTTCACATCTATTTGAAAATGCAATTAGATAGAAATATAATACAGTACAGCTGGAAATGAACAATCCATTTTTCCTCTTCCTAGACAAGGTCACACTGCTGAGCCTCACTCAAGTTAAGCGTGATACAGAAGTTAAGCCATAAATCCAATGAGCTGGAAGACTCTGGCACCCAAGGCACAGGCCAGGTCCAGTGTCAAAAGGGCTCACACTCAATTCTCTCTGTTTCATTTAAAAACACTCAGTCCTTATTAACAAATAGCCCCTCTCTTAGAAAAAAAAATGCAGTTTTTTACAGTCAGATAAACAAAAGGCACTGTCATTTTTAAACCAAAACATATTTAGGGGAAAAAATGTAAGTGAAACTAATTTGCTACATATGTTTTATACATACAGTACATAAGGGGGTTTCTCCGACTCCATATGGAAAGCATCTGAACTTGTAAGACAATGACCTTCATAAATCACTCTAGGCTCCAACTCCAAATTATGTCTTGTTCCCTCACTCATGGGATAGTCACTATATCTCATATAAATTCATTATGTTATATGTGCACAATAATCTATCTATACCTTTATAAGGAATGATGTCATAACACACAGGCAAGGTTTTCCAAAAAAAAAAAAAAAAAAGGAGATCAAGCTCTCCCACCAGATGGGCCTACCTATCATACAGCTTCTCCAGTGTGTTCCGCAATGCATTCCATCCATGCTTCTCACAGCAAAAGCAAATTAATGGAGAAAGAACAAAATGGTTTCTGATCCTTCCTGATTTCTTCTTCTTTCAAGGTAAATATATAATAAAATAGCCTTACATATTTCCACATACCTTCCCTTTATATATTTCTCATTTATATCCATTAAAAAGGAATCTCTGATCTGCCTAGTTATTTTTAATCTGTACTGAACCGCCAGTCATGGTTCTATCAGTTTTCTCTTCACCAATACCTTGCCATCACAAAGGTTTAACATAAGGGAGGAGTAAATTTTGCCACTGGTTGGTAGAGGAGGACAAGCAAATACATATTTTTCACCCTCCAGATACTTTTTTCATAGAAAGTCACCTCTTATCACTTCCTTCCTGATCCAATCTTTCTTCTTTCTGTAAGTGAGGAGCACAGATTTATCTGTCCTCTCATGCACTTTTAACCCATTAAGGAAATGAGCACTGAGATAAGATAAATGTAGTTTTTTGGTACTTCTTCCTTAAGAACATTCAAATTCTCCAATCCATAACCTGAAATGATAACCACAAAAAAAAAAAAGAAAAAAGAAAAAAAAAACACCACGTGTAAAACCTATACAAAGACTATCTTTCAGTCCTTTGAAATTGTCTCCCTTTTCTTACTTGTAGTGTTCTCTTTCAGTCTGGGTCAAGGATCAGGCATATAACATAGAGGAATGAAAAGGTCACAATAAACACATGTTGAATGAATTAAATAAGCATTAATGGCTAGAATGAGGAGTTACTATCAGAATGTATCAGAATGACAACATGAAAAAATTATGCCACATTTAAAGTGGGCAACTCTAAAAAAAAAAACACACACATTTCAGAATTGCTGGGGTAGGGTGAGACTATTACAGCCAGGTACATGTTAAATAATCCTGTCTACAGGCTTGTTCAGGCTGGAAAAACAAAGTATACAACCTCTGACCTAAAAGCTAAGATCTACTGGAGGAAGAAAGTACAGTTGGAAATATGGGATCCAAAGCAACTCTAACTGCTATGTAATACTATGTGTTGTTATAAATAACGTGAATGGATTAGAAAGAATTCCAAAGAAGCAAACTACAGGAACATCAAAAATACCAAGAGTCTCCATCACTTATACTGAAAAGCCTACAAACTCATTTAATTAAGTGCATATACTATACACACGGGTGCACACACACAGAATACTAAGTGCAAAGGCTCAAAATCCGATTTTTCTAATGTATTGATTTTTTTTCCTTGAAAATCAAATTTCAAAAAAATGAAAGTTCTTAATGCTCCTGTTTTTTTAATTACCTACAGGAAATTTTAACACTTTTGATAATAAGTAAGTTTGTACTCAAATGCTACACTAAATATTAAAAAGATAATGACCCTATTGTGAGAAATTTAATATAATACTATATTCCAAATAGTATCAATAGTATTTATGAATTTTATTTTGCATAGTGGGCATAAATTTATAAGATAAGGCCATTAAATGAATATATGTGTTTTTATAACTAATCCCATATTTAATATTCCTTTCAAAAACAGCAACTATCTTTAATCATTTGATAAAATCACTGTATCATCCTCCATTTCTGGCTATGAAGAAATAAAAGTTGCAGAATTATCCTCTTACTATAAATAGCTTGCAATCTTAACAAAATAAGAAAATGACTATTTTTAGACATTGGACAATAATATAGGACTGTGACCACTCAGAAAAGAGAAACTAATGGGGTGATCCTACAGTTGCCCCAGATTTTGTCTGGAGACATTTTAGACCATAGTCTAGAGATACAGAATGCAAATAGAGCCTGGAAAACTTGCTGAGTAAAGGGATAGAGTTCAGGGAAGCAAAAATGCCTACAATTTGTGGGGAAGAGTACTGAAGAGAAAGAAAATGTTCTAGAAATCTGAAAAAGAATTTCCTGAGACCAGCTGAGTCAAAAATTTCCATGCTTAGAATAAAACACCTTGAAGCCGAGAAGAAAATAATTTCCAGGAAGTTATAACCCAAACAATTCTCAAAGTACAAAGCTATAATCATTCAGGTTTCACAATTCAAATTTTTTAAAAACTCATTATATAAAGAGATAATTGAGTAAAGAATTCCAGAAGGTTATTCCTCAATACAGGAAACATAATTAGCTTTAAAATAGAGATTACACTATACTTTGCTTACAGAGTTTTTAAACGAACCATGAAAGGATCAGCCTGCTTCGTAGGTACTTTAACTAACCTGTCAGAACAAAGTCCAACAATTTTAAATATCACAACAAAATCAAGTATTCAACTATTTAAAAACCTTCACGATGTTTGGCATCCAAAAAATTAAGTAGTAAAGGCTAAACGTTGCTTTCAAATTTGATGACAACTATAAATGCACAAATTCTAGAATCAAAGTAAATTACACTAATATGTAAAATCAAATTGCTGAAAATCAGTGATACAAGAATGATCTTGAAAGCAATAGAAGGGAAAAATGCACTCTCTGCACAGAGAAACGAAAATTAAAATGATAGGCAGACTTCTTGTTATAAACTCTGCATACTGAGGACAATGGCATGGCATATTTAAGTGTCAGGAGTGGCAGCATCAACATGGAATATACATTCAGCAGACAGAAACTGAGAAAACTTGTTGCTAGAAAATCTATACTGCAAGAAATTATTAATGGAAGGTCTTTGGACAGAAGGAAAATTATACCAAATGGAAGCATGAATCTACACAAATGAATAAAAATGATGGAAATGATACATATGTGGGTAAATATTTTAAAACCCATTTTTCTTATTTTTTTAAAATTTCTTTAAAAGTCAACTGATCAAGGGGAAAATAATAGCACTATAAACACTGTGGTGTTCATAGTATAAGTAGAAGCAACATGAGATCAGTAGCACAAAGAATGAGGGCAAAAATTAAGTAAACTGTTATGAGCTTCCTCCATCCTATGTAAATTTATTTAATGTTTTTCAAGATAAACTGGTAAGTTAAATGTGCATATTTAAACCTAGAAAAACTGCTTAAAAACTTAAAAGTACAGAGATATAGTCAATATGGAAGTGACAAAAATGAACCAACTAAATAAATGAACAATAAAACAAATGGAATACTAAAAACTCAGGCAAAAAGAAATCAGAAAAGGTACAGGAAGTATCAGAACTCATGAAATTGGGACAAATAGAAAACAAATGGTAAGATAACTGATTTAAACACAATGATAGCAATAACTCCCTTAAATATAAATTGTCTAAAGACTCCAATTTAAAAGTAAAGATTTTTCAAACTAGGTTAAAAAAAGACTCAACTGTATATTGTCTATAAGAAACCCATTTTAAATATAAAGGAATATCCAGTCTGAAAATAAAGGAAAAGAAAAAAGAATATACAATATAAACATTATTCATAAGAAAAGTGTAGTGGCTATATTCGTATACAAAATAACTTCACAACAAGGAAACTTACAAGTGATAAGAGCAGCATTTCATTATGATAAAGGAGCCTATTCATCTTCACTTTTCAGCCTTAGACTGAGGTCAAGTGAAAATCAATAGTGATACAAATTATTGATCTCTTCCATCTCAAATTTCTGCCTTTTATTTTCTACTGTTTCACTGTCCTTTACTTCACAAATTATTCTCCCAATTGTGCTTTTCTTCCATTGCTAGTTTACCACTGGTTCCTTCCCCTCTAGTCAAAAACAAGCTCAAGACTTTGAAGACCTAAAATAAATTTATTTTTTTGTCCCTGCTTTCTTCCTTGAGGCCCTTCCTCTTTTCTTCATTTTCATAATCCAGTTTACTGGAAGTGTGGCGTAGGCCTTCTGGAGGTCCTGAGAACTCTGAGCCATCTTTTCCTAACCAGACAAAAGCAGGCTTCTCCCTCTGAGGACCCAGCAGTGAGCCATCTGGCAACATTAAGCGGCCAAAAGGGACAAAGTGCATTTTTCAACTACTATTTCTTTTTTTTTTTTTTTACATTCTTCATATTAAACATCTTTATATGCACTTTCAATGAACAGTGTATATATATATATATATATATATATATATATATATATATATACTGAAAAGCCTACAAACTTTGCTATACCCATTCCCCTTTCCTGCCCCCCGCCTCCCCCATGTCGCGTCCAGTGTTTCTCTGTTTCCCATTCCCACCTCCCTTATTCATCAGCATCCACTAATCAGAGAGACCATTCGGCATTTGGTTTTTTGGGACTGGCTTACTTCACTTAGCATAATGCTTTCCAGTTACATCCATTTGCCTGCAAATGCCATATTTTTATTCTCTTTTATTGCTGAATAATATTCCATTGTGTATATGTACCACAGTTTCTTTATCCATTCATCTATTGAAGGACATCTGGGTTGCTTCCACAGTTTTGCAATTGTGAATTGTGCTGCTATAAACATTGAAGTGGCTGATTTACTGTAGTGTACTGTTTTTAAGTCTTTAGGGTATAGGCCAAGGAGTGGGATAGCTGGGTCAAATGTTGGTTCCATTCCAAGTTTTTTAAGCATCAATTACTATTTCTATTAGATGTCATCCATAGGGTCATCCTCTTTTATTAAAAATTCAAATGAAAATTTACATAATCATAGCAATTGAAAATTTATTTACAATTTTCTATTTAAAAACTTCACTAATTTATTCATATTCATTGCTGATGGTCATCTGAAGAGAATATCATTATATGTATATTAAATCAGTAAAACACAAATTAAACCTCAGGTCCAGAAGGATGATTTCAGAATTTAATCCAGCTAACTCTTCACTCTTCAACTTTCACCAATACAATTTCCACCCCTAGATCTCATCAAATCTTTATGGAAAACACTCTCATATTCTAATTGATTCTTGACTGCTAAGTCCAATGACTGATTATCCACTCTCACGCTATTTGAACTCTTGTGTAGTCTGACACCATCCAATTCTCGATATACATATATCCATAAGCAGAGAGAGATGCATCCTCAAGCTAATATAAGTCAAGCTTCCAGGCCCTTCACTTACACAGGACCTTTCCAACATGCTGGGAGGAGCCCTAGGAACATGTGCTTATGACCATATCTTTTGAACTTTAAAAGTAATATATTTAACCTCCATTAATTTAGACTACTCAATCCTCTTGATTCCCACTCCATCACTCTCTCCTCACATTAGGTAGCACATGAATGAGCTGGACACTTGGGAGATCTAGCTAAGGAGAAACTAAGCTGGAAATACATTTGGTTAAAGTTTAAAGGGACACATATTTTGTGTGGTTGGCAATCACTTTAATGTATATTTAGGTAATTTCTAACACGATGTCATAGACTAGTAAGTAGCAGACATAAGATTCAAAATAAGAACTGTCTGACTATAATGCTAAACTCTCAATAAAACACTATATCGTCGTTCACTTCCTCAGTAGTTCATCATCAGTTCCCCAATACCAATACCTTAATTTAGCCTGTCCTCAGCCATTCACTGGTATTTTATAATCTATTCTCAGGCACATACTAGCATTCAACATCTTTCCTTCTTTTTTTTTTGAGTTTTAACACACTTCTCCAGTCCTATCACTTACTGCTACTCTGGATTCATTCCCTTATCTGTGCTAGATCATCTTTGTTCATGCTTTTTTATCAGCTGGAAATAGTTTTTCTTAATCACATCTGTACATTTTTATTAATTTTCTGCTAATTTGACAAGATAAATAAATTCCCATGAATATAACGCTCGATAAGACACCCCTACAATATGGAAGACATTGACCCCCGACTGGTTGATGCATGTTCATTCCAGAAAGTTAAGATTAATTAACACCTTTTTGTGATATCTACTGCTGTGAAACAAACTACCTTTAAACTTCCTGGTGTAAAACACAGTTTTGAAATATGAGTTAGGAATATGAACACAAACAAGAATGACTTATCTCTGCTTCACCAAGCCCAGGACCTTGGCTGTCAAAATTCAAGTGGCTGGGCCCTGGAATTATTTGGAGACTTGTTTATGCCTATGCTAGCACCTGGTCTGGAATTTCATATCTGAATTTATCTAGGATTGTCAACCAAAAAGCTTACACATGGCTTCATCACGTGCCTTAGGCTTCCTCAGAACATGGTAGCCTCTCTATAGCCAGACTCCGAAAATTGAGTCTTGAGGCTCCATTAGCAAGATTTCCAGTAACCCAATAGGGAAGTTCATGACCTTTCATGATTGAGCCTCAGAAGCAAAATTTCCAGTATAGTTTGTTGATTGAAATAGGAAATAAGCCCTTCCTGATTCAAGAGAAAGGGCCAAGTACCTCTACTTTCAATGAAAGACAAGTCACAGAACTTGTGTCCAAATTTTTAAATTGCTACACAGCCACATGGAAATACTTTAAATGCCCTAAAATCTTAGTGTTTCCATGTGAAAGAAATTTTATAGAACTTTCCCAAATTTAATAATCCTAAAAATGTACTCTCATTACCATTAATGAAAGATAAAGCTGAAAGAAACTTTTGTGAATTCTCAATAATAAAAACTGAACATTAACCAACCATCCTAGAGGAAAGATTGAATTATTTTAGATAATCAAAGAATCTAAAGAGGAGAGGCAGTCAAATAATATGTAGTGAAAAAACAGAAAGAGTTCTACACTTGGACAGTTAACTAATAAAAATGTCATATTCTTTTTTTTTTGAAGTTCTGGGTACTTATTTTCTCTTTTTAAATAAGCATCCCCTTTGTACCTAATTTATATTAATTATTTAATAAGCTTCAATTATTATAATTGAATAAACTTTCATTTTGTTAATTGAATAAGCAGCAGCCCCATCCCAAAAGCTGGATCTTTCTGGTTCCCTGTTTCCATGATATCACTCTTTTTGTCTTCCTTCGTTTCTTTGACAATGCCATCTCACCCTCGACATTCTTCCCACCCCATTACTACTGTGATTCCCAGAGTTCTAAACAAAATTCTCTTTTAGCCTAATTCAAGAGTCCATTCTTAGCATTTTTGTGCCTATACTACATTTTCGTGCCTTCTAAATGTATATCTAGTTGATATGCTGAGCAAGCAGCACCACTGGGTTGCAATCCTATGACAGTTTTATGTTAGTGTGCCACTGTACCATTAGTCCTTCTCCACGTACAGGGACAGTACTCACCCGTTCTTCAATGAAAGCTTCAAGTCCTTAAGACATTTTATGCACATGGTCAAGATTCACAAATCAGACTTCTCAGACTAATATCAAATTTATATCTTCAAACTTGACTTAACTTTAAAATGTTTCTTCTTCCCCTGCCTGAGGCCTGCTGTGGACTGGTCATAATGCCTAGGGAAAACAATGTCTTTAGCATCTTCAAACCAGAGAAGGAAGAAAGATAACAGAATGATGGGACCTGTCACCATGGATGGTCTTCTCACCTTACAGGCCTTCCAATGGTAACAATGTACTTTTGGGGGTTTCTCAAAGGCTCCCCTGTAGGGTCTTTCAAATTTTGACTCTCATAATATGGGTAATGGGTGTTCTCCACCTGGTTGCCCCAGCCACTTACCATCCAGCACACTTTGACTCAAGGGGTTGTCCACTTAATCAGAATTTCTTGCTAAAACACACAAGGCTACCATTCTTCCCAGAGGTTCTATACATGATCCCAGGGACAACATTGTAGGCGAGTACAGCCCCCTGTTCTGCTGTCCACCACCGTGAGCTGTTTCAGTTTTCTCAGATTAATTCCATTCATTTTCCAGGGCACATGAAGCAAGTTTATCATATGGTCCAAGTAAAGTCCATCTTACTCTAGATTGGGTTTAAAATAGCCCCCATCTCTCACCTCCACCTTGGGAGGGAGGAAGCAATAGGAGGATTTCCATTACAGTTTTTTCCAAATGCTTTCTTATTTTGAAAAGATCCTCTCTGTTTTTATTCTCTGGATTCTTTCATATCTTTGTAGCACATGGTCCTTCTGGAATGCAGTGATGTTCTCTATCTTGATGCTTCAGCTGAAATTTCAATTTGAATATCTTATAAAATTTAATAAATGCACACATGCATAAATGTCCACTTGAATGTGCTGCAGAATTTAAAATCAATCTCAACACCCAACTTATTCAATCCTCCATGTTCACTCACTCAGTCCATCAATATAGAGAGTTCATTTGTGGCTGGGCATGGTAGCATATGCCTGTAATCCCAGAGGCTCAGGAAGCTGAGGCAGGACAATTACAAGTTCAAAGCCAGCCTCAGCAAATTAGCAAGGACCTAAGCAACTTAGCAACAATCTGTCTCAAAATAAAATACAAAAAATAATAATAATAATGGGCTGGGGATGTGGCTCAGTGGTTAAACACCCCTGGGTTCAATCCCTGGTACCAAATTAAAAAAAGAAGAAAGTACTAAAACACTTCCATCATCAAAACCTAATACAACTAAGAAATATCCAAAATTTGCCCATATTTTTCCTGCTTTGTATCTTCTCACTTAGATTATTGTAATAGCCCATGCACTTTGAACACAAAGATAAAATACTCAGGGATTTCACATGTTAATGAAGATGATGATCAACCAACACTCACAATATATTGTAACCTTATAGATCTCTGAAGGCAGGACCTTTTGTTGTTGTTGTTGTTGTTCACTATTTATACCCAAGACTTTAAGAGGACCTAGTACTTGGTAAACATTCAACAAATATTTGTTGATTAAATAAATAAATAAAAGAGTACAGTGACCCAGATGGCCATGGATGCTATCAGAATACACAAACAGGGACTATGAATGAGATCTCAGAATGAAAAAGAGACCAAAGAATATAATGCTCCAGCTGAGTTCTTGGTCAAACAGAATACAAAAAAGCTTGGAGCAAAACAGAACATGGACTGGCCGCAGTGGCCCATGTCTATAATCCCAGTGACTGGGAAGGCTGAGGCAGAAGGATTAAAAATTCAAGGCCAGGGTCAGCAACTTAGGGAGACTTTGTTGTCTCACACTGAAAAATAAAAAGGACTGGGGGTGTAACTCAGTGGATATGCATCTCTAGGTTCAGTCCCCATTATAAAACACACACACACACACACACACACAACATGAAACAGTGGGAATACTGCAAATAGTTGGGTATGGTGTGGTAGAAGGAGGCAGGAAATTAAGCTAGAGGTTTTCACAAGTGAGATCGTAAAGGACATGCTGTGTCATGCTAAGGAGTTAAAACTCTAACTTGCAGGTGGCGGGAGTCACTGAAAGGCTTTAAGCAAGCAAGTGTCAAGAGCAGATCTTTCAATGGAGAACATGTCCACAGAATGCAATGTTGAGGTGAACTCAGGAAGAATGAGTCTGTGGACAAAGACACCAGGGCAACAGCACAACGTTCCTGAGTTTTAAATAATGAAATAAGAACGAAGCTACATCTTTTTCTGTTAAAAAACATACTCTAAAACTACAAATAGAATGAGAAACACAAACATCATTTCAATAAAATGATGTATACAATGAAACCAGTATTCTGTATAATTAATATCCACCAATTGAAAAAAAAACTATATATAACCACAGTGTGTGGCAAAGCCTCCCAAATGCAGTCAATGTCAAGGAGAGAGGCATTCCAAGGAGACAGATGACCAGAACAGCACCTCCAATAAGGCCACAGCATGAGGTGCTCCCTGAGGGGAATTCCAACAAGACCATTGGCTTCAGTGGCAGAAGTGCACGCATGACCTTTCAGAAGGACTTTCCCCAGTCCCAGAAGCAACTGAGACAAAGGCAAATACGCACACACTGTACTGTCCTGGGAAAGGTCTGTTGCTGAGGCAGACCTTTCTATGCATGGTGAGTAGTCCTGCAGGGATAAGCCTTCTTGGCCAGAGAGAAGAAAAAAAGACAGAAAGAAATCCCAGAAGCAACTTCAATCACAGGAAACTTTAAATAAGCATTGATGCACATAAAATACAATCAATAAAAGAATAGGAAAATGATTATCAAATTTTTATTTTACCTCTCTCTGTTCATAAAAGATAAGATTAAGTGGACCAAAAAATAATAATTATAGATAGAAATGACCTAAATAGCATAACAATTAGGGTGACATGGTTATTATTTAGATGAGAGGTATTGAACTCTATAACCTAATAGAAAAATCAACTGTGCATGACACAAGACAAGCTTTAACAAATTTCAAAAAGCTGGAATAGTAAAGTTGATATTCTCTGATCAAAACCAATAACGCTAGCCAAGTGCAATGGTACATGTCTGTAATCCCAACAGCGTGGGAGGCTAAAGTAGGAGGATGGCAAGTTCAAAGCTGCCCCAGCAAGGGTGAGGTGCTAAGCAACTCAGTGAGACCCTGTCTCTTAATACAATACAAAATAGGGCTGGGGATGTGGCTCAGTGGGTGAGAGCCCCTGAGTTCAATCCCAGGTACCCCACCCCCCAAAAAAGCAATAAAGCTAAAAATATATAACTAACTGAGAAACCCAACTACTTGCTTGTATGATTTAGCACAAAATATAACTGCAGTGATACAAAAGAAGGTTATGGTTGCCTGAAATAAGAAAATAAGAATGAGTAAACAAGTCATTGATGGATCTATGTGGTGATTAGAGATGGAAGCTGAGGGAGATGGGGGTGTCTTTAGACACTCAGGATATTGGTGGATGTCACTGCCATTCATTAGCATTAGAAGTACATTAGTACAGCTTTTGAGGAAAAACTAATGAATTTATTTTCAATCATGTCTGAAATGACAACAGAAATTCCATGATAAGGTTAGCATAGGTGGTTGAATATATAAAAATCTCACAACAGAGATGGAGAAACACAAGTACATTGGAAAGCAGTCTTGTACACTGGCTAAGTGACATTTTGTAGTTAGATGAGACTAAATTCAAAGCAGAGAAGCTTTGAATGAGGAAATGAGGAGGCACAGTAGAGAGGCCTGGGGTTCACAGATGCTTAAAGAGAAGTATGTAACCTCATTAATATACCTTGTAATATATTGAAATGCATATTGAATCCCATAAGTATAATTATTATGTGTCAACTAAAATTTAAATAAACATCTGAGGATATAAAAGAAAAGTGTTAGGCAATGGTTTAGAGAAGGAGAACCAGAAATATGTTTATCCTCTCAAAGCATTCATTACATCTGTAATTAGTGTTTTCCCATCCACTTTCCCTGCTACCCTCAAGCTGCATAAGGATAGGAACCCATGTCTACAATGCCTGCTGCTTTATGCTCTCCCTAACAAATGCCCAATGAATAATAGGTGATGAATAATTATTTATTCAATGAATAAGTAAAATAATAATTCAAACCAAAGTAACACTTCCATCTGGACTCTCTTTGTCCACACACCCTACTTCCTACTCTATTAGTGAATTCTATTCATGTTTCACTCCACTTCCTCTTATACACCCAAATCCCCTCTTTTGATTAGCTCTTCTCTTTGTTGTGTGGAAAATCAAAGAGAGAATAAAATCATTGAAATATTGTTATTTATAAGATAGTGGCCAAAATAAGAAACTTAAAAAGTACTATTGGATCAACAAATTGACCATGATAATATACTGAGTGTTAATATTGACATATCAGCAAACCAGTGCTTCTCAACCATTTTGACATCATATTACACATAGAAAATAATATTTAAAACACTGAAGTAAACAGAGTCATCTGTCCATGGGCTCAGGGGATCCTGTCCCAAGTATCGATAGGATCAAACGTACAGATAGAGCTACAAACCACCTGTTGGGAAGATCTGAGCTA